>VXAD01010096.1:312625-504518 GCA_013399195.1 Dicrurus megarhynchus
CTTCCCTTCCCTTCCCTTCCCTTCCCTTCCCTTTTGTTGAGAACACCATCACTATGCTTGTTGCTCAGACTCATAACCCTGGATTAATCTTCAACTTTTTCCTCTTCCACATCTTACAGATTGTAACCATTTTTTTTTTTAATCCTTTCACATTTTTGTGTAATGTTGTGGATGCTTAGCCTTTCCTTTTCCTTCCTTGAGCCTTCACTCTTGACAACTACAGAAAAATTTTCTGTTCTGCCATGGAACATGAGCAGTGTGCCCAGGTGGCCAAGAGAGTGCTCTAGATACCAGAGCAGAGATTCCTCTGCAGCCTGTGTTGAAAACCATGGCACGGCAGGCTGTCCTCCTGCAGCTCATGAAGGTCCATCATGGAACAGGTAGCCACTGCCCATGTCAGACCCCATGCCAGAGCAGGTGGATGTGCCTTGGAGAAAGATATGATGCCATGGGAGTAGGCTTCTGGCAAGACTTTTGGCCCCATAGAGAGAGGAGCCTATGCTGGAACAAGTCTGACGCAGCGAGGGACCCACACTGGAACAGTTTGTTCCTGAAGGACTACACCCCATGGAAGTGACCCACACTGGAGCAGTTTGTGAAATCGCTACAGCCCATGGGAAGAACTCACATTGGAGAAGCTTTTGGAGGACTATCTCCCGTGGAAGGGACCCCATGCTAGGGCAGGGGAAGAGGGTGTGAGGAGTCCTTCCCCTGAGGAGAAAGGAGCATCAGAGACAATGTGTGATGAATTTAACATAGCCCCTATTTCCTGTCCCCCTGCACCGCTGGGGAAAAAGAGGTAGAGAAAATTGGGAGTGAAGTTGAACCTGGGAAGAGAAGAGGGGTAGGGAGAAAGTTAAGATTTCGTTTTTATTTCTTATTGCCCTACCTGGTTTGACTGGTAATAAACTAAATTATTTTATCCAGGCTGAGTCAATTTTGCCTGTCGTCATAACTGGTCAGTGATAGTTATGTGTCCTTATTTTGATCCACAAACCTTTCATTATATTTTCTTTCTGTCCAGATGGAAGAGGGGAGTCATGGAGAAACGTTGGTGGGCACCTGCCACCCAGCCAGGGTAAACCCTCCACATCTCCACTGTTAGAAATAGCACAGAATATTTGCTTTCCATATCAAAACTCATGGTTTTTTATCTGGAAAAAGTTCAAGTAACTTTATAGAAGAGTTTGAAGGCTTTTAGAGAAAGCTTGGTTTTGAATATTTCTTAAATTTCATGACATATGATATATCCCAGGAATAAACACATTGAAACATATAATATTAATGTAAAAGTGTGATATATAAGACATACAGAAACACCTTAAAGAAAAAGCTTCAGAAACAACAAACACACTTTCTCTGTCTGTTTTTATTTGTGTACATGTTGTGCTATCACTGCCTAGGCACTTGAGGGTATACACCAATTTCTTACTACGCTAGCCCTTTGGTGATGTCAATGAATAAAATAATGCACAGCAGGCTTGGCCTACAATCAACCAATCTGAGTGACAAACCACATTTAAATAAGCATTATTTGGATATTAATAATTAAATATTCACAAAAAATAGTCAGGAAAAGTATTCATTTTAGAAAATAAACAAGTATTTGCACCACTTATTAGCTTTGTAGCTGTGGAAACTCTTCCAGTGCTTTCCTGAGAGGGCTTAAACAGAATGGTGATAAATAAGTTGCAAAAATGGATCAGAATGTAATATTTGGTGCTGTAAGAAAACTATTGGTATTGGCTAATAGACAGTCTCAAACAATGATAACAAATCTCTAAAGATACTGCAAATGATTCTATTCTTTCAATATGCAGATCATGTTGTAAATTGCTATGAATTTCTGTCATAAGACTAAAGAAAAAACAGTTAAAACAGTGTTATATGAGTAATAATCCATGAAACCATACGGAGGAAGAAAAAAACCAAAACAGTCAATATACTCCAGAAAGGGAAACAGAAATCTAGAACATACAATGCTATATCTGAATACATTTAAGCTTGAAAATATAAAAGGTTTTGCTATTTGAATAGTGACATTTTAAAACAGGATTGGTGAGAAAACCTAAATTTAAGATTGAGGTTGTGAAGTATATGAAAGACTTTAGATGTTACATTATACCTGCAGGAGACAGGAATGAAAACTAATACTCAATCATTTTGTTCTACTCGAATATCATTATATTCCTACATGAGGTTGCTAAGTGAAAGCCAGTCACCTGTTGGCAGAGGACCTGAATTTCATGGGAGCCACTTAAAATACCCTCTACCAGGAAACCATTCTTTTTTTCTCTCTTTTGCTTGAGGGGTCTGTGTTCTCTGTTTCTGTGGGGTGCAGAATCACCGAAAATTCCAGTCTTGTGTCACGCTGTTAATCCAACAGTTGCAGACACCCATAAACTCTGATTCAGTAAGAGCTGTACCATTGCTTTTCTAAGGGCTTGGTCCATTTTGACCATAACAAACACAATCAGAAAGAATTCTCTTATGTTTGAGGTGCTAAATTTATTATAGACCCTACTATGGACTATTATTCAGATAACAAGAGTATTTACTATGTGTCCAATTAAAAAAAGGATCACCTTAATTAAAATAGGATGATTCTGAAGAATGAATGTTATGATAAACTTTATTACCTTCCCTCACTCTGAGATAAGGTGTGATGGTCTGTTTTCCCATCATGTCATTTGTACTTAAGGGCAGAACGGTCTTCATCTTATATTTTTGTAGGACTCCATCTTATATTCTGGGGTCTACCAAGTTGATGGGGAAATCAATACTATTTTTTGCCTTAGATTTTTGTATATTTATATTCTGCATTTCCTTCTCTTTACATCAGTAAAAATAGAGCATTACAGAAACTTGTAGTTTGTTTCATGTGTGTCATGTGTGTTTGGAAGCTTAATTAATAAAATTCTATATTTTTTCATTAAAGAGGGTGCAGAAATATTAATTATTAAATATTTTCTCACACTTGAAAGGCAGGCACTTATTTCTTCTAAACTTATACTGATGCTTTGTGTTACACACGAGTGCTTAAATGACTTTGCCAAGTGTTGAAAGGCATGCAAAAGTAACTGCTCAGTACTTGGAACTGATTAAAAAAATATGGTAAATATAATTTGAAATGTTTTATCAGGCACAGGAAGCACCAAAAAGCAAATTCAATGGATTCACCTGTGCTGCTAATAGTAATAAAAAAGAAAGAAGCCACTGTAGTTGTTCACAGAATAATAAAATTGTATATTCTTTAAGAATTTTCTCATTTGGAACTGTGGTGTTCATATGAATATATACTTGCAAGTAAACATGCACTAAATTTACTGAAATATCCTCTTTTACTCTGGACTGTGCTAAGGAAGGCATAAGTATCAAACACCATTTCACTCCTTCTGCAGAGATCATAGCTTGGAGCAAAGACATATAAAAGAAACCTGAGCCTTTTTTTTTTTTTTTAATTCAGAAAGGCAGTAGAACTGAATATTCTCATCTCTAACTAAGCATACTAAAAATCACTTTTACAAAAAGTGAAACTGGAGCTTGAGATAACTTCAGAAGTGATAAAAATAGTTGAGATTCAGAAGGCAAGTGGTAGAAATACTTCCTGTTAGAGGCAAAAATAGCTAGTGTAGCAGGACAATAGACTCTCTGCCAACTTAGTCATCTCTGAAGTACAAAGTCTTTAATGATTCCTACAACATGTCTACGCTTCTAATATTTTCTGTTTTCCATTTATAGACAAAGATATTTTTAATATGATTTATCTGCCATTTCTTGTGTTATGTGATAAAAAGCTCATCTACACAGCCACAAAAAAGCTCAGGGAAACAATGGAACCTGGAGGATGGCAAATACTGTCCCACACAATAACTGTCCCTCACAGTTACTGTCCCAACCCATCTCCACAAATCCAGAGGAGCATAACGATATGTGGCACAACAAAAGGTGGGAGGGAACTGAAATTATGGACTGAGGGAACTGAAACTATGGACTGAGGAAAAGGGTCATTCTGACCAGGTCCCATCCAGAGCTGTCCCAGCAAAACCTCACTTGCAACCCATCAAGATAAGTCATCGAGGCAACTCTCCAGAGAACCTATTCAAAGCAGGTTTTGATGTCCTAGGTATGGGACATTAAGGAATCCAGGGAGAAAGCTATTCAGGCTTACACAAATGTGATGGGAAGGAACAAGGAAAAAGTGAGGTCTTGGTGAATCTGGAAATAACAAGAGTGGGAAAGTGGATAAGGGAATAGAAAGGGCTGGTTATGGCAAGCAGATTTTTGGTTGATACACTTGTGGGACCTGATCAGCACTGTCATCTTGTCTTCTCATTAAACTAAATTTCTCACTCTTTTCCTGTGTGTGTGTGGCCTGGGAGCCAAAGTACCTTTTGGAAAAATCATAGTAATATCTTTTAAGCAATCCAGCAATGATGAAGACTACCAGAGATTACATAAACTGATCACAGCACAGCACCAAGTTTTGCTGTCCTTATCAGTGATTTCAGGAAATTATATTTGCTTATTACTTGTTAGACACAGATCTCACAATAAATCATTCATTAATCCCTGCAAAGTGATCTGACATTCATGAAGTAAAAATATGAAGTGATTAAGAAGAAAAAAATCTTATTCATGGGTCAAACAGTAGAGAACATAGAGGCAGTTTTTCCCTTGTTTTGTAGAACCTGAAATTCTGCCAAGTGGTTTAAATCTACATTTACAAAATACAGTTCTCAGGCTGTCTCATTTCTAAGCAGTGCTGCTTTATGTGCTTGTCCAATTGACTTGGGAGGACAGCAGGGCAATGTCACAGCAAAACATTTCAGTGTTTGGTCTGGTAGAAAACAACAGTAAGTGGCACTGCATCAGGTGAAGACAGAAGCCAAAGGAAATGGAGTTTTCCCTGTCTTTAGAGAGATGCTGCACTCTGAATTGGAGTAGGACCACAACTTCAATGTAACAGCAATTGACAGGTGGAAGCATAAGAAAGATGTGGATTGCATTGCTGTGAGAACTCTCAGAAGCCAGATGTCAAAGTGAAAAGATCAGCATTCACAGTCGCGTAGCTCTTTGATCTTTGCAAATTAGTAATTTACAAATATAGGTCAAACTTGTAAAAGAAAAGCTTTCTCCTTCCTTCTGGGTCAATCTTGCAGAAAGAACAGTTTAAGTATAATGCTATTCTGTTTGTTAAGCCATGTATTATTTATCAGTAATAAATTAGGAATTTTAAAGCAGCTACATTTACAACTCTTCAGTACCAGTCACATTTAACACATGTATCTTGAGAAAATTATATTTATAAAATCAGTTTTAATAATGTTGCTGCAGGAGTAAGGACAGGGTGTAACAACAGAAATGAATTAAAAATGCTCATGTATTATTAATACTGAATATATAATTCCTATCAGGAAAGGAACTGCAATAGTTTAATAAGATACTATTCTATGGATATTGATGTGTCAATAACTCTCAAGTGATTGGTATATTCATTCATACCTCATTAAAGATTTACTGGTGTTTAATTCCAAGCAGTATGAGACACATCTGGAAAAAGAGGCAAACTTTTAATAATATCTCCTCATTTGTTTATTTTTATTATAATATATCCAGTAATACTTTTGTAGGAACGTGTTTGTCACTCAGACTGAAATGTTGTTCATAGTTTATTAAAGATTTATTGCTGTTTCATCCCAGAGGAACACTTGCACGATATGCATTACAGAATTCTAAAGAGTGCAAAATAACAACAAAGAATAGCCCTATTCATTAATATGCTATTGTGTGATTTTATAGTATGACACTAACTATGGAACATGGCATTTATTCACTGAAAATGGGATAAATGCTTTTCATATTTTATTAAGATTTCTGGGGAATTTAATTTCTCAGCATTGTTGAGCCTGGCACTACTGACTAAAGATCCACTATGCCCATTTATTTTGGATACAGTACCAAAGCATCGGGGTGGTTAATTCCACACAAGAAAATCTGGTTTGCTTGTAGTCCTCTAACCTAACTGCATGGATGGCATTCAAAGAAAAATTGTCAGTATGCAGGAGAAGAAAGGGTAAAACTAAAAGGAGAGAGTATATCTAAGTTAATTTGATTCCCTTTGTGAAAATTTGCAAATGCTGAACTGCAACTTACAGACAATGATACAAGATTCTGATACAATGCACTAATGGAAAGGAAGGTGCCCAAATCTGCAGTTCATAGACTCTCAGGATGAAGTACTGTGGAACAAAGCTTTTTAGGGGTTCTGAAAATAAAAGCTATGTTTTGTATGGCTTTTGTACTGAAATGCCCTTTTCATAGTTTACCATATATAACAGTTTTGCAAATTTATGCAAAATGAGTATAAAATACTGACATTTTGCAGTGGTTATATTATAAATCTAACTTTTATTAAATTTTCAAACACAAAAAATACCTGTACCAGGTGTAAGTCAATAAGAAATCAGCCTACTAGTGTTTCTCTGCATATTTCATTAAACATGCCAGATAAAGTTCTTCTTATTTGAATCTCTGTATACACAGAAAGATATGCAGCATTTCTGTATGTGTAAGATCCAAAGGAAGAATTAAGATATCCCTAGATACCTTTGTGACCGTGCAAAAACTTAGCGTCTTTCAATGACAACAAATAATATTTGCCCTTCACTTTCTTTTTGTAACCCATTTTAGCTATGAACCTTTGTAGGTTTATGCAGATTTAATGTTTCTTCTTAGCTACCATGTATTACCTTCCAAAACAGTTAGCAATTGAGTCTTCTAGCAGTTCTCTGTATATTCTGAAGGCTCAAGCTTAACGACAAAACAAAAAGCACTGAAGAATTCTAAGCATCAAAAGTTAAGACTGAAAAAAGCAATTTTACACAGTTTAGCAGTCTATAAAAATATGAGTAAGCAGATATCATAAATCACTAATAGAATAGTGAAACTTTTTAGAACATAATGTAACTAGGCTAAAAAGTACCACAGATATAACTCCTAGCAAATCTTTCAAAGCAACCTCAATTAATCTTAATTTTTACTGTAACATTTATCAGAATTAATGCACGAAAGATTATATATATGAGCTATTTATATGATAATGAAATTGTATAAAATCTGCGCTATGCACGAATCAAGCATTTATATTTGCTTATTTTATTACTGTGTTTATTTTGCAATATTGTAATTTATTTTCATATGCCATATTTATAAATTAGGAAAAGCAATCTATAGAAGTTTTTATCTGTAAAAGGGTTCATGCCATTAAGACTTTTATGGCTCCCAGTGTAACCACACATCAGATGTGTCAGTTTAGGTATGTTATAGTCTACTCTGTGCTTCTTTTTTACTTTTTATCTCTTAAATGGGGGGGTTACTTCTATCCTTGTCTATTGCATCCAAGAGGCATTATGGGGATAAAAAAATTCATAATGGATTTATAGTTTTCAGTTACTATGCCAATGACTACATATCTAGGTTTAGATAGGTAAAGCACTAATTTACCTACCTTATTTTTCACTTTAAAATGTTGCATATGTTGTCCTAGGTGAAAACACCTCTATTTTAAAACAATATTCAGAAAAAACTCCATATTGCTTGACTAGGCATCTGGTAAACCTTGCTGGTGAGAAAATAAGCAATTATAAACTTCACCAGTGCTCTTAGTTTCAGTGTTATTATTATTTGGCTGCTGTTTTCGTCATGAGAATAAAAAGTTCTTAATGGACTGAAAACATCATTTTCTTGGATAGTGCCAGTCACCAGGTAGTACCCATGTGTGTAAGAATGGATTCTTTTTCCCTCCCTTTCTCATTTTTCTTTAGCTGCTACATTTTCTATATCATGCTTATAAAGTCAGAGTGAAAATGGGTAACGAAAAAGACGAGGCACAAAAACAGACTAAATATCAAACCTTTTTAGCTTTTTACTGGCTAGCAAAGAATGTCCTCCATACAGTCCCAGAAGTGTCTCTTATAGGCTAATCAGACTAGCATCATGCTAACACCAATGTGAAAAACATGTACAGTGGCAAAGAATTTAAAACGAGAGCTCTTTTTTTCTCTCATATATTTTTACCTCAATTTTTCTCTTAAAAATTCACCTTCTTTTTCCTATGTGCTCTTCTCCAAATTCCTAGATAGTTATAACAATGTCAGAAGCAGTTTCTAAGCTACTCCTTCAGAGAAAGAAGAATGAACAGAGCGAAAATACTTAAATACACAGTTGCTGTGTGACTCTTTCTCCATCATATATGGATGCATCTGTGTTTTGTTGTTCTATTATTAATATTATTAATAGAATTCTATTGTAAGAAATATTGGTTAATCAAGTTGGTCATGGCTGAGTAAATTGTATCTATATTATATATTGCTAATCGTATCAGTTACTGCTGCTACATAAGTACATTTGTTCCAAGCAATCCATAATAAAACATGATAATTATTTTACAATCGAATTTATGAGGAAACTTTTCAAGTGCTAGTAAAATCCCAGAATTATTGAAAAAAATGGGTTTTTTTAGAATGGATTTTGTGTGATAAAATGTCTGCAAATGAGTAGTTCCTTTTTAATAGTCATGTTTGTTTAGTCTTGCAATAAACTACCAAAAGTAGAAATTCTTTACTTTTGAAGTTCAGCAAATATCTCTAGAACACATGGTAAGTTAAGTGCCTGCTAAACTGAGAGTGTTGCCTGCTTCTTCAAGAACTTTTACATTCACTAATATTAGATTTTTTTCCCCCGCATTTCTAATTGAAATTTGTTTAACTATCACAGTGCGCTGGTGCAGGTGCATTGTGTTAGAAAGGAGGCATTTAAAAAAAAAAAAACAAAACTATTTTTTAATTATTACTAAAGTGATTTGAAAATGCTGATAATTATATCAGAATAAAGAGACAGAGTTTTGCTTTCTTGGGTCAGGCTGTAATTCAGCACTCAGTTCTTCATGATGGCAACAGAAATTTCTTTGCAAATCATGCAATACATGTCTATGATCTTTTTTCCTATTAAAAATACTATTAGGAGAATTATTCTCTAGATTCTTTTGGCTTCACTGAAAAAATACACTTACTGACAAAAAAACCTCACATCCAAATATAAAGGACATTATTTATTTTGGTGTGCTGGTGGTAAAGTACCTTATCCACTGGGACAAGGTATCCACCAGGCTAGGGTATCCACCAGGCTAAGGTCCACAAAAAACCATTATTGGACTGCTCAGTACAAGGCTTGTTCTTAGTGCTCAAGCAAAGTTTTGGTTTTATTAATAATATGCATTATTGACTACTTGACAAAATCTAATTTGCTCATAGCTGACAAATATAAAATTTAGAGGGCACAAATCCTTCAGATACTTAAGATATTTATAGTCTTAATATTCTAAATTTTATAATCATTCTCACACCATTTTTAATAGAGGAAACGTATTACCTATAGTACTTAGATATAATTTAGAAATAGGATATGAAAGATTTGAAGTATTTATAGTGTGATAAGTCCTTTCCTTTGCACTACCAACAGCCAAAATTTTGTTTGCCAAGACACAGTGTTTTGAACAGGTATATTGTAGGTTTACTCTGGTGTAAAATTTTCCAGTTACATGAGTATCTTCAACCATGGTAGAGATAACCATAATAGTCTTACTTCAGGCAGCATCCTGATACTCAAGTGACTGCATAATCTGAAACATTCAAATCTAAGAATTTTTCTTTTCACTAATACCTAGCAGTGGAGTATCATCATAACCAAAATCATAAAAAACCCCCAATAATATTACACATCTATATAGTTTTATGTATTAAATATAACATGTATATTCTGTTTAAGTTTTTGGTTCATTTTCTTCTTAATATTTGTGTGACACTCATATGCAAAAAAAAGATCTGTAAAAATATATAATTTGAGGTCTCTGCAGGTGGTTATCTAAGTCATAGACATCGTTATGCTTCTGACATTCTCATTCCAATGCATATGTCTTTACAAAACTATACACAGCTTATCTATAGCCATACTTAATTGAAGGACTCTGGCTTGAAGACAACTTGCTGAATTCACTGTGTCATAAAATCATTTTCATATTCATATCTTCTGTGGAGATGATTTTGAAAGTTCTTTAAATTTCTCTCTTCCCTTCTAAAGCACTATGGCCAGATTGTTTCTAAGTGCCTGTTTTAATCCATTTAATTTAAAACATTATTCCAGTTTTTTATTGGTGTCAAGTTTCATTCTGGTTTTGGTTTTGTCTTTTTTTTGATGTATTGACTTGTTCCTTGGTCCTTGACATGTTTAATCACAGGTCAACTCTACCAGAACCTGGTATTAAGAATAAAAAAAATGCTTCCCTCAAAATTTTGCAAATTCAAGGCCTGACACTCTTTAATTATTCCTCTTGAATTAAATGTAGCTGCACCTAATGTGAAAAATTTGTAGAATGCAAGCTTAGAATTTTACAGAATTTAACAAGCACAAACAAAAATGATCTTATGCTAATAACATAACTGGACTATCAGCTTTTTTGTATTGAGTCTTGAAATTATTTCACTGCTTTTTGTCAATACCAAGAAATACTGAACAGTGTCCCTGGGAGACTGAAAATCTGAATATTTATGAATATGGGAACAATTATTAAGATAAAAGCATCTCTTAGCTGATCACAGAGTGCTCTCTTCGGGTAAAATAATAAAACGAAATAATGTTGCAACATAAAAAAGGCAGAGCTTGCTGAAGGTCAGCAAATGTGCTGCAGGCATTGAATTTGATAGTCACATCTGTCTGTTTCAAAACAGAATTTTAAAAGGCAGATATTCTACCATGGGGCAAAAGTATAATATTACCACACATCTTCATAGGTATTAATTAATGTTTTCATAGTTCTTTAAAAGTGAAATACTAATCAATTTTGTGTAATAATGGATTACTTAATATTCTTGGGAATCCCTGGGTAAATATTTGAATCTTGTTCAGAAAAGTTATTCTAAAATTGCAAGTTAAAGGTGTCCATGACTTATCTAGCTCACCCACCTCTGCTGTCTTGAAAAAAAGAAGCTGTTTTAGTTTTCTCCTAATATTTTCATAGGCCAAGTAACCATGAGTGGGCTGTTGTACACATTTAATTTTAAATTTTCCCTTCTGCACTATTTTAGTACATAATGAATACACAGAGCTGTACCAAAGTGATATCACTGATCACTTTTTAATGGTGAGGAGAGCCTGACACAAAGACTTTCTCAAAAAGAGTTCATGATTATTTCTAGTGAGTACAGTTTGACTTACTGCTGAACACACACTATTATCTTAGGGCTTCTTTTTTATTTTTTCTTTTTATCTGTTCCTGCTCATCCTACACACTTTGTAAGATCCCTTTTCCCTGTTCTTCAGTTTTCCACTGTTGTTATTATTGCATTAGTTATTGCAAAATTGTCTAAGAGTTTAAATCCATCTAGGAAACTGTCCTCAGATGATTTGCCCACATCTCCTGCCTCCTGAATGGGTGGATACATGTGGGTAAGAGGCTGCTCTGCGTTCTGTTGATCATCAGAGTTTCTGCATTCTATTTGAGAACTTGTCCCAGACACTGTATTATTAATTATTATGTGGAGAATTATAGTGCCTACCAGTAGGGTAACCAAGTCTACCTCAGACAGTAATGTATGGATTTACCAATATTCCTGTAAAAGATACGTCTGTGTTACCCCATCTTACAAATGGGTAGTTGAACCAGAGAAAGGCAGAAATTTCTAACTTGGGGTGCCTTATCATATATGTTGACAACACCCTTTTTTTTGAATCTTTCATAGACTCACAGAGTATGCTGAGTTGGAAGAGACCCACAAGGATCATCAAAGTCCAGCTCCTGGCCCTGCAGAGCACCATCCCCAAGAGTCACAGCATGTGCCTGAGAGAATTGTCCAAACACTTCCTGACTTGCCTCAGGCTGGTGCTGTGACCTGGGGAGCCTGTTCCAGTGCTCAGCCATCTTCTGGGTGAAGAACCTTTTCCTGATACCCAACCTAAATCTCCTGTGACACAGCTTCAGGCCATTTTTAGGTCCTGTCACTGGTCACTAGAGAGAAGACATCTGTGTCTAGCCCTCCGCTTCCCCTCTGTACTTCACTACAGTTCAGCGTGCTGTGTTCCAAGTTCAACAGTTGTGGACTTCAGCTGTTGACACATGAGTTCAGCAAACAACAATTTTGCAAATCAATCCCTGCTGGTTCCCCTGGTAACATGTGAACTATAAGGCAGTGTTGTTTGGAGTTTTTTTCTATGTAATTGCTTGATTTGGTCCTTGTGGAAGAAGATAGATACAGCAAGAGGAAAAAAAATGTTAACATGAAAAAACAACATAATTTAAAAGCTTTCTGAACAAATGTTTTCTTCCATTTCCATTCTGCCTGTTGTGTTGATGGATTATTCTTTTTATCAAAAAGCAAAATATTCCATTATAAGCCATTAGAAGTATTTTATAAATACAGTATGAAAACAGTTGATATGCTAAATTCATCAGTCATAAATGCATACCCAACCATCCAGAAATACAGCAACACTCAATAAAAAAGGTGATAAATAGCTAAGAAGTTCTTAATCATAACTTCTCTGGAGTTCTTCTTTCAGTCTCTTTTCTGTACTGATGATATTAGGACTGCAGTTGTCCAACCAGGAAATATAAGAACTTCTTTTTCCAGGTAAAGATGGAACTTCTTGGTAAGGAGTAGTTGTGTTTTTAAGAGGGTTGTGAAACCACTAATTCTGAAACATCTGCCTCGAATTCAAAGGTAGTTGTTATTTCTTTCTTGATTGCTAGTGGTGTCCTCATTTGTCAAAGGAGTTTCATTTCAGTATAAGGCATTTTAGAGCTTACACAAAACCTAGCAGTACCATCTAACCACCACCATCCAAATATATAGTCAGTATACACGTCTGTCCAGATGCATGCACACAGCTTCTGGGATATTCCCTATGGATATTGTTCCCTTAGGAGCAAAAAATTTCTCAGGGAGATCATCTCTGTTCTCCACATGCTGATGCAAGGTTCTGGTGAAGAGAGACCACAAGACAGTATATCCAAGGTTTTAGGTTCCACAAAAAAATGCTTATTGGATGAGGCAGAAATGATTGCACCAACTGCTATGTCCCACAGCTATTTATAGAACCCTTTAAGTTCTGAACACCCAACTTCTTTACCTATTCAAGGATTTAAAAGACACAATTTCTGTCTCATCTTGGCAGGCAGACAAATCAGGTGAGAGAACAGTCCAGGACAGACTTCCCAGTTACAGCTTAAGCATCTGGTAGCCTGCATTTGATGTGAAAGGATCACTTAGGTGGAGTGTATGCCACTGAAAATCATATAGTATTCTTGACATGTTCATTTTACAGTTTCAATGGAGTAATTTAGGGAGAGAGAAGGTCATTTGAAAGTCTGCCTTTCTGTGACCTTCATCAACAATACATGAAAGCAACTCATGAGTCTTGTCTGCCACTTATATGATAAATGAGCAGCTCAAGTATTAATATATTTGTAAAGAATTTTGTTTTGGAGTTTCCACTTGATATATGCAAAACTACTGCAAAACATAATTTAAGGGTTTTATTCGTTGGATCTCCTAGAATTTCTTCTCTTTTTTTTTTAACCACATGTAAAAAGATCAATACATTTAAATAAAATATTCTGCACATGCTGCCTCTTCCCATTACAGTGAGCAATACATTAAAGTTTCTAAGAGTTGCTGATCCATCCTGTGGAAGAACAAATCCTTCCATAAGCAAAATGATTTTTTTTTCTTATTTATGATCCAAGCAATCTGTCAGTTTGAAAACTATGGAGCTAAGTCAGCAACAAAATTATATAAATATATACTTATTTCTATATCTGTCTAACATGGCCATTATTTTTTTTAAGATTTTTCATGTATTAATTCTCAGTTGGTTAGAGTCAGGAATGGAGCATGAAAGGAAGAGTAGAAAAGAGGAAGGGAAAGAGGATATAAATGTTTATGAAGCTATGTGGAAAATAATGTGATGGAGAAGATGTATAGAAGAGCACATGGAGGAGAAAAAAACCACTAGGTTTCTGGGATAAGGGGAATTTCCTGCTGACTGAGAGCATCAAAATCTCATATAGGACTCCTGTACGGATAACTAATGCTTGATTACATTTAGTAATATTTTTTTTTTTTAATAAAGCAATGTTGACACCTTGATTGCTTTAATTTAAAATGTTGATTTTGTCCTTTCCTTTCCTTTCCTTAATCTGAAGATCCTTTGCTGTATGTAATCACCCTGTCATATGAAAGACACAAACTCTGAAGCCACCTCAGTACTTTTCTTTAGCAGAAAATGGTGGTAACTAAACTGATAAAGAACAGTTACAATATTCAAACTGGGCTCATTTAGACTCACTGAGAGCCTGAAAGAAGGTTAACAGGTGTGAGTTGACATCTTTGTCATAAAATTTTTCAGAATCGTGTAAAAACTAATTCAGAACTTAATATAAGGAGGAGTATGAAATAAAATGTCTTGTGAATAGAATTTTTCTTGTATTCATTTACACTTAAAGATGTTCTGAAAAGGAAACATACACTCTGCTTTTAACCATGATTCTGCTTTTCTGCTTTTAACCATGGTTCTGCTTTTCTGATCGATATAGAGGAAAAACAAAACAAAACAAAACAAAACAAATAACCCCAGTAAGTTGTCTGGAAAGAAGAATGTTAGTCACGGATTAAAATGAAAGTTATGACTTATAACATGTTTCTTTAGGTTATTTTTTATAACAGTTTTGGATTCCTAATCTTTCAGGTTAATGGGAAAGGAATTCAAAAAACTGTAGATTTTATTTGTAATAGATTATTCACACAATGTTCTCAGTGATAGACAGTCATGTCTTGCACCCAAGAAGAAAAGTAGAGTTCCTTGAATAAGTTTCCTGCCAGAGTGACCTATTACAATTATCTATGACATCAACTGTCTGAAAACACTGATAATTTTCTATGTAAGAAATATTTATATAGTTGAAGGTGGTATTTGGAAACTTAGAATATTTGCCTGAGGGTAGATCTCATCTTAAGATAAAGATAGAGCAAGCATGGTTTTTTTCCCCTTAGTCAATAAATGTGGATTTCCAGAAAGTCAAGGGCACTGAAACTTTGGGTCTATGCCCTAGAGGTCACAGGTAGTTTGGAGCTCTGAGACTGCAGCCTGGATGCCAGTACTGTACAATTATGGGAAAAGGTATTGTTAGTCTAGCCAGGTCCTCTGGCTCTGCTTGTGAGCAACACCATGGAAAAGTGCTGCAGACCCCGTAGGGGTGACCTATCACTTCACAGTTATTTCTGCTGCCCACTGTAGTTGTCTAGTTCATGACCTAAAGCATGAGGATTTTCCCTATATCTTTTTTTTTCTCCCTCCCCCCAGTTGCTTGTATCTATGTATTTTAACACTAGGAGGGCCTATTGGGATCATCTAGTCTGAAATTTTTCCTAAACCAAAAGACCTGCAGGCGTCAAGCCACGGTTACTTTGAGTCAGAGCAAAATGTTTAGAAACACTTTCAAGCTTGAAAGAAGTTAGATGAAGTGGAGAATATACAGTCTGCTCTTTTTACTACAATACTGAATGGTAACTCTCATGTAATCATTTCTGATGTCAGTGTTCAGTTTTTGACTGATTGTGTTTGTTACCTGGCAAATGGAAGAGCCTACTATTATCAGGACTATTTTTTTTTTAGGCCCTTTAATACTGTGAACAAGTCATCATTGATATTCCACTAAAAAAAAACCTGGGAAGACCAGCTTTCTATATTCCTTCACAGTGAGGCAGACCTTCTGAAAATATCATTTAGCTGATCCATCAACTTGTAGAATGGATGAACAGTTGGTGTACATAGAAATCCCAAAGTAATAATTTAATTTCTACATATTTTGCATACGTACTGTTTGGCAAGCCACACTGTAAGGGGGACGTATGTATGATCTATGTATAGACTGGGGAATGAGATGCTGGAAAGCAATGCCAGGGAAAGGGACCTGGGGGTCCTGGTCACTGGCAAGTTGAACATGAGTCAGCAGTGCCCTGGCAGCCAGGAGGGCCAACCCTGTCCTGGGGGGCATCAGGCACAGCATCGCCAGCCGGGCAAGGGAGGGGATTGTCCCGCTCTGCTCTGCACTGGGGCAGCCTCACCTCAAGTGCTGGGGGCAGTGTGGGGTGCCACAATGTAAGAAAGACTTTAAATGATTAGATACCATCCAAAGGAGGGAAAAAAAGATGGTGAAGGGCCTTGAAAGGAAGCCACATGAGGAGCATCTGAGGTCACTTGGTCTGTTCACCCTGGAGAAGAGGAGCTGAGGGGATACCTCATTGCAGTCTGCAGCTTCCTCCTGAGGGGAAGAGGAGGGGCAGGCACTAATCTCTTCTCTGTGGTGACCAGTGACAGGACCCAAGCAAAAGGCATGAAGCTGAGTCAGAGGTAGGTTTAGGTTGGATATAAGGAAAAGGTTCTTCACCCAGAGGGTGGTTGGGCACTAGAACCGGCTCCCCAGGGAAGTGGTCACAGCACCAGCCTGACAGAGTTCAAGAAGCGTTTGGACAAAACTCTCATGCACACGGTGTGACTCAGAGTGTCCAGTGGAAGGCTAGGACTTGGACTCAATGATCCTTGTGGGCCTCTTCCAAGTCAGCATATTCTGTGACTGTGTCAACAAATAAATCTTTTTAAACACTGGATTAATTTTAAATACAATTCTTTAACAAATATAGCTGGGAAAAAACCTTCTGTCAGCCAGATCATTGCTGGTAGAAGCTGGTATGTTTTCTCTACTTCTGCAGTTCTAGGGTGATGTACACCCCCCTGGGGATCATTCCCACCTGATTGCCATGTTCGCACAGAATTCCTGAAAGTTTAAGACTATGTGATGTTTAATGATTAACCAAATCAGACACTTACAAATCAGGTGTGCATCACTGCATCACTAGACTCTATCCTCGCACAACATAAACTGTGTAAACTTCATTTATCATGCAGTGAAAGTACAAGTCTGTGAGTGCTGCTGACAGAATGGTAATATGTTTGGATGCAGCCGTTCTCTAATCAAACAGTGGAGAAACCCTGGGGAAAAAATTAGATTGAACATTTTCCATTTCAAACTGTTTTTATACACTTGTCTCACAGAATACCGCATGAGGATGGGGGCCCTTAGAATTTATTATTATTGCAAATACTATTACAGATGTTTTCAAAAAGCCGGAAATGTTATGGCTGCATATAATATGAAAATGACCCTTTCCTCATTTTATGCCTAAATTTCTAATTGACACTTTTCAGTCACGATAAATTAAAATTGCTAAATCCATTCCTGATTCATGGACTTCATTATTTATCTTTTACCATTTGGATTTATGGGGAAAAAGGAATCTGTTTTTCTGTACATATTAACCTAATTTAGCCAACTAGCCAGAAATTAATTTGTTATAGTCATAAAACCTTGACAATGAACCAAGAATAGAATGTTCCCATCTCACTTGTTTTAATGGCATAGACCTGCAACTTTTAGTACTTTCAAAATACTGCTGGAGAAAATTAAACCTTAATAAATGCATTACATACCTTTTAAAGAGATAATTCTTTCAGGATGGATGCTAAGACTGATTGATATTGTGCATCCTGGCATTAAAAATTTTTGATTTAATGGTTTTCTTGGGAAGGCACTTAACTGACTTTAATTTTTCTGTAGGTGATCACCTCCTTGCAAGTGATGATAGACACTTCATGAAGACATGTACTATTGGCTTGGCACTGTGATAACAAAGGCAGGGTTTTATAAAGTTTTCAGGCACAACTGCTAATACATGGAGTTACAAAATGCACCATTCAATGTTGGTGCACTTCCATGTAATAAAAGGCACTCTCAAACACATTAAACATTGGTTTTTCTTTTTAGTTTCTTCTTTTCTTGGTAGTCTGCACTCTCTTTCTTGCACATTTGTGTAAACATCCACCCTTTGCATAGCTATACTTGAATATAGTCTAAATCTTTTTTGGTAATTCAACTACAAACAAATCTCGATCTCTTTTGAGAGAAGGGTTTTATCTAGCAGCAGATGGAAGCTGAATCCAGGCCTGAAAGGGTTTTGAAACATTTTTTACAATGAAGAACTAATAGTAATCCGAATGACACTCATTCATGAAACAATGAGTGAATTGTCAGTCCTATTCTTTTGGGAAGTTAGAACCCGAGCGTACATTCACTTTTCGTATTTGATAAAGGAAAAAAATCATGCTTCTATTGTGAACCCTATGGAAGAATATGAATAATCCACTTTGTGCTCTCAAAAAGCACAATTCTTCTATTCTCCTTACTTAATACCAAGTTATATTTAAGCTTTGAACAGCCTCCTTTTCAGTGGATCAGGAGTGAATTATATTTTGGAAGCCCACAATAACTTCCTGTCGTTAAGCTATTGGTTTAGGATCTATTGGGAATGGAAATTTCATAATTGAAAACTCCATGAAGCTCAGTTGTCATTGAAGTTCTCCTATGGAGAACAAAAAACATTGATGGGATACCACAAACACGTAGGGGTTTAATGTTTCGCCACAGTTAGCACTGAAATGTTAAGGAGTCAAGAAACAATAGTGATGTGATGCAGCAGGAATGCTGAGAGATGTCTTCTGCTTGCTCTTATCCCAAGTCTTTACCTTCATTTTGTCAATAAAACATACATTTGCCAGGGATGACACAGCTTAATCTTTAATGTGTTATTTAACAAAATAATCCCAAATAAACTCATATTCTTAAAAGCTGTGATGTGTTTTATCCTCTTTTTGTGTAGCTTAGAAATTACAAATCCAGGACAGGTTTACAATGTAATGTATATTTCATTTACAAGTACAACTGTGATTTAGAATTATTTCTCATTAATTCTGCTATACATTACTTCAGAACTTGTTTCTATCTTTTTTTGTTTATGTCAAGTTTTTTTATCCCAGCCTGCAGACTTCTTAGCATGGTTCATATAATACTGGTGGCTGAAGATTCGTTTTGTTTTGTTTTTGTCTCTGGAGGTTTTTATTAATTGTAGAAGCTGTAAAGGCGTTCTGGAAGCTAGTTGCCCAGGCTGATAGAAATTATATGGCTCAGTTATATTGATATTAGTAGTAATAGTAGTAGTATTAAGGCTATAAAAATTCACACCACATCCCTGTGTACTGGTGTCACTGTCTATAAGCTGGCAATATTTCATGATGGGTTCGGGATCAGCCAGACTTTCTAAGAATGAGGTCTTGTTTTAATATGAAAGATGTTTTCAAAATGAGAGATACTTTGAAGACTCAGAACACATAGAATTATTTAACCGTATTCCTTCCCAATGTTTTCCAAGAAGATTCATAAGTAAATACAAAGACAAGAGGATCTCATACTGCTCTGTTGTCCAAGTTCCTGTAAATTTCCTTGGAAATTACAATTGGAAGTTATCTCAGGTAACTTTAAAACTAGAGAGTCTCTTTAACAATAACATCTAGATTTTGTAAAAATGTACTGAAAGATATACAGAAATTATGACATTGAGAGAACTTCTGGATAACAGGAATAATCCAGAATTTCTGGAACATGAGAGGTAAAGCATTGTTTCTTTTTATAAATTTTCTTTAAGGTTCTGTATTAGGACTAAATCTAAATGGGAATATTTATAGTAAAACTTTCAATAGAGGACAAATCATACAGAAATGTCTCCTTTTTTTCCCCAAAGATAATTCTGTCATGTGTTTAAAAAAAAAATCTGTTTGATAGGTTCCATTTAGGCAGAAATTAAATTAATTAGTGGAGCACAGTTTAAACTATTCAGGTTTCTATCCTGTCAACTGCCTTTTATTATGAATATTTTTCATCATATTATCTGAGTAGTAAAAACAAAATTAAAATAAAATAAAAACTGTGAGATCCATTCCCTGATTTAATCACAATGAAACAAATAATGTTAATGCACCAATCTAGGTCCCAGTAAACTGGGATGTATGTTGAATCTTATCTTACCCCAGCTTCTGGCTATGATATTAATCAATGCATAAGAATTGCATTGAAATGCATTGTATTCCCAATATCTTTTATAATTATTTACAGGGCACTTCCAGAGTTTTAGAATGGCTTTAAAAGAGGGAGAAAAACTGCTATTCTGCTATGAGGAATCTGCAAATGGATTTGACAATGACTGACTGAGGAAAGTGTGGATGAAATGGAATTCAACACAATGACCGAGATGATGCGTTAAAAATTATTTTAACCTTCCTTTTCTCAAAAGTATTGTTTTTTCCCTGCTTTTTTTACCACTACTGAATTCAACAGGAAGAAAGAGTCAACTGAGTTCAGTGGGTTCTGTAGAAGTAAATGTGGAAAGAGGTATCTTAAGTTAGAAGGGCTGAGCTAAAGTCATAAATGTAAGTTATTCTGCAGGAGGATATAAAGAAAAAATGAAATTGGAAAGAATAAAAGTGGAATCAACTGATTTAATTGCCTGAAGAAGCAAAGAAGCATGGGGAAAAACATATGAGACCCTGTATGAGGTATGAGAGAGAGATTGTATAAAACATGGTTTGCAAAAACCATAGATGATCTTAAATCTCTAGCAAAGCTTAAGTCAAAGCAGTGAAAATACTTAATGTGCATACCTGATGTCTTCTGAGGGAGCAGAAAGAAGAGCAAGACTACTGCACTATGTTTCAGATAACTGACCAGTTTTAAGCACTTGCTTGTTAATTAACATTTTGATATTTGGATAAACTTCTTTGTACTTAGGAAGAAGAATCAAATCAGCACTAAAAGTCATCCTAAGAAAACTGTATTTTTATCTGTTCAAAACATGTAAGATGGATGTGCTTCAAGCTCAGGCACAGACTGCATGTGAATATATACAATACATAATACATAATATGATGCATTATGTAGTACATATATCCACATATAACCTGACATTGCAACAGTATTTCCTTTGACTATTTTTTATATTCTACCTGCAACACTGATTGCCATTTTCAGATTGTGCTTGAATCTGTCCAATATGCTTACCTTTAATAAGATTTACTTATTATATAGTTCTGGCATCAAAAGTCCTAATACAATTCAAAATGTCTGAGAATGACTCTGAGAATGAAGAGTCTCTGAAGGAAAACTTTATGCTACAAAGTTTCAATTTCTTGAAATCCCTCTCATGTTTTGGTAATTTACTTGACATTTGACTGCATACTTCTAGTCTGGCATGTGCTTAAATGCCTTCTTAAATGAGTATCTTCAAATGTATACCTCATCCAATACCCACGGCCATGCAAAAGCTGTTTCTTTGTTTTCTCTTTTTTAAAATTATTTTTCTGTTCTTCACAAATATAACCTCTCCTTTATGTTGTTGTAGCAATTCTCTTGACTACAGCCACACTTCCCGCCTTTCATGAGAGAAGTCAGAGAGCACTAGGCTCTTTTACTGCCTATTACATCCTCTTATTGTGCTTACAACTAATATAATTTAAATTTAACAACACATCCATAATTCCCCAGTCTAACAGATGGTCCCCAAAGCTAACAGATGTCATCTTATTTATTCACTACCTGATATAATATTAGTGACATAATGATTAGCTTCTGTGCAAATAACTTTGATGTCAAAAACAGAGAATAAAGATTTAACAATAGGAAGAAGGAAAAGCCCTACACCCACAAATATATTATCTCATCATGGAATCATAGAATGGACATGAGCCGACAATGTATGCTTACAGACAAGAAAGCTAGTATTTTCTCCTGTGAGGAAAGGCTGAGAGATTTAGATTTGTTCAGCCTGGAGAAGAGAAGGTTTCTGTGTGACCTAATTGCAGCCTTCCAGTATCTGAAGGGAGCCTATGAGAAAGATGGAGAGAGACTATTTACAAGAGCATGTAGTGACAGGACAAGGGAGAATAGCTTCAAACTGAAACAGAGTAGGTTTATATTGGATATTAGGAAGAAAATTTTTTGCTGTGGCAGTAGTGAGGCACTGGCACAGGTTGCCCACACAAGTTGTGGATGCTCCATCCCTGGCAGTGTTCAAGGCCAGGTTGGATGGGGCTCTGAGAAACCCGGTCTAGTGAAATGTGTCCTTGCCTGTGGCAGAGAGGTTGGAACTAGATGTGCATGTATATTAAAGACTAAGAACTGATTCAGGAACTTGTTCAAGTTTAGACAATTCATGCCAGCACATCATGAAAGTTAAGTCCTGTTAAATTAAAAGCTTCAACTTTACTGAAAGGAGGGATAAAAATAAGCAAAAAAAGAATTGAAAATACAAAGGAGAAATAAGTTGTCAAGGATGCTTTTCTTTTCTTCTGTTCCACTTGTCTTTGGGATTCATTTTCAGGGATAATTTTAGCAAGTCACTTTAAGTTACAATTATTTAAAATGTTCAGTATGTATATAGTACTTTTAAAGTGCAGTCATTTGGAATAGATTTTCTTTGACACTATGGACAAAACCAGAAAGAATGTATTTTTAAGAAGACAAATTATATTTTATATATGTATATAAAATACTAAATATTTATTTTATGTTCAAACTCACATCTTTTATCCTGCAAAGATTTCTGTCCTTGTTGAAAGTCTCCTGGGTAGTTATGGGACTGAACAGGAAATGCCGAATCCTTATGCAATAAGCTGGCAATGAATTTTTTTTATCAGTAGGATTGAATATTACTCAAAAAACACTTGTAGGGAAGTTATGTTTCTGATGTTTAGGATAAATTTATTTCCTGAAGAAAATAATTATGATGTCTTATTTTCTTATTATATTCATTTATTTATTTTTGCATTTACCCAAAGAATATTACTTCTAAGAAAGGGATGATCCAAGGGATCATCAAAGGGGTGATTTCATTTATTTGTGAAAGGGATGGGTGGGGTTTTATTTTCTTGTCCTGTATTACCTGCTTTCTGTTTGCCTGTTGAATGTTCTCTGGTCTGGGGCCTGAGATTGTCATGTTTTCTATGAAAGAAACTTGCAATTTTGGAGAAACACTGGATTATCCTACACAATGTGCCCAGAGAGAGATATCAGTCCCTCTGAGTAGATTTAGGAATAAATTCATGAGGTAAACCTTCTTTAAGTAGGAATTTGTGATTAGAGATTGCAGACATAGCGCCATAGGTACTGATATAGAATAATGCAACAACATAAAAATGAAACTAATATAACGCAATTTAATGTGGATGGCACCATTTGGCTTGGAAAGATCCAGGTCCCTTAATGGGTTAACTAACACCTTCTTGGCTTTTTTTCTTTCTCTGGCTCTATTAATCTGATAACTTTTAGTAGTCTTCCATTCTCCTTTATGTGTTTCATATATTGTATTCATCTTTTATCCAATATACTACTTTACCCTGCACTAGTTGCTGTTTTAAACTCTAAGTAAGATATTGCTGGCAAATGCAGGGGTAATATCTTTTATTCAGACAAATTCCTTCACATATCACCTTCATTCAGTTCTCCACCAGAGAATAACAACAATAACAATAATAACAGTAATAATAATAATAATAACAATAATAATAATAAATAATAATAACAACAATAGCAATTAATATTGCTCTTGCTTTGTCAGATAAGCTTTACTGTTTGGTGTTGTATGCTGAGTGCTGACAGACATGAGGAACTGGGCTTAGAAAATGTGTGAAATCACTTTGACACATATCTGGACAGACACTTACTCAGAGTGTTTTCTTTGCTGTAAAAAATTCTTTTTATGGAACATCAACTATTCGAATTTTTTTTTTATATAATAATTTGTTTTCTGGTATAGCATGATGTCGTCTATATACTTATTTTCTTACACAAAAGAGTGAATGCTCAGAGAAGTAATCTGTTAATGCCACATAGATATGCCATAGCTCAGTGAAATTTGCAGAGCTAAGGTAGGGAAACGGTGCACGGCTGCAGAATACAGCAGAAAGATCTGGTATTTCTGCAGACACTTGACACACATGGCCTTTAAATACTGAAATCATATTTTTGTCCTATTGCCACCAGCTTCAGTAATCACTGAACCAGGGCCTACTTTTAGTCACTCTCCTTTTCATATGCATGCATTATTTGAATGTCCTCTTAGAAAACTTCTCAGTAAGTATACAGGTAGTCTTATTGGTATTAACAGTTTTGTATTCTTTGTTTGCTGTCTTTTGCTTCCTAGTGAGAGATTTTAGAAGTGCATACTAATGAGGTTCTTTTTGGTCCTCCATTCATTTAATTTTCTCTCTTGCTCATAAACTTGGATTTTAAAAAATATTACTATTTTTACTAAGCAGGTTTTCTACTGATGCAAAATAAAATACCTGTCTTGGTTTATTTCTATTTTCCATAATCTGGAAAAGGTCTAATCAGGACTGAAGGTTCAATTCTATTCTCTGTCCTCATCAATTTTAAAGCTGTTGCAGCGCCCTAACTTTGTATGTCTTACTTAGTGAATTAAAGCCTTCAATTTTCTCTATCATGTCTGCATATTTAAGTGACTCACAATAGCCCTTAGGAACTGCTGAGTGTTTCTTATAAGCTAGGTAATAGGAAATTTTGAATAGAAGGTTATGACTGAAGTCCTCAGCTCATAGTCTCTAGCCTTCACCTATCTGTAGGTACACTTCTCTCTTCTCTCCAACTAAAAGCTGGCATAGGTCTTAGTTGCCATAATACTAGCAAGGTCAGTATCCCCAGACAAAAGGGGAAACCCTTTCTTCTTTGTCCAAGGAAGGCTTTCTACATCTTTTTTGTCCATCTTTCTTTGAAAGTAGAGGCTCTAATCTTGAGTTAAAAGGGTATCTCGGACCTCAAATCTTCCTGTTTAATAAGCTGTACTTTTAGTGGAGTAATTAGCTATTTGGCTTCTAGTATATCTGTAGCACTACATCAAATACACAGGAATATCTAGTTCATGAATGTCTAGGTATGTCCAGGTATACTTAGAGTCAGGCAGGTTTTAGTCATGTCCAGATATAAATATTTGGGGTACCTAATGAATTTCTTTAGCAAGGGAATTCATAATTTGAGTTTTGAGGGCTTATCCTTTTTTTAATTCAATGCATCTACATCTTCAGGTTTTAATACCCTTTAGACAGCCATCATTAAATAGGATTTTTTGGGGTGTTTTGAAAATTACTGCCAGCTTGCAATCACATTATTTAGCCTATTTGGGGGCAAAATTCCATAGCATTAAAAATATATCATAGCATATAATTTATTTTTTTTTTATGTTACAAGGACCATCTAGGGAGACGTGTGAATCCTTGATAGTTTCAGACATCAGTGGAGTCAAAGGGAATTTTCTTGTATTCTGAGGTAATAGCGAGTCAGATGGGAGAAGAGGTAAAAGAGTACTGTTAAAACCTCCAATATATGGAGAGTGAAGTCAAATGGTAAGTGAAAAAAAAGTCCCGGAGTCAACAGGAAAATTGTTGATTTTATGAATTGGAACTCATAAAATATTAGAAAAATAATTTCTAATGAAATTCTTAGAAAAGTAAGAGTGGATTAACAAAAGATCTGGCACAAAACATATATGTTGTAGTACCAATAAAATGAAAAGATAGAAAGAATGATATAATGAAAAAATAAGTAAGTGCAGAAACAGAAAATGAGATACATAACAGAAATAGCAATGGGAAACAGGTGGTAAGGAAATGTTGTGCCAGCTTGATAGCCAGCAAAGTCTGGTAGAGCAAATATTGTTACCACTGAGAAGTGCTGTCATACCAGCAAATACTTGAAAAGAATATATGCTTATGAAACAGAATTTGTAACATTTCTTGGTTTAAACAAGAATTGGCACTTCATTGGGAACTGTGTTGTCCTTAACTTTCAAATATAAAAAATAATTGACTGAGAGAGAACTAATCGATATCTACAAGTATCTGAAGGGAGGGTGCCAAAAGGATGGATCCAGGCTCTCCTCCATGATGCCAGGCAATAGGGCAAGAGGCAATGGGCAGACACTTCTGCATAGGAAGTTGCACCTGCACAGGAGGAAGAACTTTACTGTGAGGCTGACCATGCACTGGAACAGGTTGCCCAGAGAGGTTGTGGAGTCTCCCTTTCTGGAGAATTCAAGAATCATCTGGATGCAATCCTGTGCCATGTGCTCTGGGATGGTCCTGCTTGAGCAGGCGGTTGTACTGGATGATCCACTGTAGTGCCTTCCAACCTGACCCATTCTGTGATTCTGTGATAATAAATATGAAGTGCAAATAGCTGATAACTATGAAAGGTGGGAAAAACCACAAGGCCAAAGCTCTCACCAATAACTGATGCACTTTACAACTAGGCTCAAACACTCACAAACTTTAACGAACATGAGGTGCGCACCCTCATGTAGTGTATTTTCATGTAGGCAGGATGTAAACCAGACCCGTGGGTGATACCCCTAGGAACTACAGTTAGAGAAAGTTCCACGCAAGTTCCATCCACATGGAACTTCAGAGAAGTAGAGCGAGGACAGAGCCAGGAAAGCCTTGGCCCAGTAAGCTGGGATGTTGTCTTCTATGAGCCTTTGAAGGGACAGAAAAATTTCTGTGAAAGAACACTGCATATTACTCTCTAGAGGTAGTTACAGCCACTGAGCAGGTAAGAACTTCAGATTACTTTCCATAAAATTCCTGGTGCCAATGAACCACCTGTGTGGACAAAAAATATATGATAGAGGATAGAGAAAGACTGAACAAAATTTTCAGGCATAGTAGCATGATCAGGAGGAGACTTTTAATGTTTATCCCAATGAAACACCAAAGGGCAAAACTCTTTTTAGGACTAACTTCACCTAACCTTGGATCTTTATAATGGGTGTGGCTTCATTTGGGCTTGCCACTTTAATTCTCTTAGAGTAGCAAGAGTAATAGCTTTTTTTCAGGTATTTTTTATTTCATCCTAAAGTACATTTCTAAAATAGATACCCAAGCATGCCTGTTTCTTATGTAAATTGCTTAATAATAATAATAATAATACCACCATTTAACTTTCTTCTTAACAAGTTTCACTCTGAAAATGTGGTAAAATAACCCTTTGATATTTCCTGATCATAAATTTCTTAAATTTTTTTGCATAAAATAAAGTAAAAAAATCACAAAAGTCAAGAATATCCACTATGCAGAGCTTGTGGATTTCACAAATGCTGACAAAAGCTGCTAATTTTTTAACACAGACAGCATGCTGTCAAAAACTTGCTGTTTCAATTAATCTAAAGGATGTTTTATACAGCTTATATTTTCTGGTCACCTACATCTAAGAAGCAGTTCAAAACTCTTTAGAATATACAGTCTTGTTCACCATATAGATACAACTAACTTACAGTATATCTACTTCCAAAAGATTCAGTATCTTTCTGTTTAGTCTGTGCATTTCCTGTTTTGTGGAAAGATGTTTTTATTTCCCTGCTGATGTTTATGTACCTCTCTGTAACTGTATTACAGCTTCATTGCTGTAATCCATTGACTTTGATGGAGTTATTCTTTTCATGTAGTCATTCCCAGAATTTTTCTTACACAAGTATAATCTGCAATTTCTCTTTTCATATAACCTAAAGAAATCTTTGTATTCATTGTGCATATTAAGGAAAAAAAAAGGATTTGTGGGCAAAAAAGAAGGAAATCATACTATACATAGCAAATTTTAAGGCGTGAATGGGTAATCAACTTTAAATCAAATGACATAGCTGCAGGAGGCATGAGTTTACATTCATGGGTACAGTCTTCTTGCTCTGCACTCTTCCAGCATGCCAAAATAGCTACGAACTTGGCACAGGAAGCTGGGTTTGTAACTGCTTTGCATGACTGCACAGCAGTTGGAGTGCTCTGGCACATCTGCCCCTTATCTGATGCAAATTGATGCAGGAAGTGAAACTTCATAAAAATGTCTCAGACTTACATTGGGAAGACCAGACGCAGCGTTGACATAAATACTTCGCTAGTGTAAATCATGAGTTTAGTGGAGCTGGACTGACTTACATATGACTTACACAAATTTCAGATCTAGATTCAGATCCTGGGTTGTGAAATTATGAAGAGAAATAATGTATTGATGAAAATCAACAGGAATGTCCAGTAGGAAGATAACTCAAATATAGTCTAAATAATGCTAAATAATGACGGTTCTCATGGGCTGCCAAGATAAGGGATGCTGTGCCATGAAAAACAAGCATAATACGTGGAAACCATGAAGGTTCCATCAAAAAAATCACCATTTTTGTTGTCTCCTGGTTATGTATTTTGCTAGCAATATCCAAAAATCATCATTGCAGCCTCACTTTGTAAATATTCAGCAAAAAAATGCTATTCAAAGCTAAAATCTTGCTAGACCATTTTTTGCTTGGCATAGTGTTCTGAAAGATGGTTTTGCAAATGCTGTTGGTTTTGGTTTCATGTATTTTTTATTCAACTTACACTATAGTACTTAAAGTGTTTACATAATGCCTGATCTTTTTTACTGTTCACATTTAACATCTTCATGATTCACTTGCACGTTTTCATTGTTTGGGTTTTTTATTCTCTTCTGATAAACAATATTTTATTGATTCAGCTGCAGATTTTAATGCCTCAAAACGTACAAATATTGCTTATGTATTACAGTGCGTATTTTGATGTTCCAATTAGATATTTTATGGATCCAGCTGCATGCTTTGGTGATCCAGTTGGATTCTTGATTTTCAATAAAATTGGTAGTCACACTCTGTTCTATGTTAATTAAAGTGATTACAGTATTTTGAAAACCAGTTTGAGTAAACAAACTGAAAAATAGCCCCAACAAACCTAAAATCTATTTTTTTGTTTTTGTTTTTTCTTCATAATATGCAATACTACACCAGAATTTGAAGGTAAGACAAGCAAATTTGCTTAGTTTTAAGGAAAACATAAAAACAAGGCATCATTTTGTCATAAATATGTTGGGACCCATATGAATTCAGGCAGGCTGTTCAGTGTACTGCACTTTGCTAAGTATTGTTTAGGTAATTTAGGCTACGAAAAGACCTTCTGGTCTATCCTTAGCACAGAATTTACAATACTTATAGATTTATTTAATGTATCCAAGATATATCAATGGTGTCTCTTAAATATTTCATTAATGAAAAAATTCCTTCTTCTGTTTAGGAATTCTACAATATTGGGTTACTGTGTACTACATCTAAGGGTCTCTATTTTAAGAATTACCACACCTTAAAATTGAATACATATTTACAGTTTGCTTTATGTTTTTGCAATCCACCCTCAGACTACACCAGTGTAAATGTTATATGAGAGATGTATATAAAGACAGAAAAGGGAACCAGAGGCATGGAAATTTCTTTGCTTTGGTCACACTTAAGAATGGATTGTGCATAACCATTTCAGCTCCGGAGAACTGATCCTTAACAAAAAGAAACAAATCTCCATGTCCTTTTTTTCTGAAATATATCACAGTCTACCACAGTCCTTTATTTCACTCTGTCTATTAGACCAGCAATAATGTTTCTTAAACTAATCGTAACTTTGCTATAGCCCAAGAGAACCTGTGGAAGGTAGGTGTGCTTTAGCTCAGCTCAGTACTTTGCACATATAACCTGTGGATCACCACCAGCAACACATCTTCTGTCATGTGGGTGTTTCCCTACAGACTCCTGTTTTCAAAGAGGAGTTTCTTTAAGATTCTTTATGCAAAAATTATGAAATAGATTAATAAGAAAAATTTTATGAAGTGGAATGCATCAGGTGCAGTCACTTATTATATGATCTTTTTTACTGTCTCACTAAATTTATGAAGGTCATAAACTTTTTGTTCCTTTCCTAATTTATTCCCAAACTTCTTTCCTCTTTATCCTAATGTCAAGGTTTTAACCAAATATTTCTGCAGCTTATGAAATTCACACAATTATCACTATAATTTACCACACCACATAGATCACAGTCAGTTTTCTTTGAAGGGGCATTTCCTACCTTCTTGGTATCTTAGTGCTGACATTTCTTTTTATTTCACAGCAACTCTTACTATTTGACCTGGGATTATGTCTCCTTTAATAAGAAGTATCTGTTGCTCTTCACCTTAAGCATACTTATAATTTACTGTCATTTCTGTTGTGCATTCCCCTGGAGAATCTGAGATTCAAATTCACTCTTTACCAACATAGGATGTTACGGGTGCAGAAGCTTTGGTGATCCACATGGAACTGAGTTTTTTATGAGTTTGGAGACAAAAGCTAAGCTCATGTCTGATTAGTTTCAGTTTTCTTCTCTTTCTTTATGTGTAGTGAAGTTTCTATTTTTTTCCCTGTTTTCTGTTGCTGAAAAGTAGTTTCTAAATGCTTATGGGTAAGAATGCTTATGGGTAAGACAGGCTTTGCACTTATTTATTCAATCTTTGTGAGTTTCTTAAACTTCTCTCATTTTTTGTCACAGTGCAACACTACCTAAGAGGTAAAAAAATCAGCAATGCATCACTGACCAAGGATGCATTGCTTTTATCACATCAAAGTATATAGTTCATAGATATTTTCCTAAAACTCCTTCCCTTGTGCTTTGGCAAATTCCATAATTGCTGGTGGTAAGATACCATAGTGATACTGAACTTGCTAAATAAAGTTTTTTCTATGCAGCTTGTATTGTAAAAAGTTCATGTGGAAATAAGGTGCTGAGAAAAGAGTCTTTGTCCTACCTGCTTGGACAGTTAAAGGGATACTTTACAGAATTTTTCTGCCTCATACCACCTGTACAGCCTTTCAGTAGGCATAAAAACTACTTAGATATGAAACTTATTCTACACGTGCTATTCTACAGATGCAATATTATAACTACAAGCTATTCTACAGATGCAATTTACCAAAGATGGTGATTGTAGTTGGTGGAGGCTCTTGGGATCTTGTTCACTGCCTCGCCTCCATAGCAGTTCAAGCACATTTTCCACTTTCATCAGTTTTGATGGCCCCTGGGTCTCCATTTCAGCGACTCCCAGATATTTTTATTTTTTGGCCATCTCTTATTCTGTTTCTTCAGCTTTAATTCCAGTTGTTTCTGTTGTATTGTGTTTTTTGCTAATAGCCGTCAGGTATCCAGATTGCTACTGACTGGGCCAGCCTTGGGCTGCGCATCTGGGACTGAATTTGTATCACCAACCTCTTTTTCCCCCTGGTCATGCTGCTTCAGCTACAGTATAAATTCCTTGAGGTTTTCTCCAATACAGTGTATGCTCCTCTCTCAAAGCTCTCCATGTTCCCTTTTACTAAACTCTCGAAAATTCAACACAGGCTAGCTTGTCGTATTCATACACGCTTGCAGTATCTCCTTCACAGTTTATAGTGTCCCCTACAAAACAAAATTCTCAGATAGAATATAGATGGTCAAAACCAATGTGGATTCTCAAACTGAAAAAATTGGAAACTTTACCATGGTTTTTGTTCTGCAAATTTCCACCTCATTGTCGGGAAGAGACACTAGCTTGTATTTCTGTACTTGAACAGAAGAGCAAATCCTTACAAGTGTTGGTGATGGCCATGATTCAAACTGGTTGATGAAAGGGAGAAATCTTATCAACAATATCATTATGCCCACCATAACTGCCAAAAAGGCTCATTCTTACACTCAGCAGCAGATAGCCTATGGCTTTCCAGCCTCAGGCAGCTCCCTAGCATTTATGACTCCCACACAAGAGTCAATTTTAGGACTTGATACAGCATAGTCCTGGCCAGGAGGTTGACAGATGACATTCTGAAGATTAAACAAAAGGTTGTCTTGGACCCAGCTCTGTGATCTAGTCTTCAGGCAATCAACTAAATCCCTGAAGATCTGTTGCAAGTGCAGCCAGAGTTGCTCTGAGGTGCTTAAAACGTGACTTGTTGCCCTTATAGAATCACAGAATGAGTAAGGTTGGAGGGGACAACAGTGGGTCGTCTGGTCAAATTCCCTGCTCAGACAGGGTCATCTGAAAGCATATTGCACAGGATTGCATCCAGATGATTGCCCTCAGATGCACCAAGAATCTGGTTCATTATGTTCTTTTTAAATATTCTAGGTAATTCCCACATGCTCGGTGTTTTTTTCTGAGAGATTTTGACCTTCATCATCAAGAAGTGAGTCCTCACTTAATAAGTGACAAATAGCAGGGGAAAAAAAAAAAAAAGAGGGAATGGTTTTATTGGTTTTGAGAATGGAAATTTTTGAACATTTCCTTCTTCGGTTATACAAAGATGGGAAAAGGTCAAAAAGTGTTTTGAGGATGAAATAGTTATTTTGTAGAAAAGTCACTCCCCAATTAATCCAGAAAGAATGGTTTGGATATCACCCTTGACGAAAATGTCTTCTTTGCTTTTGTATTTTTGTCCCAGACAGATGGAGACCAAAATAACAGAGACAGTGCTGTTGTAGGGCTTTCTGCCAGGACTCACTTTTCAGGTGAACTCTGTATAGTTCTTCATGAACAAATAAGTTGTAAGGCATGCTTCATTCAACTCCTGTCATCTGAAGATGTCTCATAATCAGTGTTATGGGAAGCATTTCAGGAGACAGTGCTCACAGAAGTGAATCAGACATGCATGATGCATGGAATGGTAAGAACAGCAGATCTGTTTTCCTGCTCCTTGGGTCTGGTTTTGCTGATTTTACAAACTTGACAATTTTGGCTCAGTGTTTTTGCATCCTTCACTGCAGGACTAGATATAGCCTGTGGTAAATATGGATATTGTTTGTTTATTATCTATGTGGATTATTTTGATTTTCCATCCAGTGAACCTGAGGGAGGAAGAGAAGGAACACAAACAAACAGCAATGAGACAGTGTGCTGATAGCTTTAAATGAATTTTCTAAGGGCTAAATAAGCTTTGAGATGTCTGCTCTCTTCAGTAAAATCTGCACATTGATTACATCTCTGTAAATGTAGGATAAGTACAGTGTAAAGGTCAACAGATTAAACATGTAGTTTAATCAGCAAATTATGCAAATGAACATAAATGAAATATACCATTCAACTGTTAAGATCAGTAAAGCATGCAACTCTATTAGTGAAGTGTTTGAGTGCTGGCCATCTTAAATCTACACCCAATTAACTAAACTTCAAGAAAATGCCATGGCTGGAGGAAACAGATAAAAGAGTTTATCAGCCAAATGTTTGGTCTAACCAACACTTATTGTAATGTAACTACCTAAAATATGGTGACAAAAATTTAGCAAAATTGGTTAAAAAATTGACAATAGTAACAATAAAATAACTGCACCTAAGTTTTTTTCTCCATCACTGGAGGGTGAATATCAATTAGCAAGTGGTGAAATAATATGACTACTTGAAATATGGTGATCAGTGAGGTGGAATTTAAGCGCATTCAACAATCACTGTACATGGCTCAAGTAGCAAATTCCCTCCTAGCTCCTCATCTAGGTCAAAATCTGCAAAGCACTTAAGTAGATCCATAACTTTAGGTGGAGGAGTAGTACCATAGATGTCTTTTGCTCACCTGCTACTGCTGATGTTATGGAAGTAGAGACCTGAGATCAGGGCTCAGTTGTGGTAATTGCAGTTCATAGATTTAAAAAGATACAGCCTCTATAAGACAAGCAATCTAGAGAGATAGAGAGTGGGGGGAACAAACATAGTTATTATTCTCTCTTCTCCATCTTTCTTCTTATTTTTTTATCATAATTACAATAATTGGGTTGGAAATTTTGGATTACATCCTAGATATCATTACATATATGAATGGGTTTCAGAAGTTCATAGTTTTAGCAGCAGTGAACAGTGTTAAGACCAATGAAGAACTGTTTATATGTCTAGAAAAATAATCAAAATTTTCAAAGAAATAGTTAGAATTCTTAGATTAAATGTAATGGAACAGACAATTTTTGTGTCTCTCTGCCTTTTTTGTAATATTTTAATCAATGTAACATTATTTTGCATGTTGGTAAGTAAACAGCTTTTATTTAATTCAAGTAACTAGAACTATTTTACAGGTTGAGCTTGCAATGGTGTTTAGTTTGGAACAGAACCATGGTTTTCAATTAATTTGTCAATGGTTTCAGCTCATTTTGATTCAGCTCGTATTAGGGAAATTTTTGGAGCACTGTTGGATTTCTTTCAGATGGAACTGTTGGAGGATGTTCTTCAGGGATGCACCTAATGCCTTCCAGCTGCAGATGATGAGCATTCCCAGTCAGGGACAAGACTAAAGATAGTTTTTATTCAACTAAAACAAAAAGGGAGGGAGGGAACTCACTCTGTATGATCATTGTGTAAATATTAGTTTCTCAGCAATTCTTTGGCTACAGAGATCATTTTCCATTAGTCATTGCTTTGTGCTAACAATATGTGTAATTACAGTTTATCAGAGTTTCCCATTCCTCTTTCCATCCTATTTTCCCTTACCTTTTTGCTGTGAAATTTTTGAGCTGATAAATGGTGCAACTTGATCAAGGATTTATGGTATTCAATGGACAAAATAAAGGCTCCTAAATGTCGGCATACAGAGTTAGTATAAATGTTTAAATCAACATTTGCGTTTTGACTGACCTTTGCTAGTCAGGAATTTCTGTTTGATGAAACAACTGAAAAATAAATTGCAACTTTCCATTGCAGATATATATCGAAAATATCTAGGAAAAAAAAATGCTTTTTACAACTACAGATCACTTGGCTTGGGTGAAGAGTCACAGGGAAGTTTTTATTGTATCCATGACTCGTATATCTCCCTGTGTCAGAGCAAGGTTTAAGCATGAACCTGCTTCTCTACCTTCACTATAGAAGTATCCAATTGCCTATCCACTTTAACAGTTCTAGTCCTCCCTTTCTGCCTCTTGAATGATTTCTCACTTTTAGGAATGTTTATCTTCACTCTGCACCCTTCTACACCTCGCTTATGGCATCTGTCATGGTGAAGCAGACTAGAGAGAATTCAGGGAAAATACCCTTTAATTTGAAACAGCAGAAAATATCTTTTGAAAAATAAAAATAAAATCCACATTCATCAATTGTTATTGAAGAACCCTTTAAAATATGCTCTGCCAGACTGAAAATTCTGTTTCTTATTTTGCATTTTAGGATTTTTCCCATGGAGGAGTAGTTAGACAAATTGACCCGTTCAGCCTTCACAAAAGCTCCTTCCTTGAAAAAAATGCAATCAGGAGTCATGATGGTGATTAAAATAAATTATTTGAAGGGTCAGTTTCTTATTGGACGAACTGTTAAAATGGACATTAGTAGCTCATCACCCATAGTACAGCCTTTTTTTCAATAGGAGACCTTAGGTAGTTTTTCAAGTGCCTAGGTTTGTTGATATGCTCTAGAAACTACATTCCATTGTGCAAAAAAAGTACAGAAAAGGGATAAGCACAAAAGAGTGACACTATCATCATCATATCACAAAATAAATGGAATTTCAGTTTTGGCACAGATGCAGACAAATAAAAACCAATCCATCAAAATATGCCTGTACTGTTACATTGCTGGGATTAGTTAGAGATGCTTGTGAGATGATTTGTGCCTTAAATGTCAGGGAGAAAACACTAAAAACAGGAAATATTTTTTTTACATTAAAGAAACAGAGTAGAATACACCAAGGAGAAAATAATACTTTATTTCATCATGTTAAAATGGAAAGAAAAAAATCTTTGAAAATCTAGACCTAGGCCAATCTAATCCTTTATGCATGAACATAGAAGGAAAATTGAATGATATATAAGGATTATTTTAAAGTCAGACAAAAGTTAAACTGAAAAAATATACGCATATATGCGTACATACATATGTATATGTAGATATAATGAAAAGGTTTTTCAGTAGAGGAATGGTAATTCATCAGATTTTTAGCAGTCAGATTTCAAGAAGTCTGAAAATATAAATCTAGTTCTTGATCAGGCATTTGGTGAACCCTTAGTGCCGTTGAAACTATCCTATCTTATACATAAAATTTCCACTGGTCAGTCCTATCAACTTATTTCTGTCTGCTTTTGTCTCGAATTTCATCCAGCACAACACTACTTAGGGTTGAACTTTTGGGGGGTTTTAAAGTCTCTCTAAGGCAAAACATAGCCTATTGAAATGCCATTCTTTCAGGCACCATAGAGAAGAAATGACAGCATTTACCTTTGGTTCAAATAGAGATTGGTATTGTCCATCTGTTCCAGCCTACAGAGGGGAAATAGGTGTGCCTTATGGAGCCATATTTCCTACTGAACAGTCCAATAAACAGGGGAACATTTGGATGAGATAAGCTTAGACTTTGTTTCCTTAACCCACTTGTGACTGTGTGTCTGGACGTACTGTGAAGCACTTGTGCAGCACCCTGACTACAAATGAGGCATGTCTCAGTGTAAGCCTACTGAACGTCTTTTCTGCTTCACACAGATCTGGCCACTCATCACTGTGTGTGCTGTCCCTTTGAGCAGCATGGAACATCCCTTGAACACATCAGCCCAGTAAGTTTTGTAGCAATGTTCACTATGGGCAGAAGATCAGCGTGCACGTTTGTCTGTGTATGTGTCTGTCTCTTCCCTATTCCTGTAGCTTTTAAATCTATTGATTTTAGCCAGATTTGACAGATTAGTAGAGGTATCAAAGATAATTAAATGCCAGTTCCAGTTTCTTGCACTTTTCTCTGTTAGCAGCTGGTGTCCCTTTGCTCTCTAGTCTAATTTTCCATCTAAACTATGCTTTGATAACCAAGCTTATGAGCAGCCACAGTCTGAACAGAAATTCCTGCTGGTTGATTTTACTGAAAGCCCCCACTGCTATTGCCAAAATACCATGTTGAAGAGGACTACAAGAAAAAAAAGGCAACATGCATTGCTCTAGTGTTTGAGGTGACCAGTTTAAAATATGCTGTGGGTCCTGAGAATTATCAATCATTTGTCTGTCTGTGTAATATGTGGCAGCTTTCCTCCTGCTACACAGTATGTTATAGAGAGAAGAAGGGAGAAGAGACCTTTTATTTTGCACTGATATGGACTATATTTGATCCTCAATTGACTGCGTTTATAAGACTATTATTCTACGTAATGCAATATTATTGTACAAAACCAATTTCAAAGTCACAATATCTCATTTTGTGTTTCTCCAGAAAAAGAAGCAACCTTATATTAGAGAGAGTGATATGAGAGGGTAATACAAAATATAAGTCTAGAGAGTTCTAAGGAAGAAAGAAAAGAAATATCAGGTTTTAAAGAGAGGCAGGTATCTGAGGAAAGAGCAACACAGATTCCTCCATATGGTAGCAGGGATGTGTCTCAATATAATGCCCCCATTCTGGCAAACACTTTAGCTTTAGGATTGCAACCAGCATTTCTAGACAGAAGGAATTAATATACAGCTATTTATTTATTAATTAGGAAAGTAGTTTGGCATATTTCTGGATGATCAGTCTGGACAGGGGGTGGGGGATATTAACATAAATGTTGCTAAGTGTTTCAGAAGTATGAAAGAGAACCACAATGCAAACATATTCACAGGTAATTTCACAATGCTCATGCTAAGCTTTTATAAGACATTGATAAAGTTTGATAGAGGCATACATCAAGAATTATTGATACCCAGAAAAGGAAACCATGGAAGAAAGGATAATATAGCACAGCATGACAGAAGTCTCAAATCTGTGAGAGAAATATGACAATTGCAGAATATTTGTAGAAATATACAGAAAGTGCTTTCTACTTGAAGTGTCTAGAAAAGAAGCGGTATAAATCCAAAAAAAAAAAAAAAAAATGGAAAAGGACTCCATGAAGAAGGTAATGACTGAAAGTAACTTCCTAAAAGTGCATTTTGATGGATATGGTTGATGGATATGTAGTTGTTTACTGGTAATACCTTTCTCAGCAGCATAGGTAGGATTTTCTGAAATGGTGAGGGATTCTGGTCCAGGGGGAAGGGAAGTGTGGATTCTGGGTCACAAGGCAGAAAGGAGGTCTGCCATAACTTCCTTGTAGGTAAGCTCAGGAAGTGTGGGTTAAGTGAATGGACACTGGGTTGGATCCAGGACTGGCTGAATGGCAGGGCTCGGAGGGTCGTGATCAGCAGAGCAGAATCCAGTTGGAGGTCTGTAGTCAGTGGCATTCCCCAGGGATCAGTACTGAGTCCAGTCTCACTTAACTTGTTTCTCAATGACCTGGATAAAGGGATAGGAGGTGCCCTCAGCAAGTTTGCTGATGAAACTGGGAGGAGTGGCTGGCACACCTGCAGGCTGTGCTGCCATTCAGTGGGACCTTGATAGGCTGGAGAGTTGGGAGGAGAGAAGCTAATGAGGTTCAGCAAGGGCAAGTGTGGGGTCCTGCACCTGGGGAGGAATAACCAGCACAGGCTGGAGGCTGACCTACTGGAGAGCAGCTCTGCTGGGAAGGACCTGGGAGTATTGGTGGATGACAAACTCACGGTGAGCTGGCAGTGCCCTCGTGGTCAGAAGGGCCAGTGGTATCCTGAGGTGCAGCGGGAGGACCGTGACCAGCAGGCTGAGGGAGGTGATACCCTGCCCTCTGCTTGGCCCTAGTGAGGCCACATCTGGAGTGCTGTGTCCAGTTCTGAGTTCCCCAGTACATGAAAGAGAAGGAGCTTCAGGAAAGGGTCCAGCAGAGGCCACAAGGATGGTGAGGCGTCTTCTCTTATGAGAAGGCACTATGAGAGCTGGGCCTGTTTATTACAGAGAAGAGAGAGGGGATCTCACTTATTATCATATGACTTTTGGAAAACAAGAAATAGGCTTGTGAAGGTCACAAATGCAGATATAGTTAATTCCACAGCAAAACTATGCCATTAGAAACTGAAGCTATCTTTAAAAACATAGTCACTAGGCAACTAAGAATTTTAAGAGTAACATACAAAAGAACAGATATGTACATCATCTTTGAAATTGAAATAGTCTATGACAATTTTAAACATGCACAGTATTACATGAATCAGCCATATGAAGTGAAATTCCAGTATAAATTCCAATAAGAAAAGTGCTTTTAAATAAAGGACTGAACTAAACATTAAAGAGTGTCTGAGAGATAATATACCTCAGCAAACATGGTAACTTTTTATGAGATAAAGTGCTGAACAGCCTCAGGAATGAGCCATCCAAAAGGTTAAAATTTCTCTGACTATCTGTCTCTCTTGTTACCTTCTTTCTTCACATGCTATAGTATCAAGTCAGCATCATTAATGAATTGATTGCAGAGAAAAAATCCCAAAATTTACAACTACAGAGTTTGTATCTTGTTAATGAATTTGTCGCTGAAATCCATTTCCTGTGGAAAGGAGAACATTAATTCCTGCTGGCTGCTTTTTTAAGAGACTTCCAGCAGATGATGGAAAAAACAGTATAATACAGAGAGTGTGTCATCTTCTAGTTACAAAGCAAAAAATTAAACAGTTAAAACAAATGTGGGTAGTAGGCTCACAAATGATATTGAGAGATTTAGGTATGCGTATTAAACAAAACCTCCTCACTTTATTCTGGAGACTACTAATTTTGTGTAAGAGTTCTTGCAGAGAATCAGAATTTTCATTTTCAGGGATGTCATAGAAATCACTGATCAGCTTGGTTACTCTGCTCTCCTGAGCAGCCAGGCTGGGTTTTCAAAGGACAGTAGTAAATAAGGGCTGCTACAAACTTTCTAGTCGTGTTTACACAAATTTTTAGAAACTTTTCATACTATCTCTTGATTGGGGGACTGCTGAATTAGGCACTATGGAAAATCAGATAATATTTCAGGTGCTGGGTTTTGATCATATGATGACAAAGAAGGAACTGAGCTGATCCAATTTCTTATGCTTTTCACTTTTTATCATCCATGTAATTTCTCCATCTAGACTACAGTGTCACAAAAGGCTGTTCTCTGGAGTACATGTTTACATACAAACCAGGCAGAAATTAACAATGGAGTACATTTTTATAGGAAATCTATTTAGAAGTTACAGAAACTAATAAGAAGTTAGTCTTTCTAACTTATGTTTTGTAAGCAGTTCAATACAAATTCTACCGAATGTCTTACTAAAACCTATATGAAAGCTAAAAAGCTTTCTATTTAGTTAGCTCTATTTGTTGGAAAAAAGCCAGACTCTGAATGTACCCACTGTGCTTTTTTTTTCAAACGAAACATAATTATCTGTGCTGTGCATGTTCCATAGCTTGTTTTGCTTAGGACATACATCCCTGAGTCAGTAATGTATCTAGTGCTAGAATTCTTACTTTTCTAACCTCAACAGTGTATATTACAGGGCTGTCAGAAGGGCAGACTGTGAAGAAATATTGCTATGATCATTTACCAATGGCTGCAAGTTATTATACATTACACTGCATTCACTTTTTTTAGTCTGAAGGGAGCATTAAATTGATAACAGTGCAATTTAAAAATTGGTTGTTTCTTGCCTACCATTCTCTTTGTAAACATAACAAGGATACTCTTTATTTTCTGGACTCTCTTATCTTTTCTGTATCTTTCTACAAAAGGCTGCAGTGTGTGTCACAGCAAAGCTTCCTGCTCTCTATAACAATGTCCTGCTTTATCAGTGAGATCCTGTTTATGAGAACAGAAATATATATATACACATTTTATGTATGTATATATTTATTTGTGAAGTAGAAATACCATTTATATCTTCAACTTTTGGTGTCAGGTCTTTTTTTGCTCAGTTGCCTCATAATGACACAAAGGAGTACACAAACATCTCTGCTCCTTCTACAAGAAAATAAAACCAGAGAACTTGTATTTGAAGACCAAAACTGTAAAATAAAGAAATTATTTAAACTATTGAAAATAAATTCTTCCTTCATCCTCTTTTGGAACAATAACATGCAAATATTTGCAATTTTTCTGAGATATCATTTTGCATAATCTTATACACCCTAATTTTTAAATTTTTTTGTTATTGCAGTCAGTACCAATGTAGTATTATACTCTCCAGGTCATGTTAAGAGATCCGGCTTGCTCTTCATTGTTTGCTCTCTTTTATGATTGAAGATTAAATTCACACCATGGATATTGTCTTCCAGGCTACAACTTTGATCTCCCCAACTCTACTAGCATGTTATCAATTGTAAAATATGCAGATATTAATCCTGAGCTGCAGATTTCCTTTTAATCAGGGACAGGAGAAGATTTATACAACAAAAATATTTTTTAAAAATTGGTTGAGAAATTTGAAAGGGAAGGAAGACAATAAGCAAGTAAAAATGTGAAATTTTATTTTAATATAAACATTTTTGTTCATATAAACAGTCTTTCTCCAACAGAAGGGTTGTTTTTACAAAGCTCTTTTTCTTTACTGGATTCAGATAAGACAAAGGTGTTTTTATGGCGAGATCACTATAAACCTGACCATTGGCCAGAAAGATGCTCTTTTCTTGAGGATGAAAAATGAGAAAATTGTAAGATCCTAAATACCTTCTAAACTTAATTCTAAATTAAAAACATGTATTCCTTCTAACTGGTGGAAATGGTTTATTGAGCATTGATATTAAAGTCCAAGAACAAAGGTAACAGAATATCAAACATAAATTTTAATACCTAGCATTGGAACTAGAAACAGAAAATCATTGACATTCAGTGACTTCACATATAAATATTTGGTTAACCCCATTTGAATGATTTCTTAATGATCCTGTGATGTTGCAAGTCTGCTTGCAGTTGGCAAGACTACAGAAGAGATGTGTATGTCTGTGAACATGACACTGACAACAGTGTCACCATTTTTTTTCTTATTTCATCACTGAAATATGCCAGGTTAATAAAATTGTCACTTAGTTTTATATACAATGCCAAAAAGAACTTGTACACAAATATAAACCTATATTATTTGACGTTGACTGCAACTCCTTTCCTTTCCTGGCAACTCAGTGAAATCAATATATATTCATGATCTAATCCAATAGACCACGTGAATAATTTCATGCAGTCACACCAAAGGCAGCATTCACATGCTTCAAGTTAAATAGTGTTTGTCTTGACTTCTGAATTAATAAGAATAAAAATTTAAGTACTCATTTAAAAAAAAAGATAAATATCTTCAGATTTTTTTATCCACCCTATCAAGCTTACCTATGAAAAAAGAAATTTTGTAGTCCTTTTTGTTTTACAAATATTGCCAGCTTGAAGAAAAAAAATCTCATCAGCAAATAATGTGTGAAGAAATTGTTAATTGATTATGAGACAATATTAATGTATTTAAATACTTAAATTGCTCTTTCCTTGCTAATGTAATAAGTCTTCCTTTGTGTGTTTAGTCTATAATTTTTCTTTGTGCATATGTACAGGGCTCGAAAGAGTAAGTTTAAGGATAACATTCTTTTATGGGCATTCCTCATGCATCACATTAGAAAACAGCAGTGTGCAGCCACATGTAACTACAAGTCTACATGAAAAGTAATAAAACTTAGAGCCATTCCTCATGGCATACATGCCTAGTTACAATTCAATGCTAATTACATTTCAGATAAACTACTATCAGATCTCTATATTCTCCAAAGAAAGAAATCTCCCCAGAATCCCCATCTGTAATTCCAGGAACAGTAGGTACCTTGAGGGATCAGCTTAAATTCAGAACAGAACATCTTGTAATGTTCTCTCTTTTTTTTTTTCATCTCTGAGATTCTGCTTTACATGAAACTCTGTGAAAGTGCCATTTCTGAAAACTCCCCCTTCAGTTTTGCTTCCAGTGTACATCAACAGGCAGGAATGCCATGACCTTTTGTACTATGTACTCCATAAACACTTGCTCTTCTGTCACTTATTTTGTCAAGTTTAAATTTGTTTGTATTTTCTAGGTACTGACATACAATAAAGGTTCTGTAAAACCTCAGTACTTTGGGCTGGATTCTCATTAAAAAGTTTGTGTTTTCATCAGTGTTCAACTTCATCAGCTTTAATAGTGTTGCTTTTGATCTACAACAGCTTGTGAAAAGAACAAGAAGCACCCTTTCTATCATACATTGAATAATGTTCAAAGCAATTATCTCTTCCTTTCTGATAGAATATTGAACATCAGAAGATCAGTGACCTGGCTATTTCAGAAATCCTCCAGCTAATACTAATTTCATATACATGTAGTTTTAATGTTCTTTATCTTGAAGCCTCTGTTTGGTGATCTTAGCCATATTAAGACTACCTGAGTCTACTCTTCCCAGAACGTAATGTACTGTTCTGTCTCACTTTCACAGACTTGTTCCATTTGTACCTTCACTGCCTTGCAACAAACCTTTCTTCAGGAATTGTCACCTTATATGCTTAAAGAGACATTTTCAAGACTTATTGCAGCTTCTACCAGTTCAGGTAGTGTCAGGCTTAATAGTTGTATGTTTGCTGTGCTTATATAGCAATGCTTCTCATGCTAACTGCTTGCAGAGGATTGCTGTACATCATATTGACCTGTGGGACTCTCCCTCACAGTTGGGATTTACCCATTTATCAGCTGGGGCTGTGACACTTTCCAAAACTTTTGGACTAGAAGTACCACAATGGCTCCTTAGAGAAGGAAGGTGATCAGCTAAATCTCTTGCTTGTATCTTAGAAACATAAAGTTAGTAACAACAGGACTCATCATATAAATGTCCATTTCAAGTAATGCTCTACCTAGTTTTTGAGTACCTCGTGAATTTTTCACAAACAGGTTTTTAAGGGCCTATTAGCTGGAATGTATACAATGCACTGGTGAGTCATGAGAATATGATTTTCTTGAACAAAGAGAAAATGTCTTTTATTTAAATTATTTTAAAGGACTTGCAAGAGGAGGTTTGGGAGACTCATTGCATTGCCAGGCACTTCTTGAAGCTGTCTACAGCTTGCCTGTAGAGCTGATACATATGAAAACAAATTTATGCCAGGCTCATGGCTGTTCTTGCAGCCTTCAAGGACTTCCAAACGTCACTGAAGTGCTCTTTGAGTCAAAGAGATTTCACATCTGTCATATCCTAAACATACTTATTCGAAAGGTGTTAAAAATGTCTTTGCAAAATACTTTTGTAGATGTTTCCTGAGTGCTCTGTTTCCCAATAGTAGTGGCAGTTATAAAACTATCTGCTATGACTTTCTCATTTCTAGTTTGTTCTGCTCATATTTGATTTGATACATATGAAAAGGCAATCCAGACAAATCAAGGCATAATTTCAGAGGACTTTTCTCATAAAGAAGTTTCACCCGGGTACATAATTTACAGGTAATTAGGCAAAGGTAACTCAGCACTAAGTATTTAATGGTGTCAAAAGTATCTACAATTGATTCATCTTATCATTGATTTTGAGGCCAAAACAAAGTTTATTATTAAAACTTAGGCCTGATGGGTATATTTGTAATATGAAGTGTTTGTAGTTAATAATAATAGTAGTAATAATAATAATAATAATAATAATAATGGTATTTGAAAGTTGTTTTTATTCAGTTGTGGATACCACATTACCAAAAAGATATTGACAAATTGTTAGGTATTTACATGTAAGTAAATATAAGTAAATGTAAGTAAAAATAACCAGACTGATTCGTGAGTGAATATTAAAAGAACTAAATCTGTAGAGTTTGACTAAATATTGATTAAGGTCACTAACAGTCTAGGTGGTGTTAAGCTCTTTTGGCACACACATGCTCCTGAGAGCACAGCAGATCTATGGTACACCAGAAAGAATTTCAGAAGGGCTTTTAACTTTATGGACGTTCAGTTCTTTCTGACTGTACAGAAGAACAGCGTGAAGTATCTCATACTGAAGGATAACAGCCTGCACAACTTCATGTCTTCACTTCTCCCATCAGTTCTTTAAGAATAATGTCCCCAAATACCACTAACACAAAGAGTTGGGAATAAACTGTCTTCATGCACTTTCCACATTTTTGGTAAAATATAATTGAACAGGATTTTCAGTCTGGAAGATCGAAGGAAATGTAGGTTTTTTAAAGTAATCTGGACATTACTGGTAGTGGAATTTGCATCTATCTCAATGGTCATTCTCCTTTTTTAATTTCTATTATTCTAGTAAGATCAGAGTACAATTATTTTACCACAAAATTTAGATACTTGTATGAAAAAGGTATTCACGCATTTAGAGATCTGTTGGAAAAAACACCCCAATCATTAAAGCATATGAAAATATGAATTTAACATAAATATTTAAATTTAATCTAAGAATGGAATAAATCAGAGTGAAATGTGGAAGCTGAAATAAAATAATCCAATTTCAAGTCAGTTTGAAGGTTAACTACATTCCTGACAATGTTGGTTATAATTCTCAGTTAATAGAAATTCCTGCAAAAGAAATAGCTGGAAGATGCAGAAACTTGGTTTTGAAACTCCAATTATTGGCTTTCTCATTTTATGAGCTTCTTAAATATTGATAGTGGGACGAGGAGAAGAAGGGAACAAGGAAGAGAGTCAGTGAATGTCAAGGAATTACATATTGCTCCTGATTTTCAGTTTCTGCTAGGACTCAAAAGGGTTTTGACTATGGGTCTTGTAATAGAAAAATGGCAAGGAAACTGTGGAATTTTTAAAAACTAAATCATAGAAAAAAATTCTTAGAACATTTGCATAATAGGCAATATTTGCAATGACAGTTCCAAATAGCAAAAAAAACCCCATCCTAAAACACAGTAACATACCGTCTACCATTTGTTTCCTCTCTAAGTGGAAATTAGTTCATGTAAATATATTTTCAAAACATAAGAAAACAGGACATAGGAAAAAAAAAAAGAATAAAAAAAAGGACTAATCTAAGATATTCCTGAGTAACCTTAATAGAAGCATGCATCAAATATAGACTTGCTAATACATAAGATTTTAAAGAATATTTCAAAGAATCAGAATTTAAAACTTGCCTAGAATCTCTTAGTATTTTTATTTTCAGTTATGAGAGAACTTGAAGAGAAGCTATCTTCAAGTCTGAAGAAACAGTGAACCTTTTGACAGAGTTCAAAGAGAGCAAAAGAAATGGTCATAGACCCCTGTATGGTACTTTTTTTGTAGCTGCTTGTCTAGCTTAAGAGAAGACACATCCTGCATATTTTCGCTGTCTAACATCATCTTATTTATTTTCTGTCTACAGGCAACACTCCTCCACCTTTTTGAATGAAATTTCTGTAAATGAAGGTGGAAAAATATTTTGTTGATAACAGTTGTTATCTTTCTGACTAATCACAATTCCCATAAAGTTCCCATTTTTGTTATAAGCAGCCTATTGAAGTTCATGAAAAAACCTCCAAACCACTATTTCTTGGATCAGGGCTGTGGGTATTGGATATGTATGTCTTCTGTACCACTGACAAACTGGAAGACGTAGGTCTTTATAACAGACTTTACATGTCTGGTTAAGTGTTGCACACTTTAAGAATGTTTTTTGTTTTGAAATATGGGAAATAAAGGTTTGTTGTTTTTTTCCTTGCATAGGAATTAATTTTACAACCTATGAGCTGTCATAATAGGGATAAATTATATGTGCTGCGATACATGCTGTCACAGTAAAAACTCTCTGTCTTAAAGAAATTTTGCTGGTTGTGACTCACCATCATTTCATCTCCCTTCAGCAGACTCCTGGCAGATTCCCTGCCTGTGTTTCAGATTATCTAGCCTTTAGGTCATTTCTTTACAAATAATGCTCATCTTTTCTGTTTTCATTCCTTCCAAAACAATTTCAGCAGGACCTTTAAAAACTTCTACTCCTTCACCCAGGAACCTGGTGACCTCACAGAATCCCAGAATGACAGAATGGATAAGGTTGGAAGGAACCACAGTGGGTCATTTGGTCCAACCTTCCGGCTCAGGCAGGGTCATCCTAGAGCATATCGCACAGGATTGTGTCCAGAGGGTTCTTGAATATCTCCAGTGAGGGAGAGTCCACAACCTCTGGGCAATGTGTTCCAGTGCTCAGTCACTGCAAAGTAAAGTTCTTCCTTGTTTCAGATTCAGGTGGAACTTCCTGAGCACCTCACTAAGACCTACATGTTCTAGTTTCTGCCCATTGCTTCTTGTCCTATTGCTTGAGACTATGGAAAAGAGCCTGACTCCGTTGTCTTGACACCCTTCCTTCAGACATTGATAAGGCCCTCTTTCAGTCATCGTTTTTCAAGGTTGAACAGGCCCAACTCCTTCAGCCATTCCTCATAAGAGAGATGCACCAGTCCCTTAATCATCATTATTGCCCTCAGCTGCATCTACTCCAGGAGCTCCAAGTCTCTCTTGTACTAAGGAGCCCAGAACTGGACCCAGCATTCCAGATGTGACCTCTCCAAGGCTGAGTAGAGGGGCAGGATTGCCTTCCATGACCTCCTGGGAATGTTCTTCCTAAAGAAGCCCAGGATACCACTGGTTTTCCAGGCCACAAGGACACACTGCTGGCTTGTGCACAGATTGTTCTCTGCTCACAGAAACTGATGGGGAGACTAACTTGTCCCATCAGTTCAACACCAGTGTATTGATAAAGAGAACTTTCCACTACAGACATTTCAGAGCTCTTTTCAATGTAGCTGATAAATTTAAAGTAGTCTTGAAACTTAAGCAGAAACATACAATATATTATTGAAAAAACCACAACTTCTTTCACTGTCCTTCTTACAGCTATCAAAACTATTTCAAGTCTAGGTAAGTCTGGTAGGTAAACCAGAAAATGACTATAATATCATATGAAAGGAGGGCTTTGGTGAATCGATGCCGTGTTTTTTCCACAGGGTCCCTTGTGGAGATGCTTAGGCGGCACTCCGATAGCACCTACGCATGCACACCGTATCACCTTCGCAGGTAATCGTGAACAGCCACTCACACCCACAGTCTAAGCACGAACTGGAGATGAAGAGGCTAGAGGGGTTCTCTGCATGCAATTCCGAGGTGTTTAATGAAACCAACACACCGAAAGTAAGCAGGGACAAAGAACCAAGAACAAAGCCCACGCGTGGTTTTATCCCGAAGGGGTGGGCAAAGCATCAGAATCCAATGGTCTGAGGGCTAGGGGGCAGAGGCAAGGGTGAGTGACATAACAGGAGCCAATGGGAGAAGGGATGGGAGGGGGGAGAGAGTCAGTAACCAGTGGAATCTTGGTAAAGGGAGAACTTTCTAGCACAGAGGTTTACGGAGAGACCACTTTCAGAGCAACGTGGGGGGTGTAAAGTGGACTTTGCCACTGCAACAGTATCATTCATATAACTCCATTAGACCAAGCAGAGTGTCAAATTTCATAAATAATACCTTGAGGCGGTTTGATCCACAACAGGTTACATTTACAAACTAGGCTGATGCTGAATTTCTCAGATTTTTTAAATCTCTAACCTCCATGGTATTGCCTGTGATTTCTTGGATTTTTGTGTAACCAAGTGCACAGCTTGATGTATTCCTCCTCCTCTGTCCTTGCAGTACCAATGGGAAATACTGGGAAAGTCAGTGCTTCAGTCTGCATTCAACTAAATACATACTTCATTCAACCTGTTCCCTCAGGGGATTTTCAACCTGGTTGTAAAAAACAAAGCTCTTTGGAAGAAATGTACTTAAGTATGAGTTGCTTAATTTTTTTGTTTTTTTGTCCTCTGATAAATAGCAGTTGCTGCAGCTGTGTAGACTCTGACTCCTCCACCAACTACTCTGCATCATTATTTTAAGTGAAGTTTGCATGGACAGTAGAAAATTAAGAGAGACTGGGTGGGTAAGGTTGGGACAACTCAACAATTCCTTTTTTTCCCTCATAAGGAACTGTGGCTAAAAAATTGCAGGTCCATTTTAGTCTCCCATAAATAAGTAAAAATCACCCCCAGAGAACCACACTGTATATGAGGCAGGGTGTTCAGAGAACAGAAGACAACAATAAATAGTTCTTTTTCCTCTCAGCATGTTTGTTTTTTCTGTGATTTCAGTGAAAAATGAGATCATCATAGTGTTTCAGCATTATTTAACCAGCTTGCAATATTACTTCAGGAATTTCTCTCAAAAGCTCAAACTTTATTTATTTATTTATTTATTCATCACTATTATGGATGGATTTTTAACTTAGCTAAATTGAAACTTTTACAGTGATTTTTGGCTGATTCATTTGATTATTGCAATTAATTTTAGGATCTCTATCACTATATGTATACAGCAATTTATAAAATTGTATCTTGTCATAGAATCATAGAATAGTTTGCGTTGGAAGGGACCTTTAAAGGCCTTGTAGTCCAACCCCCTGCAATGAGCAGGGACATCTTCAACTACGTCAGGTGCTTAAAGCCCGTGAATGTTTTGAGTGATGAGAAATCCACCACCTCTCTGGGCAACCTGTTCTAGTGTTTTACTACTCTCATTGTAAAGAATTTCTTTCTTATATATAGTCNAGAGGGGCAGGATTGCCTTCCATGACCTCCTGGGAATGTTCTTCCTAAAGAAGCCCAGGATACCACTGGTTTTCCAGGCCACAAGGACACACTGCTGGCTTGTGCACAGATTGTTCTCTGCTCACAGAAACTGATGGGGAGACTAACTTGTCCCATCAGTTCAACACCAGTGTATTGATAAAGAGAACTTTCCACTACAGACATTTCAGAGCTCTTTTCAATGTAGCTGATAAATTTAAAGTAGTCTTGAAACTTAAGCAGAAACATACAATATATTATTGAAAAAACCACAACTTCTTTCACTGTCCTTCTTACAGCTATCAAAACTATTTCAAGTCTAGGTAAGTCTGGTAGGTAAACCAGAAAATGACTATAATATCATATGAAAGGAGGGCTTTGGTGAATCGATGCCGTGTTTTTTCCACAGGGTCCCTTGTGGAGATGCTTAGGCGGCACTCCGATAGCACCTACGCATGCACACCGTATCACCTTCGCAGGTAATCGTGAACAGCCACTCACACCCACAGTCTAAGCACGAACTGGAGATGAAGAGGCTAGAGGGGTTCTCTGCATGCAATTCCGAGGTGTTTAATGAAACCAACACACCGAAAGTAAGCAGGGACAAAGAACCAAGAACAAAGCCCACGCGTGGTTTTATCCCGAAGGGGTGGGCAAAGCATCAGAATCCAATGGTCTGAGGGCTAGGGGGCAGAGGCAAGGGTGAGTGACATAACAGGAGCCAATGGGAGAAGGGATGGGAGGGGGGAGAGAGTCAGTAACCAGTGGAATCTTGGTAAAGGGAGAACTTTCTAGCACAGAGGTTTACGGAGAGACCACTTTCAGAGCAACGTGGGGGGTGTAAAGTGGACTTTGCCACTGCAACAGTATCATTCATATAACTCCATTAGACCAAGCAGAGTGTCAAATTTCATAAATAATACCTTGAGGCGGTTTGATCCACAACAGGTTACATTTACAAACTAGGCTGATGCTGAATTTCTCAGATTTTTTAAATCTCTAACCTCCATGGTATTGCCTGTGATTTCTTGGATTTTTGTGTAACCAAGTGCACAGCTTGATGTATTCCTCCTCCTCTGTCCTTGCAGTACCAATGGGAAATACTGGGAAAGTCAGTGCTTCAGTCTGCATTCAACTAAATACATACTTCATTCAACCTGTTCCCTCAGGGGATTTTCAACCTGGTTGTAAAAAACAAAGCTCTTTGGAAGAAATGTACTTAAGTATGAGTTGCTTAATTTTTTTGTTTTTTTGTCCTCTGATAAATAGCAGTTGCTGCAGCTGTGTAGACTCTGACTCCTCCACCAACTACTCTGCATCATTATTTTAAGTGAAGTTTGCATGGACAGTAGAAAATTAAGAGAGACTGGGTGGGTAAGGTTGGGACAACTCAACAATTCCTTTTTTTCCCTCATAAGGAACTGTGGCTAAAAAATTGCAGGTCCATTTTAGTCTCCCATAAATAAGTAAAAATCACCCCCAGAGAACCACACTGTATATGAGGCAGGGTGTTCAGAGAACAGAAGACAACAATAAATAGTTCTTTTTCCTCTCAGCATGTTTGTTTTTTCTGTGATTTCAGTGAAAAATGAGATCATCATAGTGTTTCAGCATTATTTAACCAGCTTGCAATATTACTTCAGGAATTTCTCTCAAAAGCTCAAACTTTATTTATTTATTTATTTATTCATCACTATTATGGATGGATTTTTAACTTAGCTAAATTGAAACTTTTACAGTGATTTTTGGCTGATTCATTTGATTATTGCAATTAATTTTAGGATCTCTATCACTATATGTATACAGCAATTTATAAAATTGTATCTTGTCATAGAATCATAGAATAGTTTGCGTTGGAAGGGACCTTTAAAGGCCTTGTAGTCCAACCCCCTGCAATGAGCAGGGACATCTTCAACTACGTCAGGTGCTTAAAGCCCGTGAATGTTTTGAGTGATGAGAAATCCACCACCTCTCTGGGCAACCTGTTCTAGTGTTTTACTACTCTCATTGTAAAGAATTTCTTTCTTATATATAGTCTAAAAGGACCCTCATTCAGTAAAAACCCATTATCCCTTGTCCTATCTCAACAAGCCTTGCTAAAAAGTCTGTCCTCATTTTCTCTATGGGACCCCTTTAAGTGCTGAAACGTTGCAGTAATGTCTCTTTGCAGCCTTCTCTTCTTCAGGATGAACAATCCTAATTCTCTCAACCTTCCCTCCCTTCTTGCCCTTTAGTTTGATCAGCAGGTCTTGCTTGACTCAGCCATACCGGTCTCTTGGTTTCCTTGACTGGTTTCTTACACTTGGGGATTGGGAGCACTTGCGCTCTACGGAAAGCATCCTTATAGTCTCTCAGCTCTGTCATGCTCCCTTGCCCCTGAGGGCAGCTCAGCAGAGAGTGCTACTTACTAATTCCTTGAAGAGCTGGAATTTTGCTTTCCCAAAATTCGGAGTCCTGACTGTATTCTCTGACTGGCCCATATCCCTCAGGGCTGCAAAATCCACCATAATCATCACAGCCCAGGCTGCCTCTAAACCTCACACCACTGATTAGCTCACTTATGTGGACCAACAGGTCCAGTTCCTCATCCCCTCTGATAGGGCTGTCTATTACCTTGCTTAAGAAGTTATCCTTCACGCATTCCAGGAGTCTCCTGAACTGCCTACAATTTGTCATGCTTTCCCAGCAGATGTTGATGTGGTTGAACTTCTCTGGCAGGACAAGAGCCTGTGAGCATGAAGCCTCCTGTAGCCAGAACAAGAAGACTTTTTCAATAGGCTGCTCTGGATCAGCTGGCTTTTACCAGACATCAACCACAAGGTTCTGTTGCTACCTTGGTCTCTGATTCATACCCAGTTTTTGACCTGCTTCTGACTGTTCTTTGGAGACAACTCTTCACACACTATTCAGTTTTGTAGAGGATAACACATCCACCACTTCATCCTCCCCTAAAATTGATTAACTAGTTTTCTTAGCATACATGGGATAATATGAAACAAAATTTCTCTGGAAAAGGGATGAATGTAAGAACCTTTAGTTCACCTCAGGATCTATCTGTAGATATTCACAGAAAGCCAATAACTTTTAGAGCATCATCATGTTTTCATAATAGAGTAATGCCATCACTCCCTCTACATTTAAAAGAGGACCTAGGACAAAAATACGCATTGACTCAAACTAAGTTGCTGTTAAAGAAAAAATACGCAATGGCTGACGGAGCCGTATAACTGAGAGTTTAGTTTATTTGTGTAAAAGGAAGAATGCCAGTTATGGATCACCATAGATTATACAAGGAAAAGATTTTGACCTTAAGATATAGTTTCAGAGGTTTATGTTTCCAGCTCATGAGTAAATCTATATGAACTAACTTTGATAGTCTTATTAAAACCTAAATTAATGGCAAATGTGTATTTCTGTACAGAGGAACTTCTGTTCCCTTCAATGAACTATGGAGAAATAACAGTAATTTACCTCTTTAGAAGCAGATACCAACCTGAATGAAATTCCTCTTGCTGACTTTAAAGATTAGTTACTGCGTGATACAGCTAAACATATTTTAAAATTTTAAATGTGAATTCTGAACATGTTTATAGCCATCTATATTATATTTTCATTTAAAAAATTGTTCTTGCAACCATATTTGACAAGTGCAAAAACCTGTGAGTCTATAAGAAAACATGAATGAAGGAGGACTCAATTTTTAATGGATTAATGCACAAGAATTTTAAACATGAGTGCTTGAAAGCTAGACACATGATATCTATACATGGGCATAACATTCTATATATTCTGTATATATGAAAGGCTATGATGAAAAAACCCAACCCCTACACCCCAAAAAAACCCCAAACCAAACAAAAAACAAATTAAAAGTCCCAAAGCAATCCAGCCAGCCAGAGCCAAAGGGCATTGCAGTAATTAATTTCCATTCTATTTACATATTTGAAATTCTATCTTTAGCGACCCAGGATGACACATTTGACAATAAAATTGGTGAATGTGTTTATTTTTTTCAGTTTAAGATAATAGTATTGCACAAGACAACCCCAAACATTGAAGAAAACAGTCCCTTGTTCCCATGTCTGTGGTAAATAGTCCCTTCTAAAAGGGATCATAACTTTGGGTTATGTCCCCTTAAGGAGCTGTTATTTAAAGAGGAGTCTACAGGGTTCATAAAGGTTAGCATCAATGACTAAGCCTGTCAGTTTAGGATCTTCGGTCGACTTACTCATTTACTTCTGCTGTTCTCTGAATAAAAGAGAACTGGGAGGAATATTCAGGAATGAAGCACTCACTTGGGAAGCTGAGGAGAAATTTATTGCAATAATAAGACTCAAAGTAACTTAACAGTAGTGTCTCCCAATGTACCTTCTGGCAAAGTGTCTTCTTTCTATGGAAAGTCTTTTCAAACCTGAAACCTTTTTATAGTTTATACAGTAAAAAGGGAAAGCCCCTTAGTCTACTGCAGTGACTCTGATGACAAGCAAAGGTATTGAAAAAGTGCTAAATGGATGGAAAGTATTGTTTCACTAAAGTGTTTGTAAAAGCAAAAGGAAGTGACATCCTTCATAAAAGTATCAGTACCATTTAAATAAACAAAACACCCCTTTTACTATACTCCAATATAGCAGAGGGGTAGCAGTCCAGGAGCTTCCTGAAGATCCCTGATCATCACTCAAGCATTGGAGGAGCCATAGAACAGGTGCCCTGATGCACATCATGCTCACGAACAAGAAAGGGCATGTTGGGGTTTTCTAGGTTGAAAACCTAGGTTGCTGTGAATATGAGATGGTACTGAGAGCAGGGAGAAGAGTGAAGAGCAATCTCAGCCCTGGAATTCAGGACAGCAGACTTTGGCTGGCTCAGAGGTATGCTTGGAAGAGTCCTAAAGGATAAGGCCTGGGGAGGAAGAGACACTCATAAAAGTCCTGATTTAATATTCAAGGACCACCTACTCCAAGCTTGAGTGGCCCATGCCAACCGATAAGCAGGGAGTGATCCTTCCCCTTTACTCAGCCCTGGTAAGGCCACATCTGGATACCTTGTCTGGTCCTGTGTTTCCTGGAGTCATAGACATACTAGAGAGGGTCCAAAGAAGGGCCACAAAGATGATGTAAGAACAGAAGCTGCTTACCTATGAGGAAAGACTGAGGTGGCTGGGCCAGTTCAGCCTGGAGAAGAGAAGGCTCAGGAAGCCTTCTTATGAATGTGCATAAATACTTCCAGAGATGTTGCAAAGACAGAATAAGGTTCTTTTCATTTATGCCTAGTGACAGTGCCAGAGGCAATGGGCACAAACTGAAACAGAGGACGTTCTGTCAGGAATATCAGGAAACAGTTTAACTGTGAGGGTGACTGATCACTGACATAGTCCAGAGGGTCTGTGGATCACTTTGAAGATAGTCAGAAGCAGTTTAGACATGGTCTGAGCACCCAGTTATGGGTGCTTGCATAGGGGGGTTGAACTAGATGACTTATAAGGGTCCCTTCCAACCTCAACAATTCTGTGATTCTGTAACTTTTATCCCTAAAGATCAAAAGTGATATGAAACAAGTGTACACTCTCATTTCACCACACTTAGATTCAGAACATTCAGAACAGCAAAAGCTCTCCAAGATCTAGAAAACTGTCATTTCCACTGGTCCCAAATTCCCAGAGAGGAGTCACCAAAGGAACGTGCTCCTGTCAACCCTTGACTTCACCCAACTACTTTGTGTGCTAAGAGAGAAGATAAAGGTGACTGCAATGAAGTGGCTTACTTCCCTTTAAAAAAAAGAAAAAAAATATTTTGTTCCAGACAATAATCTCATTAGTGACAGGAGGTGAGGCTTTGATTGATTCAACAGCTGTATATTCAAGGATTCTTTCTGCATTTTATTACCCCTCAAGACATTGGCTAAGCCCTTGGTGTCACATTGGTGAAAAATAATGAGAAGAGTAAGGATCTGTTCCTTTTTCCTGTTATGGGAGAGACACTATTTCTCATTTTTCACATTTTATTTGCTGGATTTCTAATTTTGTAGTTAAAAATACATGAAACTTTCTAAAATAGTAATTTCATGTTCCCTTCCTTAGTAAAAAAAATGTAATTTATAATTTCGTTATATAGCACTGTAACTATGCATATTGTTATAAGAGAGTTCTAAAATGCTTAGCATTAAATAAGAAATCCCAAAGTCTTAAAAATCTAAAGAGACAGCTTAAAAGAAAGGAACTCTGAAATTGAAACTTACACAGCTTCTTTTATATATGTACTGCTTTACTATGGGCTCTAAAAACTGCTTAATGCATATATCCAGAAGTAATATTTTGTGACCCCTTAATTTTCACTCTATGAACTGATCTACTCGCAAAGCAAAGAATTTCACTCACCTATGTAAATAAAATATCTGAAATAAAATATTTCATCTGAGAGTGTCTCATACAGATTATGATTTAATGTTAATAAAGCTTTTCATAGAACTTGTAGATGTGTGTATCTATATTTCTAATGTTATTTTGATATCATTATCTAATTAAATATTATTTATATGTTAACTTATATTTTATGTTAATTATATATTCTGTATTAATCTGATACCATCATCTTTTTTAGTATAAAAATTAGGTTATTATAAGGCTGCTAAATTTTACTAATATATGATTTCATATATCACTTTTCTGGCTCCTTATAAGGTATCACTACACAGGACATATATTATAGAGGTAAAAAAAAAGAAAAGAATGAAATGAAATCCCTCCAAATGTATGACTTCTGTTCTAACAGAGAAGCTAGAAAAATTAATTAGTTCTTGTTTTGGGCCAATATGGATCAATAGTTGAACAAAGTTTTTAAGGCTGAACTGAGATTGAAACAGTGTAAAAAAAAAAGAGATGAGGCTGTCTGAAGCTGGTAGATAGTAAGATCATCATATTCAGGGTTGTATATATAATTATATATATTTATATACAGATGCATTTTCAGTGTTTTTCAAAAGTTATTTAGATCTTTTCATCATCGTGCTTCATAATTTAATAACTCAATTTAAGACATTTTGTCTATCAAAGTAGAATCAGTTCCTTCAACCTCTTATAAATCTTTAGTACCTGTCACTTTCAAGCATAGCTACTGTATTTCTTGCTTTATAATTTCAGCATTACATACACTACTCAATGTGACATATAAATACTGCAGTATAAAAATATGCCACCTTTCTGGATTTATATACTGTTTCTTTAACAACACAGTCCATCATCTTCACCTTGTTCACTGTAACCTCAGTACTGTATACAGGTACTCATAGATATTTTTCCAGCAATAAAACTCGAGTCTTGTCTATATCAGTATGACAAAGATTTGCTTACTCTAACATTTACTGATTTATTATGTTTAATAGAATCATAGAATCATAGAATGATTTGGGTTGGAAGGGATGTTAAAGATCATCTATTTCCAGCCCCTTTGCCATGGGCAGGGATGCCATTCACTAGGTCAAGTTGCTCAGGGTTTCATCCGTCCTGGCCTTGAGCATTTCTGGAGATGGGACAGCCACAGCCACTCTGGGCAACCTGGTCCAGTGCTTCATCATGCTCACAGTAAAGAAAATAATTTCTTCCTAATACTTAATTTAAGCAAGCCCTCTTTCAGCTTCAAAGCATTGCCCCTTGTCCTGTCACTCTATGTGCATTAAAAAAAGTCTTTCTTCCTCTTTTCTATAAGGCACCTTTAGGTAGTGAAAAGCTGCAATTAGGTTTCCCTGGAGCCTTCTCTTCACTAGACTGAATAGCCTTTGCTGTCTCACTCAGCCTTGTCTTCATAGGAGAGGTACTCCAGGCCTCAGATCATCTTTGGAGCCTTCTTCTGGACCTGTTCTAGCAGGTCCACATCTTTCTTGTCCTGGAGAACCCAGACCTGGAGCCAGACTAGAGAGAGAATTGCCTCCCTGAGCAATGTGTCCATGTGTCTTTTCAGGAAGCTCAGGATGTAGCTATCCCTCTGTGCTGTGAGTGTGCACTGTTGAATTGTTGGTTTGTGTTCAGCTTTTCATCCACAATTCCCAAGACCTTCTCCACAGGACTGCACTCAATATCTTCTTTTCCCAGTCTGTACGCACATCTGGCATTGCCTCAACCCAGGTGCAGCACCTGCACTTGGGCTTGTTGACCTCTTGATGTTCTTGTGGGCTCACTTCTCGAGTTTGTCCAGGTCCCTCTAGATGTCATCCCATCCTTCTGTTGTGTCAACTGCACCACTCAGCTTGGAGTCATCTGCAAACCTGATGAGGATGTACTTGATCCCCCATCTGTGTTATTGGTGAAAGTATTGAAGAGCATCAGTCCCAAGACAGAGAGTTGAGAGATACCACTCATCACCAGCCTCCACCTGGACATAGAATCATTGACCACAACTCTGTCTGCATCCATCCAATCAGTTTTTTATTCACTGAATGACTGTTTAACTTCTGATATCATTAATTTCTCAAATTGCACTTAACAGTACATATCTAATAGTCAGCATTTTTACTTTCTGTCCCATTTGTCCTAGATTTTCAAACTGACCAAAAAGAAATTACATAATTATAAAGCAGAGTTAATAAAATATGAATGTAGGAAAACACGTAAACAAGTTTGACTGTATTTCAAAAGGAAAACATAGGGAGGAAAATAAGGCAATGTAATGTAATAGGAAAGATAAAAAAAGTTGCCATCAACATTTATCGATGTAGCCTGTGCAACAGAAATCTGTTGTTAATCGACCACACTGTGAGTTTCTCATATTAGCAGAAGGAATTGAAATATTGTTTCTTGTTCATTAGAAATCTATTGAGCTATTTGTGTAAATGTACTCAATATACTTTCTCTCAGAATTTATATTTTTAAGAACTTCCATTTTTTTAGGCAAGTAAGGATACGTTGTCTTTACATTAAAAGTTATTTAAATATTTTGACAAAAATTTTCAGTGCATTTTCAGTTTCTCTGTAGGTTTTCTATCAAAATGATGACTGTACTGCTATAGTGGTGATTTAGACTATTTCAGTCAATCAACTGGTTTGGACCAATATTATGAAACTAATTTCTGTATATAAGTAAAGTACATGTTTTGCGTATTTCTTGAAGTTTTATTGTCTAAATGTGTTAGGCATCTTTTTCTCTGAATCCAGATTACACTTTTATTAATATCCCCTTTTTTTCTTGGTATACATTCCCAAAAGAAATTGAAAATCCTGGAGATCATATTACAATAAGTGAATTTATTTGTGTCAGAAGGAATTAATGATATTTTGATATTTGCAGATTTACTCCATTTCTGGATACGGACACTCACCATTTTCTTTGTACCTTCCTCTCATGTACTAGGTGAAAGCCAGACTATGACATTCTAAGTAATTGATCAAATAAATTGATTCAAATAATACTGAACTTTTCCTAAGGTTATAATCATGTCAGCTAGGAAAGACAAATCTGGAAAGCCACCTGAACATTTTGTAATTTCAAAGCCCAGTTTTCAAAAAGCACTGAATAACAGACTGTCCTGAGGAGCAACACAGAAATAAAGCTCTAATGGAACCAGGGAGCTGGTCATCTAATTTTCTAAACATAGAAGTTACACTAAACATGCAGTGCTGCCTCAAAAATTACACTATAAGATTAAAAATATATGATTTCAGACAACTAGGCAGTTATCATCAGGAGAATTAATACAACCTCTTGTTATGATCCAGTTTTAAGGTTCTTAGACATGCCTCTGCCCGAATTACGGTGCAAACGAGACATTGTCATGCCAGTGACAATAGCAAGGGTTTTATTTGATGGTCAATATGAGAGAGAGAGAGAGAGAGAGAGAGAGAAAGAAAGAAGTAGAAAATAGGTGGGGGGGACAGAAAGAGTGACAGGGACAGAATAAGGAAAATATCACCACTCCGTGGATCCCAAGATGTCCCGTTGATCCTCTCCAGCTGCTCTTCTTGGTGGTGAAGGTCCCCCCAGAAAGCATAGAACCCCATGGGTATATATGGTCAGGCTAGGTAGGCACATCCGGGCATGTTCCCCTGGAGGTTGGGGGAGCAGTCTCTCACAGCAGACTCTGGGTCTGTTCCATCCCGTGCAGTCCTGTGGGGCCGAGTCTCTCACGTGAATGTCCCGTGGATGTGCCCTGTGGGGTTGGGGGTTCCACAGCGGGGCCAGTTTGTGTAATCGGAGGATGGGTGTTTATTGCCTCTCACCAGAGGTTACACCATGCACCCAAAACCTCCTCCTCTGCCCTCAGCTGGGGGGGAGTCTGTGTAAACCTGGCTTCTGTGAGCTGTGCTCTCCCCCCACCCCAAACTCAACCGGGGGTAGTTGCAGCTGGTGGCTTTGGCCTTTTGTGGATGCATACCTTACCCTCAGCCTGAGGTGATTGAACAATGCGTTTCCTTTTATCTAATCAGCAGTTTGACTTTCAGTTCAAAGTCCCAGTCTTCAGGGAAGCTTCTTTGGTTGTAGCTTCTTTATAATGAGCAAAACTTTATATCAATGTTGGAGGCATGAACTATTTTCAGTCTCTGACACCTGTTTCTTCCAAATGTATCTTTTCATACACAAAGTACTGCTGAAGATTTTTTATCATGTCTGCATTTTATTCTCATACTTTGTGTTAATACTTAAATGTTGAGCCTTTTCTTCCCCAGTGAAAGTCAAATATTAATATTATTCCTATCCTCATGTAAAATAAAGAAAATTATTCAGTGATATGCATGTATTGTCATTCTCTTCTTACCAAAAAAGAGAAAAGGAACACTGAATTTCACATGTGCACTTTTGATTCTGTTAGACTAAATGAAAAGTGAATGGATTATGCTGCTTTCCTTTCTTTTGACATGCAGTTGTCATCTTCTCTTAACAGAACCAGTTTTTTCCTTCCTAATTTGTATGCCTTGTTATTCTTATTGAAAATACTCTGTGATACTTGATCCTTGTTATTCATTTATGTATGCTTAATGCTTAAATTTCTCAAGAATCATTATAAGCTACCAATCCTTTGCCTCCTTCTCTTGTCATTGCTTTCTTTTGATTTCTTGATTGTTCATGAGAACGTTCTTTACCCACGGTCTACAAATGAGATCTATTCTTTGTGACACTCTAGGACAAGGTCAATCAATTGCAATAAAATAATTTTCATTTTTCCTTAGAACTGAGTCATGAAAATAATTTATGCTACTTTACTTGATTAGGGACAGTTTGCTACATAAAAGATTTTAAGTATCTTGATTGCATACTCCATTAAGCACTCTAAATGTATTATATTCTGCTTAATGGCATTTACAAACAGGTGAGAGAGTTTTACACATTTCAGGATCTGTGACCTTTCCCAATTTATTCCTGTTTCCTAGGGTTAGTGAGGCTCTCTATGGAGAACAAGAAGGGAAAGGCTGATGGTGGGGAGGAATAATCACATGAAGTTTTTCTTCTATCCATCTAGTTCATCTTCTAGATGAGTTTTTGGATGGCTTCTTTTTTTTTTCTTTTTTCGGAAATATTTTTTCTATTCTTTCCTGACTCAATGGTGTTGGAAATCACAAGTAGATATTTTCATTCAAAGATCCCTTCAATATGTAATATTTTTTTTTAGTCTATTTTAGTCCATAGGTGAAAATTTTCTTGACAGAAATGTATCATTTGGTACAATAAGTAATGTGATTTTTTTGTCCAAAGAGAAATGTATTGAGGCAAACAGTGGCAGGTATGAAACATGTAAATGATATGGAGACACTGAATCCAGAATTAGTAATCATTCCTACTTGACAATGAAAGAAAAGTGGACACCAATAAATTTTGCAAGCAACAATATTTAAACTAACCAAAAAAATGTTTGAAAAGAGTCTGACTTAATGCCAAAGATGATTGCACAGGCCATAAGTTTAAAATACAAATTTTCAAGGAGATATTGTGCAAAATTATGGAAGTTTGTTCATTGGTGGCTAAATATGATGATTTTGAAGAACTCATTAACATAGAAGTCTTTGTGCTGCTTACTCCAGATGTACTGTAGGGTTTTCTTGAACTACTTCCTTTTTAATTCCCTTTGTTTCTGTTCTTATCTACTTCTGGGAAGCAGAAGATGGTTGGAGAGATGAAACATTTCATTCACTATGCCCATGCTTCCAATAACTGTGTGTAATAATTCATGTAAGGAAAACTTACACAGACCTGCACATTTAGAGGAAAGGAACATGATATTGTTAGTAATGGCTGAATATTAAATTTCTATTTATTTGTTTACTTGCTTACTTATTTTTCCTCACTAGAACTTACCTGTTGCTGTTAGTACCTTGGAAACAATGTCTGATCAAAAACATTGAAAAAAACTGTCAATTTCTTGTCATAAAGAGAAGATCAGAAAAAGCAGTTGATCTGTATAAAAGTTCCACAGCTACTAGAAAATGGTAGACTGTTCTCTTCCAAGCCCAGCTGAAGAAATGAGCTAAAACTTTTGTAATATATGCATTTTCCAATATATATTTTTTCATAAGAAGAAATTATTTTGCAATGGATTCTACCTTAGGTAACAAAATTGAAGCCTAAGACTGAATATTCTAATTGAGTTAATAATAACTTACTTTTTTCCTAGCAAAAAAAATTGTAAAGACTTACTTTCAATGTTTCACTGGCAGCAAAACTGCCTAGATATGTGCTTATTTTTTTTAGCTGAAATATAATGTGAACTGGCTAGAATACTCAAACTATGAATCTCTGGACTTCACACTCCCATTAGAAATTACTCTCTATAACCTTCCTGAATTATGAAAGAAAACAAATATACTGGAAATGCACAAAAACATTTCTATACATAGAAACCAGTAGCTTTCCTAGCTAGTAAGAAAAGCTGAAAACTATACCATACCTTAAAATTCTTCTTGTACAATTAGATGTCTATATATGAAAGAATTTCTTTTCTGTGAAAAGAATGAAAATCTTTAAATTCTGTCCATGTGTCTTATTCTAAATGTAGCCATTTAAAAAAAAGAGAAATAATATAGTAGAGGTTCTTCTCTATGACTATTGATCTTCTCAGAAACAATAGTACCTAGCTCAGGTATACACAAAGGAAAATAGAATGTTCTGTTCCAGATTCTACATCTTCCTATCTTAATGTTTTTTTCTACAATTGATTAATCTGGGGGGTGAAAAAAGAAAAGGTTTTAAAAAAAATTGTTTTAAAGAAGTTTAAAAAGCCTATATGAAGGTGCAGACAATGCACTCTGGAAAAAGTCATTGTACGTATTTATGGAACACGTCATCAAGTTATATTGTCTAATGTATTTAACTGATCAATAACATCAATATGTAATAAGTATGGCAATTAGACATACTAATAATCAGAAAAAGAAGTGGCAGAAACAAACCCATTAAACATAGAAGGTTGATACGAAATCCCATGAAAATCAAAGTCCCCTCAGAAACCAAAACATCCTTACATGTCTTTAAGCACTGACATTAATAATAATACTTCTTGTAATTCTAGTAAAATAAGGCAACATTTTTTTCTTCATAGCAAATTATTACATCTATATATTCTAATTAAATGTATTTACCTACATAACTGCAGAAGAGAAATAATCATATTAATTTTTAAAGACTTATAGAACACATCATTGCCTAAATATAAAATATGAATCTTCTTTTTTTCATACATTTTTGCACTGATCGCACATGGAGTATTGGTGTAAGATTTTTATTGTTTATATAGCACCGTTCATGCTTTTCTGTATTAGTATCCTTGAGAATGGTGACTGTATTTCCCATTCTATAGACAAAAATATAAGTGCACATAGAAATGAAGAGATTTCCCAAGATCATACAAGTATCCTGAGACAAACAGCTTTGCTTTTGAATCAGCTACAAAAACTAACTTCAGTTTATTATTGAAATCTGCATTTCTCTTAAGGTGAAATTATTGAAAGACAAAAGGGATTTCTTTGCACCATTGATCAATCACAGAGAGGGGGAGAAGTAGGAGAGACTGCTATAACCTCCTGACCATGCACATTTGCTGCTTGTAAATATTTTTTTCAGGTTTTTGTTTGACTTAAGAGATCTACTGAGGACTAAAGTCTTCTCTCACAGTTCTGCTCAACTTGTATAACTCTATTGCCAGCTTTAAGCTGGGTTTGCTACAACAGGAGGAACTTACCTTGAATCTTTCGTTTTTGAACTGGAATATTTTGGCATTTACAGTCTTTGGATTGATGCTGGGTGTGTTGCTACCATACTCAACACCTGACATTTGACCTTTTTGTCAGTTTTCTCCCAGTCAGAAAAGTCAGGCCTTTAAATTGTTGCTATGTAGTGGCCCCAAACCGATGCCAGAAGTTACAAAATATTTTTCTCAGTTGAGTGAATAATGGGGAAAAAAAAAAAAAAAAAGAAGGAAAGGTTTAGACAGATGGAATGTCAGGAATATTAGTGGCAAATATTATGCAAACAATAGAAAAACTATGTTTTATGTGTTAGTATAAGGGGAAAACATCATCACTAAGAGGAACAGTCTCTCAGAAACCTCTTGTATCTTTTCAGAAGCCTTATTTTAAACTATAACATTTGGTCAACATGAAGGAAGGCAGACTCCAAAAATCTTTCTTTAAAGCTGGTTGAGACAAAATACAGATAGGATGCAGACATTATGCTAATCTTCTGAAAAAATGCAGAGAAGAAGATTTTTATAGGTAATTTTTTGAGCCATTGCTTATACAAAAAAATCCTATAACCTAAGTCCTTTTCTTTTCCCCAGGCCACCTTTGCAGATATCTATGAAAACTTGTCTGCAGACAAATGTTAAGCTGTTGAGCACAAATAGCTATTAATCAGCTTTTTTGGGCAGTGAGTCAGAATTTTCTGTTTATTTTCGAGCAATTCCCTATGTTTCCATGTGGAGTTGAGCTAAGTGTTTTCTACAGTAATATTACCAATATTATTTTAACTATATTTTTTGGCAGATTAGAGGGAATGAAGGTGGCTTTTGCATCACAAATCCTGTTGTTTGCCTTCTAGTTGTCTCAGCTGAAAAAAATCCTCTCTTACCTTCCATAGTAATGTAATATATCTGTAATTGCCAGTTCAGGTCTCCTAGAGGTTCTGTGTAGCTCTGTCCCTTAGCCCTCTTGGGTTCCCTGACATCCTCAGATGTCTCTGGAAATTACTTCCTTAGTCAGGTGCAAGTTTTGACCTAGGAGAAAGTTGCCCAGAATATGACATCTGAGAGCTTCAGGGGGTCAGGGAAGGACGGCTGTATTGCAAGAATGCCTCCCATTATTTTTACTTCAGACTCTTCTACTCTAGGAGATGTCTTTACTTAACTTAGTTTTTCTGGCTACTGTCTTTGACACTAGGAATTATGATTTGTCCAGAGATCCTAAGTATGTAAGTCTGGGTGACAGATTCCATTAAATGATAGAAGATCTGAAAGATCTCGGTTGTGTTCTAAAAGATTTGTTGATGCTGATTCAGCTGAGATAGGGATGATAGATCTGTTCCCTGAAAGAACTAACTGTTAGACTTTTGAGAAATATGATGCTCTGCACTTCAGCATGACAATACTTGCTAGAATGTTTTAAATCACATGCAAATATGCATGTGATTTCTAGATTAATTAAGCCTTTATGTCAAAAACTAAGATCTTATCTTAAACAAGGTGAGGGAAATAAGACACCTATGCCATCTGTGAAGGTTTTTGCTATTGAAAATCTAAATATAAATTTACGTGAAAATACTTGAACCATCAGTGGGAAAACAGCTGGAACACTGTTTATGAGCAGAGGAGTTACATGTTTTCACCTTTATCTTCCAAAATTAAACCATGAATTACACATAGCCACAACAAAATATTTTCAGCATGATTTGTTACAAAAACCCACAAAGTCATGTCTAAAGACACCAGCTGCTGTCTGCAGCCACAATAATGGTTCCTAATAGCAAAGTGCTGGAATATATGAATGCTTCAGAAAGATTTGGTTATAGTGGCGTGGTACAAAACAAGAGGTCTGTTTGTTTGTTGGGATTGGGGTTTTCTTATCAACTGCTATTTACAGGAATCAAGTACTTCATGGTGAAAGGATTATTTTTTTCTTTGCAAGACCCTCTTAGCAAGTTGACTGGATCAAAACACAAGAAAATAAGAAAAAATACGTAACTCAGGATTCATAAATTCAAGGCTGAAAATCATCTAATTCACACAATAAAGGGTTATGGAGTATGAAGATGTACATTCTTACAAAAATATCTCAAGATAGACACTAGTAATATAGGCTTAGCTTCTACACAAATATTTCTGCACTCCTTTTTATGTTGAAGATTTTAAATGCCTTTTCCCTACCCTTATTCCTCTTTCTGCTCGCTGAAAAATGAGGCTTTTTAGGAGTCTTACAGTAAATCTCTGTATTGGAAAGGATTGGTGTGATGAAATCAGCAAATTTTAAGCATAATTTATTTACATAAAGCACCATCTTTATCTTATTTTAAGCAAGATTCTTTTAAGATAAAATCAAATTCTGTCAGAGGGATTTAGGTTCTGATTCCTGTAGATCTAATGCACTTAAATGGGAGAACAAAAGTGAAAACAAAAACCAGTTTTGTTAAAGAAGCACCACCTTTATCTTTGAAAGAAATTAAACAAGATTTTAACTTTCGGTGTAGTTTATTTCTTAACTGTAGGTTTTTAAACTGTCTTCTTGACTTGTGGAACAGATAAAAGTTTTCATTGACTTTTTGTGTCTAAAATTTTATTGAGAATAATTTTGGTCATAATTTTTATTAGTTTTGAGAGTCAGTGAAAAAAATTGGCTGATATTTTTTCTTTTGTAGACATATTTTGGAGAATAAACATTTTTTTGAAACATTAAAACTTTGATATAGACAAATTTCCCATCTGGAATACTGAGACATTAAGGCAAAATGCTGGTGAATAATGATGGACTCACCTGTCCATGTTTAATGTTTCAGACCAAACTGTTGCTAGCACAATGAAAATCTACTCTCTCTACAGCCTGATGCTTGATTGACCATTGCTATCACCATCAAATGCATTGACCCAGAATTCTGACCCATGACAGCAAAATGGTACACAAGTTCCTTTTCCTCTCAAGAATTATTCTGAAGTAAGGAAAAGGAAATGAGGAGCAGGACGAACTTCTTGGATCTCTGAATGAACAAAATACAGGCACACTGTACCAAAGATCTGCAAGAAAAATTAAAGCTAGAAAGGCTGTAGAGTTGAGTGAAAACATAGAGAAAGGACAGAAAGACGTGCGTTTATAAATGGGCATGAAATTATCTTCTTTTTAAGGCAAATTAAGTAGTATTAACACTGCATTGATGTAGGAAACTGTGTTATCACTTTTACACAATGCTGAACTATGTTAAACATAGGTACACCACCTTATCAAAAGTCTCAGCACTATACACCATTTTTGTGATGAAAAAACATGACAATGAATGATGTTTCTGGGTAACATTAATTTTAGGTAAACCTCAAGCAGGTTTCATCAATGGAGTTTTAGCTTGATTTCTAGTTCGTGCTGTGACCTGAAGTTTTTTATGTGGTTGCAGTCATGCTGTCTTTTACCTGGGCATTATGAAACTCTTATTTTCTGCCCTTGTTTCTTCATTCTTTTTTGTTTTAGTTCAAAGGAATTTATTTCCACATGATGTACCAGACTTTCCTTCACTTTGTTTTTTAAAATTGCTATTTTTTGACAAGGTATGCTCCATCTTTGATATTCTGGCTGGACTTAATGCTATACCTTATTTAATTTACTATGGAAGTATTTTTTAAAAAAATACTGATATGGAAATATGCTGAAAATGATCAAATACTCTCTCTAACCTGGGAAAAAGCTGAGAGACTGAAAAGCTGAAGGTAGCCAAAGATAGTGTTAAGCTAAAATATTGCTGGGGTACATATTTCACTTAGGCTTGCTTGCTGTATGCTGGCCAACCTTGATTAAGTGTCAAGAATATTGAGTAATCTGGATCCTGGAGAGAATTTTTTAACAGGGTGAAACAGCCATCTGAAAGCTGATTTGCCCTTGATGTAAAATTTATTGCATCTATATGCTAATGACCTTATTTCTGCATCTTCAGCCATAACACAAGTTTATACCCTCATTGAATTCCACCAACTAAAATCATGTTGTTTTAAATTAGGAGTACCCCAAAAAGGGAGAGTTTGGGTATGAAAATAATGGCATTGGTAATTTAGAGGATGACAATTTTCTTTTTCCGCTGTGTCCCACTCCAGTGACAAGAATAATGATGTAGTTTGACAATGGATGAAGTCAGATACCACATATCTCCTTTTGCATCTACTGGTATTTTAGCAGAGAAGAAGGTAAACTTAAAAGTAAGGAAAGTTTGTAACTTGGAGAAAGACTTTTTAAAGTGATGACAAACTCAACGGCAAGGGATTTTATGCTTGACATAGAAGGTGTTTGGGTTTTTTGCTAATGAGTTACTGGGATGAAAATGTGATATATGTATTTTCTAGGACTGAAATGCATTTTTACTAAGTAGAGGAAAAGGTTGCTTTAATACTTGGAATGCATGAGTTATTTTATAAGGATAGTTGTTTAAGCATTAAAATTTTTTAAAGAGTGCTTGTTGAATGCTGGTGTAATTTAATGCTGCTTTAGTCTAAATACCAATAAAAAGACCTTAAGCTAAACTAATATGGTATCATGAGTTAATTGCAGGGGATGTGCACCATCTATACCTAATTAATTAATATGTAAATAAGACATTTTAAAGATAAAAAGCCTATTAAAGAATTACCTTTTTAACTTCTTTCTCAAGGTGATATCAGAAGAAGAGACATTCACCTTGTTTCTCTCTTGCAGAATGGCAAGTATGAGAATGCTTGCCTAATTTCTGAATTAATTATGATTCTAGCAATAAAGATAGCTCACGTTTTGGTTTTGTTGGATTTTTCATACGCAGATTTGTTACCTACATTAAATTTAAGTTTCAACTTTCAGGGGACAAACCTAAAAAATCAACATCTTAACAAATATTAGCAGTCATAGATTTCATGTACACTTAGAGTAACAGTTTTTCTGACAAATTTGTAGTCAAATGATAAGTCTAGATAAATAGAAAATTCTACTAGCCACTCAGCTGAGATGTAATTTTTACCAAACTAGCGTATTTTCCTTTTATAATCATTAATCTTTATTACCTGCAAAAACATTTCTAAGTAGTCTCTAGCTCTATTTAATAGCTTATGAATAAATAATTTTGAAGCTATGTACCCAGAATTTTGATAACTTCTTCCAATTTTGTCACAATTAATTTCTACTTCAATAAGTACAAAATACTTTATACATGGAATGGAATGGAATGGAATGGAATGGAATGGAATGGAATAGAATAGAATAGAATAGAATAGAATAGAATAGAATAGAATAGAATAGAATAGAATAGAATATTTCAATTTTGAAGGGACCCATAAGGATCATTGAGTTTAACTCAAAAATATTTCTATCAACCTTTGTTTTAACTTCTATACTTCCTAAGGAACTATTAGCCAAATTCAGCATTTTGTTAAGTCCTGACATCTGTGGTTTTAGACAACTTTTGCATTATTATATTTTGTCATGATATTTTAAGGCATGCTCAACCATTTTTTTTTCCTCTATGTATTTGGATGTTGCTAAGGGTAGCAGTTGCCACAATGGAAGATCACATTTCAGTGGTTTTAAAAGGAATGAGTTCTGAAGAGGAAAACTATATGTCAATATTTTGACTTCTTTGGAAACTGATCCACAGCATCCAAAATAAATGCATTGAATTATTGGCTCTAGCTAAATCCTGACTCTGGATACATGTGTGCATCTATGAGTATGTGAGTGTCTACCTACAGAGGAAGTCCTGAGAAACAAGAAAAAAATCGAGCAAAAATTTAAAAAGGTTATTTTCCTGAGTTAAATTTTAAGAGCTTTAAGTCAAATTCTAGGTGAACACTTAAATACACTGAAGCACAAATTACTTTTGTATTTTAAGATGATTTCTAAATTATATACTTTTAAAAAATTAATTTCATTGTAGATATTCTTTTGTAATCTATAATTGTTTTAAGAAATCCAGAACCCATGTGAATATTTTTGAGGAGCAGTGAAAAATTTTTAAATGTGATCAGCTAATCACTCTAAAAGATTAGTAATATGGGTTTTTCACTTCAGTTTGAGTCCTTGAATAGTTCAAAAAGTAACTCTTTTTCTCTTTTTAATATCAGATTGTTTCGGCAAAAATAAACGTGCACCTTGGAAAATCAGTGTCTAAGAATGACATGGATATTCTGGAGCTGGATTTACTTTCAATATTGTTCAAATGTTTATGTATTAATATACCTTGTCATTGATACCTGAGTGCTCAACAGGTATTTTTCTAATTCTTGGTTTATTTCTTCATATTACTTTTATTTTTCATTTATAAAACAAACAACCAAAAATTTATAACTATATTTTCATTCTGCCAGAGACATTCATAAAAGGAGTAAGAAGACAGAGGAATCAATTTTCAGTCAGGCAAATGTAGCTTCTTTGACAGCTGAATCCACTATTTACATGAGTTTTCCTCTAAATGAATGTAGAAATCCTGAAGAAAGAAAAAATTATATACAAAAATCTGCTTTCTTGTTTGGCTTCCTAAATTTCCAAGCCAAAAAATAAAAAAATAGTAAAGTTATATGAATTGACAGGAAAAATAAACCAAAACCAAAACAAAACAAAGCAAAAAAAGCAAAACAAAATAAAAGAGACACCTCCCTTCCAAGGGTTTTTAAACTTGAGAATAGATTCTTCCTAAAAAATGGAAAAAGCCAACATAATTTCATTGAAAATAAAAATTTATTTTTTTAATGATTGTCAATACCACAAGAGTTATAAGATAGAGAGAATAATCAACTTTGATCCATCTTTTATTACGTGTGCTGGTTTTGACTGGAGTAGAGTTAGTACTCTTCACAGTAGCTATTATGGGACCGTGTTTTGGATTTGGGCTGAAAATAGTGTTGACAATTCTGGGATGTTTTTGATATTGCTGAGTAGTGCTGACACAGAGTCAAGGGTTTTTTTTCTTCTCATACTGCCCTGACAGTGAGGAGGCTGAGGGTGCACAGGAAGCTGAGAGGGGCCACAGCCAGGACAGCTGACCCCAACTGACCAAAGGGATATCCCAGACCATAGGGTTTCATGCTGTGCATTGAAAGCTGGGGAAAGAAGAAGGAAGCAGGGGACATTTGGAGTGATGGCATTTGTCTTCTCAAGCCACTCTTACATGTAATAGAGCCCTGCTCTCTGGGAAATGGCTGAACACCTGCCCACCCATGGGAAGCAGAGAATTAATTACTTGTTTTGCTTTGCTTGTGTGTGTACCTTTTTGCTTTACCATTAAACTGTCTTTATCTCAACTTCTGAGCTTTCTCACTTTTACAAATCTCTCTGCCATCCCTTTGGTGAGGGTGTGAGGTACTTAATTTACCAGCTGGGGTTAAACCATTATACTATGCCACAAACAGTGATGGTTATGAAACTTTCATGTCTCTTTGAATTCCTTGTATATCTATGGAGTTTTCAGTCTTTTATGTTTCTACATTACGAGTTAAATAGGAATAAGTAATTAATCCACATGTTTGTTTTGGGTTTTTTTTGAAAATGAAATGTGTCACAAACTATTAATGCATATCACTTGGAGAAAAAGAAATGATGGGACTTCATAAAGATTGTGTTGTAAGAAGGTAAGAAAGAGAAAAATAAGGAGAAGCAAAAGTTGAAATCTACCTCCTTGTGGGAATTAACAGCAGGTCAGCAAGCCTGTCTGTTTCCGACATTGATCTTAGCACAAACCATTTATACCCGTGAGAAACAGAAGCAAGAAATCTAAACAATACAGAGAGAGAACAGCAACAGACTTGCAACAAACTGGTGTTTTTCTGAGTGTTTAGAATGCTTGGGATGCTTATGCTGCAAAGAACCAATAACAGTATATTATAGTTAAATAATAGCCAATAAGTTTATTGTGGTGGTTAAGTGACCAATGGATAAGTGACATGAATGGTAAACATACAAAAGTGTATAAATGACACTGGCTTCGTAGAATAAATGTTTTTTTGCCTGGAACTGTTCTGGGGTCTGTATGTGTCGTGCCCGTCTCAACAGCGACACCTCCTATCAAATGTTTTATGATTCAGTGACTGATGTGGAGAATTTAGTAGTCAGTAAAACTGTCCAGCATATCATTGCAAGCCAGGAAAGACCTAACTAATTCTTTCTTAAAAGGCAGTAAGAGGCTTTCTTTGTCAGATGCAGGAAAAGGTATGTCTCTCTCAATTGTAAAGTTCAAAACAGTAATTAGGTGCTTCACAAATCTGTCATCACTAGTGAAAACATTCTTAAACTTTATGCTAAGAACATTCTCATCTGAAGGAAACATAAAAATATATTAATAAATTTTAAAAAGTAAATAATAAAAATTAAAGAGCTTTTTTCTTCATCTCCCTTCCTATCATCTCCCTTCAACAAATAAAAGCTAACTGCAGTGCTATTGACCAAGGATTTTCCAAGAGGTAACTGGGAAAATAAAACTAGACTGGTCGCATTTATTCTCCACACTACATGTGATAGCTCAAAACGTTGTTTGATTTAAGAATCTCTGATTTTGTAACATATGAGCTTCCTAGAAATTTTGGTTAGTTCTGCAATCTTTGTAACAGAGATCATTCAATGCATCATCGAAGAATCTTGGTCAAGGACTGCCTAATATACTGTACAGTTCATGTCTGCACTAACACTGAGACTATAGGCAACACTCGATGAAGTGCATCACATTTAATTTGTAATAGTAATCCAGTGTCCCACTCTCCTAAGATTTGACTCTCCGAAGCATCACCCTATGCAAATTATTTATGTCATTCAGATTAATGTTAGTGGATGCAAACTATGAAATATGCGTCTTGGAATAGTAGAGAAAAAAAAAACAACTTTATTTAGGTATTTAGATCATTGCTTCAGCACAGTGCCAATATGTTTGGAGTGCTGCTGTCTATCAATAATCTGTCCCACTATGGGAATAAAAGAGATTTGACACTGAGTAAAATGAAATTCTTTTCATGGAAGTTGAAACTGTAAGTTGAAACTGTAAGTTTAAAACATGGGTTCATTGAAAGATATTAATTCTTTAATATGGTGAGAAAACAAAATATGTGTATATGTTCTGTGTTTATGGCTGAGATTTAAAAAAGTCACAGGATGGTTGATTTTGGAAGGTTACTTCTGGAAGTAATCACCTTCAACCTCCCTGGTCAAGCAGGACCACCTAGAACTGGGTGCTCAGGACCATGGCCAAAGAGATTTTGAATATCCACAGATGTTTCACAGATTCCAGAGATTCCACAGACTCTCTGAACAACCTGTGTCAGCAATCAGTCACCCTCACAGCGTTTCCTGACATTCAGATGAAGTGTCTTCTGTTTCAGTTTGTGCTCATTGCCTGTGTCCTGTCCCTGGACACCACTGAAAAGAGCCTGGCTCCATCTTCTTTTCACACTCTCTGCAGGTATTTATGTACATTGATAAGGTCTCCCCCTGAGCATTCTCTTCTCCAGGCTGAACTGACTCAACCACCTCAGTCTTTCCTCATATGTGAGATGCTTCAGTCCCTCCATCATTTTTGTTGCCCTTCTTTGGACAATCTTCAGTATGTCCATATCTCACTTTTACTGGTGAAGCCCAGGATTGGACACAGTGTGCCAAGTGGGGCCTCATCCATGCTGAGTAGAGAAGCAGGATCACTCCTCTTGATCTGCGGGCAACACTCCTGCTGCAGTCTGGAACAGACTCTCTACTGCAAGAGCACATTTCTGGCTCCTGTTTAGCTTGGTGTCCAACAGGACACCCAGGTACTGCTTTCCAGCTGGGTAGGCCCCAGCACTTACACAAGTTCATGTTCTCTGTAACCAGGTTCCTCATCTTGTGGAGCAACGCGTCTATATTTTCCCTAATCCTCCTTTTGTCACATGTGCACCTACAGAAACCCCTCTTGTTGTTCTTGACACTGCTGTACAGTGAATTCCATTTGGGCTTTAGCTTTCCTAATTCATCCCTGGAATCTCAAACAATATTTCTGTATTGCCAAGTTACCTCTCCTTGCTTCCACACCCTATTTACTTCCTTTTTGTGTTTAAGTTTGGCCAGGAAATCCTTGCTCATTGACACAGGTATTCTAGAGTTTTTTGCCTGACTTCCTATTTGTTGGGATGGACCACTCTTAAGCATGGAGTGGGTGATTCTTTAATATTAATCTACTTTCTTGGTCCTTTCTTCCCTCCAGGACCTTGCCTCGTGGGACCCTTACAAGCAGAACTTTGATGAGGAGGAAATTATCATCTATGCACTCCAGGAATCTCCTGGATTGCCTATGTGCTGCCGTGCTGTCACTCCCACAGATGTTGGGGTGGTTGGCATCCCTCATGAGGACCATGGCTTGTGAATGTAAGCCAGAGGGCCTGACCCACTTGTTCTTCCTGGTTAGCAGACCTACAGCAGGCACCCACTACAGCACCAACTTTATCTGTTCTCACGCACCCAAAAGAAGACCCAGGGTGCTTTACATTAATATTTCTTGATATATAAACTTTTAAAGGCGTTTACAGAGAGGCTTGATTATGTCTGTTAAATATTTCACCCTAAGTGTTTGCAAATAGACCAAAAAACCCCAACAAACTGAATAGCAGATTATAGGCAATAAGTCACATAATTGCAGGAAAATGAAGAGTAAAGACCATGGTCCTCATTGTACAATACTGTATCAGACCTCTGCTATGGTAGTGCAGCAAAACCACTATATTTTTTGGACCACACTCTTCAATAGTTAAGTAATTCATTATTAAAATTGATTATTCATTTAGGACCACAACAGTCCAATATCCTACAGACTAGCTGACAAGGCATTTAGAGAGTCGGTGTAAAATTTCAGGTCTAGTGAAATGTGGAGGTAAGACCTTCATGCTGACATTGGGAGGAGATGCAAAAACTAATTCTTTAAACATTGAATTGGAAGGTGACAAAAGTAATACCGTTCTTTTATCTTGACAAATATTTGTCATAGAAAGAAAAGTCATTAAAAAAGAGGAAGTGTTCTTCTTTCCCATATAAAGTGTAGAACAAGAAAAGTACCTGGGATAGTTTTTGCTAGGGTTTTGTTAAGCAGCAGCAGTTTTAAAGTATAATTGCCCATTATAAATTTGGTAACTAAATGAGTAATGCAGGATTATTTATATTTGATAAAACCTCAGATTATAGTTTTTGTTATTCATCCAAGTAAGGGAGTTAAAATCTCCTCTGTAACTTTATTAGTGTCTCTATGATCAGCAGTTTTGGTTTTGAAGTCCTTGGCTATACTGTTAAAGACTAGGGTCCAAAGCTTGACACATTGATCAAGCTCTTCCTAAAATGGATTGGCCTTATCATTTTGTCCTAGGTGTTCTGAGTCTAATGGGATTTCCCTATCTCCTAGCTGTTTACGCTATTTCATCGGCTCTGTATGTCTGACAAAGAAAAAAGAGGTTACGCTGTTTCCCTCAACAGTGGCAGAATGAAATTGGAAGTGTATGTGCTACATGCCCTTGGATGCACATGAAAGAACATTGGAAGACTGAGGCTGCAGAGATTGTTTTCTGAAGGAACGTCAGATCAGTGCAGATGTTGCAGCTTACCAAATGGTGGCATGCTGTCCACCTCACTGCCCTTGGAGAGGTTTAGGAAGCAAACTATTCAATGAAAATGTAGAAATAATATCTTAATGAATGTAAGTAGATGCAGTCCCAAACAGATTTACGCAGTGAGCTGACAGCAAGGAGTGTGGACACAAGGGGTCAAGCTTGTTTCATAACTCTCTTTTATTCAACAGCACAGACATACCTGGTGAAGCCCAGGCAATATGATCCCAGAGAATATACATAACTTTATACTTTCCATCCAACTTGCTTCTGAACCAGAATTATTGGGTCAAATGTTAACTTGTGTATAAATAACTCCTTCCAGGCAGAGGGGAACAGCATTGCTGTCATCTTCTAGATTGAGTACTTATGACCTTTGTTTTGGAAGACACTGATTTTGAACTTGTTGGTTTTTGTTCAGCCAGTCATTCTACCTTGCTTGTCAAAGCATATAATGATATTTAGTCCTTCCTGAAGTGATTTGAAAAAGGCAATAAATAAGTATTTATCAGGATGCTGACAGGGTGAATATTTTTATCTGAAAGTTTCGCAAAATCTTATAAGCCAAAATGATGATTGAACACCCGGATATGTGTAACTTCATGAAGTAACTATTGATGACTAATTTAATGCACTTAAATAGATAAAGGTGTATATCAGCAATGATGGACAGAAATTTGGGAGATATTAGTGCATATAGTGTAAAATAGCTCCAGTCTATTTATTAAGTACATATCACAGACCAATAACACAGAATTCATTTGTTTGTTTGTTTGATGGGTTGATTTTGGTTATTTGGTTTTATTTGGTGGGAAGAGTTTTGCGTGTGTGTGTGCATGGACAGTAATTCTCTGTAGATTTAAAATAGTAATACCATATTTGGTTTTAATGGTGTTTCGCCATTATCAAATATTATTCACCAAATTCATTAGGGACTTCTCAGAATTTAGCTCTTCTGAAAAGGAGTGCTACTCAGTGAATTTTCTGGATGTAAAACTCTAAGTTTGGACTTTACAGACTGAGATTCAGCCCATCTAAAAATCACCTACATTCCCACAGCTAGAGTTTCCTTCTAGTTAGATACCTTTAAAGGCCTAAGGTCACAAAAAGAATCATTGGTCACAGGGTTGTATAAAAATCTTGTCAGTATTATTTTTTAACAGTAAAAACCTGCAGGGAAGAAAATGTGATAAATTTTAAATGTTTTTTCCAATATAACACATTCTTCCATGTAGAACAAAAGACAGAACAAAGAATGAGGTAATTAAAGAATCTATATGTTCTGTAGCAAGGGATCAGGTTTTATGCCATGGCAATGACTATTTACAAGTCTTACCTACATGTTGGTGAGAAAATGAAAAGAAGCCACTAATGTTGATTTTTATCTCTTCAGCCCCATCTGGAAAAAGGCAAAGTGCCATTATAGACCAAGTCCATTTCACATAACTTTATGCAAGTGCAGGCATCTATATTATGAGAATGTTTTCCTAAGTCTATATTCCCCATGTAGAGACTTGTATAATTCCAAAATTCATTTCACACATGAGGTGGATTTTTCTAGCTACCAGACAATATTTGGAAAAAAGTTTGTTGCAACTCTTACTGTCCATGAGAAAAAATTCTGTCACAAAGTGTATTTAAATATTTATTTAAACAAAAATAATAACAAGTGGCTATGGCTGCAGTTTCAACTACCTAGACAGCTACCTTGAGACCTGAAAAAGTTGAGTGCTGTATTGTTTTCTTCTGGTAAGTTTCTTTTACTATGATCAATCTACTTTACATCCCTTTTGGATTCTGACTTCTTGTAGGGGTCATTGTTTCTTATTCCCTAATAATTCTACTAGGGATGTACAAACTTAATATATTTCTACCATTTACTGAGTTTGCCAAATCACAAGGAACAAGCACATGTTTTATGAACTCTCAGGTGGGTTACAATGTAAAGAAATGAAAACAATATATGTGATATTTGTAGAGTCAGCTAGCAGCAAAAAGAAGGGGGGAAGCATTAAAAAAGCCTTGTTTGGTTTTTATGGTGACTCTCCTAGGAATAAATTGACAATGATATGGGGTTTTTTTTTACAGCTAGTAAAGTTATAGTCCTGACTGATGCTAAAGGTATTTTTTCCCAAAGGTACAGATTAAAAATAGAACAATCAAAGAGAAAAATAGAAGACCATGCATATTGCACTTCTATTTCCATACTGTACAGCAAGATTTATTTAAATATCTTATTGATTGACAGATGTAGAAAAAAATTAAGTCATTACTAGTTTCCAAATATTAGCTTATTTAAAAACACATTTACAACTATTTCAGAACAGAGTAATGTTACCTAAATTGCCTACTTTTGTTCAGAGGAATGTCAGATGCTATTTTCTCTGAAAATCCATCAAGAAAAAGAGTATGGAGTTATGTTATTGTTATTTAAATAGGGGGTTAAAATTACTATTATTTCCACTAAATATGACCTTTCAAAAGTACCACAACCCCAATCTTTGTTTAATGATCAAGTACAAGGGTTTGTTTTAATATTAAATACAGAAAACTTCGATTAGATCCAGTTGTTTCTTCCAACTCTATCAACTCTCAGCTCTAAGATTTGCTTTTAAATCCAACCACAAAATAAGAACCTAGAACGTGGGCATGAAGGCCACAGCTGCTCTAGATGGTTTCTTTGAAAGCCCTAGAGGTACATTAGGGCACCAGTATGCAATTAGCTGGGTAGTTTACTACTAGGCACCCAAACACAGACTGCCTGCAGCTTCTGTGTGGAAAAGATTTGAGTGGATTATGGGAAATGCTATGTTTATGACTTCTTCTTGGCTCTTTGGTTCCTTAAGTACCAAGAAAACTGCACAGAGGAAAGCTAAGGACCCATAAGGACATGAGTGTTCAGTAAAAATTATGACCTCCACTGGTAGGTTAGAAATAAAAACTAGTTTGTGTCTAGATTTATGTCCAGGATGGTAAAGTGTTAGAGGCAGAGTTACTGTGAGCATCCCAAGTTTCACTGGATACATTTATATTATCAAATAAAATAGGCTCATTCTCCAGCATTAAGGACTACTGGCACATCACAGCTCTAGAACTTATATGATATATAGTATATACAGAATATATGGCTTTTTCCATCCTGCCTCCTGGGAACCATCAACGGTCTAAACATTACCTGGAAGAGTGCTAGTTCACACAAGCCAAAACAATGCTAGAGGCTAGAGCTCACTATTAAAGAGTGAAGAAAATGTCCAGGGTTTAAATCTGTGTCCCAGTTCTATTTATTTTACTGATAATAACAGAGTCATTAGGTTCAAATTTGAAGAGTTTGTGGATTTTGGTAAATCAGAGGTGACATGAACTGATAGTTCTGATTTATTAATAGCAAAAATTGTACCTGAACACAGCTTCTGGGAAATAAATCAAAAGAGTGGGGGACAGGATATCTTTTACAATCCCTAAATACTTTCAATCTATCTTTTTTTTCTTATTTCCTTGATAACAGGATCTGAATTTTTTTATGTTTCTTTTTGTTATATTTTTTTATTTCTCCTTTTTTTATCTTTTTTTAATGAATCAGAGATTTATTCCCCTAAATCAGGGCTAGTCTGCTATTACATTAATATTTACATTATGCATAATGCTATTGCATTAATATCCAAGTGAAACAGTTACTCTTTGGTGAAAATAAATCATATTTTCTTTGCAGTACTTTGTTATTATTTGTTTTGCTGGTAGGTAGGGTCAGAGACAAAGCCACAGACATCAACTTTAGCAACAGTGTGATTTACTATAATGTACAACTGCAACAAATCACAAAAGGATAAGCTAAGCAATGCACATAATCATTACTGTGAAAGAATGCCTATAGTGATTAAGAAAGGTACATCACCAGTTACCCAATAAAGATACATCATCCAAGTCCAACAAACCTCAGGAGTGGGAGAGTCACAGCAAAGGACTGGAGAACCATGCTCGGTAACTGGGAGCTGTACATCACCAGTTTCCCCAATACTTTGCCATCATCCAAGTCCAAGAAACGTCAGCCATTGGGGGAAGCTGTCACAGAGAACGACTGGGGAACCACTCACGGTACCTGGGAAATCGTGCGGTGCATCCACCTTTGCAGGTTGTGAGGCTCCCCCACTTTGCTGTGACAGTAGCCTTGCTTTTATACTGTTAACCAAACAAGCTGACATAATTTCTAATTATGGGCTCATTCTCCTGTTGGATTTCTCCAAAAACCTGGCCAGGGCTCAGTGAGGAACGAAGGGAGTTGTCTTTGATCCTATATCCCACTGATAAGGCCAGATGTGGCCTTATCCAATTTCTGGATACAGAAAAGTAAACACATGTTTTTCCTATAAATGAACACATATAACAATACTTTGTTAATGAGCGAATATATATTTAACATTTGATTGGAAGGTTCATGTGTAGGGCAAATTTGGTTCAGGCCCTAGTATCTGATATACCTCAGTATCAGATGACGTATATAAAGAAACTTGAGTTTAAGCATAAATGTTGAGTACTGTATCCAGCTCTGGGGTCTCCAGCACAGGAAGGGCATGAACCTGTTGGATTTAGTTCAACATAGGGCCACCAAGTTGATCAGAGGGATGGAGCATCTCTCCTATGAGGAAAGGCTTAGAGAATAGGGCTTGTTCAGCCTGGAAAAGAGAAGGCTTCTGTGTGATGTAATTGCAGCCTTCCAGTACCTGAAGGGAGTCTGCAAGGAAGATGGAGAGAGACTATTTGCAATGGTATGTAGTGACAGGACAAGGGGGAATGGCTTCAAACTGAAAATGGATAGACTTAAATTAGTTATTAGGAAGAAACTCTTTACTGTGAGTCTGGTGAAGCACTGGAACAGGTTGCCCAGAGAAGCTGTGGTTGGCCCATACTTGCAAGAATGGATGGGGCTCTGAGCAACCTGGTCTAGCAGAAAATGTCCCTGCCCACAGCAGGGGGTTGTAACTAAATGATCTTTAGGGTCCTTTCAACCCAAATCATTCCAATACAGGTTTTTTTGGACATTTACTCCCTTTTCTAAAATTTTGATTCTAGAGAATATCTAGCAGGGATAGACACATCTTCATGGTGACATGGCTACGATGAAATCAAATCTTTTTTATAACATGCTGCCTTCTTTCTATTATCTGTGATAATACAAAGCCCCCCACCCCTCCATATTTTTCTATTTTTTATTTCTTCCTTGCCTTGCTCCTTCCACTAAAGATGTGATTTAATACATTAGAGAAAGAAAATTTAAAAAATAATATTCCTACTAAAATTCAAATTTTCATGAGAAAGAAATGGATGACAGAACTGCCCATACCCACACTATTTGAGAGATTTTGGAAGCCTTTATTTTTAGGACTTTCTATAAACTTCGGCCAAAAATTTAAGTGTTTTTTTCACGTCTGTCTTACACTATTTTCAGCTGTTTGGGTTTGTGTTTTGACAGACAGGAAAGGATAAATTTCAGAATGAGTCTAGAGAAAAAACGCATTGCTTTCTTTGTGTTAATCATACAGTCATTTGGCAGAAAGCCGGAGCTTGTCCATACCTCGGAGAGATAATTTTAAATTTGGCAGCATGCTTGCCCTGCTATCTGGAATACCCCTTTTGCCATCTCTTTGAAAACTCTGTGGAATTCAGCTAAGCTGCAAAACTCAGAAAATTGTGGGTTGCATGTGTTCAGGAGAGGCTCGGTCTGTATTACTAAACTAGCACATATTTTAATAAGTGAAATAAAATCTGGGTTTTTCCAGGGAATAAAAGAAAGTTGTTTAAAACAGTGAAGCCATAGATGCAAGCAACAAACAGACCTACAGCTGTTAGCAAGACAAAGCATGAAGCTTCTCACACTGTTGGCTGAAGTCAATGAGCAATTCAGCCTTTGCCTGCTGTGGCTGTTAGTTGGCTCCTGCTATAGTCAGAGAGATGCCTGTAAGTCTGACTTAGTGCCTACAATGTAAAACGGACTGTGTTTTAATTTCCTTGATCTAATGCATGTGGATGATTCCTCTTGATTTTACTCAGGAAGCAAGGGGAGAGGTCTACAGTGGACTCTTTATGTTTCAAATCTCACCCTGTTCAGCTTCCAGAATGGAGTAGACTTTTTTGTGTGTGTGTTTACTCAAAAACAGTGGTGTATTTACAGCTTCACAAGAATAGTGTATCTCAATATTCTTTTAAAAATCATAAAGAAATTATGCTAGTTCTAGTGATAGAGGGAAAAAATTGATAATTTTATTTATAAAGTTTTGTGTAAACAAGGAAAAATTTTATTACTCTGTTCAATATTTTAGGTATCTGAAGCTAGAACTAGTCTAAAGACTTCAGGGTGATGAATCACTGTTTCAGAACTTAAAGGTTTGGCAAAATTGCAACTCATGGGGGAAAAAATTCCTAATTAGTAATTCAGAGGATAAAGGATGTTTGTTCTCATACATATGCTATAGCACATGGCTTCTCATAAAATGGAACTTTTCAACTTTTTCAATATAGAATATGACAGCAAGAATTTTTATTCAGGGACAAACACTCATTCAGTCATTATTTATCATAGAAGATTATAATACTTGGCACTTTGTCACCTTTTGCATGTAGATTGCTAACTTATATGTGGCACTTGCACTGTAAAATACATATTGGTCAATGTGCTCTTTAATAGCAATTTTTTTTAAAAAAAGAACAAACAGAAAACATTGTTTTCATAGTAGTCCAAAAAATAGTAAAAATTAATATTGATATGAAGCATATCTGAAGTACTTTAAGTCCTGAATCTCTGACTACAGAAATTGGAGAGAAAATCACAGGAAAACAGATTTTCAGATATTTTCTACTACACCAGTAGTACTTTTAAGACAAATTCCCTGCAGAACAACTTATATCAAAATATTTTGGCACTTCCAATTTGAGCTTGAAAATGGAAGAAAACAGTCTAAGTGTTTAGGTACCACAGAAAGATTTAAACAGAATGTGACACTAAAAGTAGACAAAGGTTAGAGAAGTCTCATTTCTGACTCAACTGGTTCACTGATACAAGAAAAAAGACACTTCAGAGAATTATTTTGTGGCATTCAGAAATAACTTGGGACATGAATTGAGTCCATATTTCATAAAGAAACCAAACCAACAAAACAACAAACCACTGTTTTTCTTTATTCTGATTCTGAAAATATATCGTCTTCAGTAGTCATATGAACCCTATTTAGGTTCTTAACAGAGTGAAAGTGGATTGACCAGGAATATCCTGCTCTTTGACTTATAATTGAATCCAACTTGTCATAGCCATTTATTGCTTTAAGGAGCATATTGTAATATAAATTCCCACTTTATTGAAATACCCTGACAGCAAAATCTCAGTGTTTCTTTGAATGTTTAACAGGAAAATAAATGATGTCAAAGAATGATAAAATATTCCATTCTTTTGAAATTATTTTCAAAGGAAAAAAAAAATGGATCAAACCTCCCCCCTCCCCATTTTCATTAACTCTTGTTACAGGAATTGAAATTTTGCAATGGAGAGTAAGAGGTGTCTGAGCTTTAGTTGCTGATAATAATGAAGAATGTATTCCTTGTCTGGTCAGGTCAGCTCAAGCATTTTAAATACAAGTTTTGAATTGACTTGGATTTTTACGAAGCATTGGGAACATTTTAGCAGTTCTAAATCAAGTCTGGTTGAGAAACGTTGGGTGATAACATCTCTCAACAGTGGAGGTGTGTCCAGGTTATCTGTCCACAGAACTGAACCATTGATATACCATCCCTTTGTGAACCCATTCCATTTAAACAGAGAGATCAAAAGAATATTAATACACGTCAAGTTTCAGTAGGAAGGTGCAAACCCAGTAGCTTCATCCAGCTATGCAATTGTTTCTGGAATGAACATCTATTTCCTTATCCAAAAATAAGCTACATCCATAATCGTTTTGTCTTCATTGGACGTTATATTTCTATAATAGCACCACTGAGGGGGAGGATGGTGCACCACCAAAAAGAGTCATGCAAAGTAGCAATGTCGATATAAAGGCTATGAATTCATGAGGCCTCCTTCTCACAAGGACTAGGTAGATTTCTCAAGACAGCAATGTAAGACGTATGCTAACAGAACAATTCAGATGTTATTCTTTTCAGCACACCCTGACACCCATATTACAGAAGATGGTGTTTGAAACTGATGCCGAAATTAGATGATGCAAGCACTACATAAAATAAAACCAAGCTCATCTGAATATTTCATGTATATAGTGAATAATAATATAACTATAAATATTTAGGTATTTTCTCAGAAACATGTGTAATATTTTATTCAAAACAAATTTTAAATTGCCCTAGTACCATTTCACAGAATTTCTCTACAGAGATTTAGGGTCTGTTTAAACAAAAAATGTTAGATATTCCCAGAGCTGACATGATTATGCTGACTTCTATTTTTACAACTTTCTATCAATAGTATTCAGACTGCTCAATCCACTCACTGTCACTATTCTTAAAGGTATTCTTAAGCTTTTTTTTTTTCCTTTGCTTGTTATATTATGTAGCTGATACAAATGTGATTTTTACATGAAATTTGTTAACTGTGTTACTTTGAAGACTAACAGACTTTCAGCATAGATGTGCGGATTGTAATGGATTGTATTGAAGCTAGTTTTACAATGGTCATGGTCTATCAAACTGCTGAAGAAAGGCAGCAAAAAGTATTTCATGCCTCTTTACAAATATCAAAATATGTAATCTAGCCATCTTTTCCCTAAACCTCTGTATCTTGTTCCCGTGTTCCTGTGTTTCTTTCCAGAAACATAAGCGCTAACATCCTTTCTAGTGCAGTAGAGGTTCCAGTGGTTGTGGATTCTATCACTTATGGATGGTGCATGTGTTTAGAGCACTGATGTGTTATGCTGTCTAGAGTTCTCCTGAATTCTTTGTTCCATTTCATATTCGTCCAGAAATTAATTTAGCCTGTGTTATCTGTTCAAAATTTGCTGCACCCCTGCAACATATCAGCACACATAAAGGCAGCAGGAACAGCGAACAGCCTGCCATGGCTTGGACACTTTACCTTTAAGGAAGTGCATGTTCCAAAGTGCTGGATTTGCCTGGTGACAACACCTCTGTGTATCAACTAGCTTGCTGTAAACTGAGTTTATCATCAGGACAAGGCACTTTGCAGGTGGGTAAAGCTGGCATGAAATTCTCTGGTAGGCCATTCTTGAACAGCTGAATGCAGCAGCAACTTGCAAAGGAAGAAAGATGATTTATTCTGAAGAGCTGCTTCCAGGCAATGTGATGGGTTTGTAGAGTTGCCCAGGGACACACAAGAAAGTTCCAGCCCTCAGGAACCACACAGTGCAGACCTAGGTGGGTAGTGTGGATGCTTTTAGATTGTGCAAAGGGCCTGGCCCTGGACCACCCCCTCTCCCCTTGACAATCAGTGCCATAAGAAACAGCAAATACCATAGCAGAAAGTGCCTAAAGCTGCCTTGTCCCATTGTTGAAACCATTGCTCAAAGAGTATCTAAACATATATTCTAGGACAATTTTTGCACATCTTAACTGCTAAAATGCCCTTTCTCTTGATAGTCCCTCTATGTGAGTGTGCAAGAGACAGGATAATATGCTGAGGAGGGGAAAGAGCATAACCTAGAGGTAACTTGGCAAGAGAGGAGACAGATGGCTGATCTGAAAGCATCAGAGGTTTGCTCCCAAAGTACCTCCCAAAATAGAGTTGGTTGTAAATTAGAATTGCCCTTTATAAACAAGGTGTATTGCTCTAAAATCTGGCCATCTGATTATGGGTGCAGATGGTCTGTTACTGTGGGGATTAAGAGGTGTAAAGGGATACATGACAGGTAAGTGCCCCAGGCTCATGTCTCAGTGGCCTAAGGTTATACAGGCTAGATTCAGTTTGTAATTCTTTTTGAACAAGTATTTTTTTATAAGACTACTAACAAGGGTGTCAGTGCTGTTGTTTCTTTGTGTGCAAGTTATGGACACTGCTTCAGTACCTAAAGATGAAGACCATCAATTATTTTTATATGAACCACAGAGCAATCTAAGATATTCTGAAAGATCATGTTTGCTGCAGATCTAGAATATTTAAATATTTGTTATGCGTTATGTATGCATTTGTATAGGAATCTAGTTATTTATATACTTCTGCTCACATATATAGATGTATACAGAAGTTTACAAATACATAGTGATGCACACACAGAGAGATTTATAAATCCATATATACTCCCATGTAATCACCATATACATACGTAAGTACATTGGCAAATGAGGGCTTACTTCTTCAGTGCCATTGTTAGAGCACTACAAAGTAAACTGACCAAACAGCCTTTCATCAAAATAAAATGGATAATGGTCTAGACTTATAAAAATGATGCTCATTAAGGTATATTATTAATGTATGTTTAGTTATGACACAAAGAAACCCCTCCATCAATATATGACATGCATTTAGGTATGCTGTTTATTTATGAAGTAGTTGTCTTTGTATTAAAGACTTGGCTTGTAATGCAAATAATCACTGTTTTAGAACATTATCAGAAAATTTATAGGTCCTTCTGAGCCGTGGACATCTGGGCTCACAGATACTGTGGCACCTGGCTTAACATGTGGGGAAAACAAAGAAAAACTGTTGCACTAAAATACTTAAGATGCCTAAGCCAGTCTTTAAATATCTCTCCATTAATTTATGAGACACATACAAAGTATACAGCACATTTCAAAGCATTCCTAATTCTATCCTAATCCCAAATTCAGGGTGAAAAAGCTTAAATAAAATCACATATGACACTGTTTGCCCATTTATACATGGTTTTTATATGCACATTATACACAGGGTTTTTGTTGGGTAGTGAGATAGCCACTATTTAGAGGTCCAGCCCTGGACTAAGAGTCAATGCAGGTAAATTTCGATCAATATGTACTAGGCTGTCACATTATTGTGGCCTTATGGACTCTGGTGAGTCACTTTATCCTGTTACTTGATTCCCTTCTAAGCTCTAGTTTCTCATGTCTATCTAAAATGAAATTAAATAGAAAGAATCATAATAAATTGAAGGTCAAGGACCATCTCCTACAACATTCTGTATTTCATATTGAAAATACAATATAACAAAAAGGATACTTTATTACCATGGAGAAGATTAAATGAGGTACAATTTTATTTCTGAAAAATATTTCTTCACATCTGCAGAAAAAAATGCCTGTTTTTCATCTCATGTTAAAACTTTACAATTATACTGGTATTGTTAAGTTTGGACATTAAAAGTCTGAGATGGGGGGAACATTAAAAGTCTGAAAAATGTTATTGTTTACTTTTCTGTATTTATTTTGTAATTTTTCATTCTTCTATTTTGGATTTATTTGAGGTAGTAGGAATTATTTTCAAAAAGGACATTAACAACCTTTGGACATTATTAATGTGTAACATTCCAAAAATATTTCCTAAACTATTTCTTTGATAGCAGACTAATCCTTTTAATTCTTTTCTTATTTAGTTCAGTTAACTTCAAGAAAAAACTTTGAATATCAAGCAGACAAGTACTTGGACAGAATACACTACTGGATTTAATGTCTATGCAGCATGAGAAGAAGTACAAACATATCAGGGGTCTCAAAAGGATAAAAAGGTACACTTCAGTAACCTCTTAGCCACCAAGGAAATTTCTTCACATCTCTATATGCATTTCTGGAACCCTTTAGGATGAACTATTCTTTATAACAAGGACAGGACAAGGTTTGCAAGTAGGGTTTGCATGCTCAAAAAACTGTCTAATATTTTTGGCAATTCCAAGTGGCTAATGGAAGATGGTACATCTCCTTATAGTCTTTATACCACCAGTGTCCTTAGCTAGTATTTAAAAAGATGCCATTGTCCAGCAGGGTGTTAGCCTAATGACAGTATATGGAGTTTAGGTGTTTCAGTAAGTTTCAGTTTTTCTGTGAAGACTCTGGCAGTTTAATACAGCCTCATATGGCTAAAAGTAATTCTGAGGGGAGAAAGCAAACAGCTTCTTTCTTTTAATTAAAACTGCCAGAAATAGGGACAATTTTATATCAGCAGTGCCTTTTTAAATTGAGATCCAATGTTACTCTTAGTGTCTTATGTTCAGTTGCTGGTCAACCAAGACAATTGTACATTTTATTCAGAGAAATGTAAGGGAACCTAAAGGATGTTGTGACCCAGCAAAATGCCTTTCACAGCTGAAGCCTGTACGGAAATGCTAAGACCGTGCTTTAATTCCTGTTGCACACTAAATGCAATATTCCTGATCTTGCATTATTGAGAGCTATGGCAAAACTTTCATTGGCTTAACTGACAGTTGGACTAGACCCTGAATCACTTGCTCACTCAATAAGTGTAATTTTCCAAATCTATGGGCAAGTTTAAAAAAAAAATAAATAAAGCAACCAAAACCCAGACCCAAACTGTTTCAGCAGAATTCTCCTTACTAATGGAAAATGGTTAGAAGTGTTTAATTCTCCTTGAATCTGAGAGGATTACAGTTCAGAGGGTGACTCAAGTTTTCACACAAATATAGTTTTAGTCCTTAGTGAGAACATTCTTCCTTTGAAATTCAGCCCTGTGATTTTGTAATGAACAAAACTAGTTTTCTTGTCTGTTATATGTTTATAGCAGATGCAATATTTTTATCTGTATTTAGTGCTTAAATGGGTATGGTCAATAATAGAGTTTTAAATTTATTTAAGACTGGTCACTACAACAGAGATGCCTAAAGTGGTTGCAGAGTCTCAATTTATTAAGACACCACACTTTGTTATAGGTTTGTGAGAAAAGTACTTGGGAGTAGTGGAGGAGTGGTGCTGCCTTATTTGTTTAAATGCTATGGAAGTTTTAGCCCTAACTCTTCATGCATAACCAATATAACACCCAAAAAATATTTTGCTCTTGAACAGACAGATGGTACTTAATGTCATCTCATATGCTGTTAATAGGTATATTCAGTCTCTAATTTTATTCTTTTTATTAACTGTACGTATATTTACATCATCTATACATTAGGAAATCTGTTGCTAACACATGTTCAGAAGGCAAATTCATTATCTGCACTAGCTTGCTTACATTGTTTTAGAGCTATTAGGCCTCAATTTGCTACAGCCTATAGGTGTATGCTGAATCCCAAGCTACCCTTTCCAGACATAATTTTAAAACATTGCTGTAAAAGCCCTGGGAGGCCCCTGAGCCATTCTAGCCTGGTTTAATTCCTTTTTTCTGTATAGCACATTTTCTAAGAGTGTGCCCCAGAGCAGTAAACAAAATCTATCAATAAAATACACTGAAATTTGTCCTTCTAGTCACCCTTAAACTTGTTTGGATTTTTTATTTAATTTTGTTATTATTTTTTAAATTACTTAACAAATGGTGAATGCAGTTTTGTTTGTTCCCTTAGTAATTCTGCAGTCATTCTTAGTAATCAGGCACTGGTGTAACATCTTCTTAATTGTACAACATATACAGAACTGGAACAATGTATTCATAAGCGCGCTCTGGTTTTCATTTAATACTTGAATGACTCTGAAAGGGGGAGGGTGATAATACTTGATAGAGTCAAGTAAAATTCAAGATTCCTCATTGCTGTTTTAGTGCTGTTGCAATCTGGACAAACAGAAGTCCTGCTGTCCTTGTCCTGGATATGATCAGCTGTTACCAGATGTCTGAAAAGCCACATGGTGCCTTTACAATGTAGACAAACATCAGTGAAAGAGAAGAGGCCACAACTGCATTATCAGTCATCTATTTCTGCTCATGGTGGCTTCATGTTGCAGTTGTAATCAAACTGTTGAAAACTTTTCGGTGTTAAGCAAAGATTAAACACAGCAAGCTTGTCATTCTGTGAAGCACATGTGAGTCTAAAGCATAATTACTTTCTGTATTGTTTATCTATAAGCTTGGGCTCTGTTTAAGGCATAGGGTTGAGCTCTTTTGGAAGGCAGATTCTCAGCATATTCACTGACTTGATATGAATCCAGGTGCTCAGTCTTGCAGTCTGCTAGGTCAGTAAAAAAATTGAATGTGATATGCAGCAGTGTGTCAGTTTGTCTTTTTGTAAGTCTGCTGTGAACACTTTAGGCCAAGCTACAAGCAATTCAATAAAAGCAGTGCGGGTAAAAATTGCATGTATATCTATATTGCTAAATGTAGAAGGGGAAGGATAAATCTTGAGCATCAAATCTGCAAGGCTATACGCATTCCAGAAAAGTTAAAAGGGATATATTATGGGTACATGCACACAGTTGTTAAAACCATCGTGTTAAAGTGTTAGGAAAGCACATCCCATAATTTAATTAGTGCCAGCCACCACTCTAAACAGTGCTTGACTCCGATTTGGTCATTCCCATGTGCTAAGGGCTTTTTGCAGAGAGCAATGCATGGTGGCAGGCCTGATTGGGAAGGCAGGAGGGTTAGGCCTGTGTCTATAAGCCATGCCATGCTACGCAGGCTTAGGGCCAAGAACCAGTCCATGGCACACAATCATGCAGTACATGAAGTGCTATTCTTCACTCTGTTTAACTGTAATTTGGCTCCATCTCTCAGGTTTGGTTTATTCCAAATAGATCTCTCCAAGACAAATCTGATCTATTGAGTCAAGGTGGGTTTATAACAAGTTTCTTCCAGATGACTCCAGGGTCAGGCATTAGTCCCTGGCCTGCCCTTATATATCAACTTAAACAGAAACAAAATTTAACTACTGTAAACCTGTTGTGAAGTCTACTTCAGGTTTTGTATTGTAGGTACAACTGGAGAAATTTGAAGATACAATAGCATCTGTCTTCTGACACGTTTATACAAGGTTTTTCCAGAATTCCTCCTGTTAATGGAATGCTCAATAAACGCTTATTTCGTTACTTACTTGTGACAAGAGGATTAAAAAGGTGGACGAGAAAACATAAAACCATGCCTGCTGTCCTTTTATACCAGTGAGCTTTGATAGATATATCCCACATCTGCTAAGCCATTTACCCCAAGACAATTCAGGGGGAATTCAATAAAGAAATTTCTCCTGAGCTGTCCAATATCCACCATTACAGATTCAGCAGTCTTAACACAATACTGTTTTCTGCTTGTTGCTTAAGGCATCAAAAAATACATTGACAAAACAGCACAAGGTTTCCTATTAAATGACACACATTAGGAGAAAAAAACCCCAACAAAATAGGTTGTTTTTTTTTTTTTTTTTAATGTGAAAGCTCTTTACACACATCAGAAATAAGAAAAACAGCATTTTGAACCATATTCTCACCTCATACCATGGCATCTTTACTCATTAGTCAATAGAAACTTAAAAAATATTACCATCCTTAGATTCAAATAAGCTGTACAGATGGATTTCACAACCTGTCAGATACACACCACTTAGGAAACCAACAAACAAATCAACCAAACCAACAAAACAAAGAAAGCTAATGTCTCTAAGGCATCTGCAAATAGCCATCTCAAAGTCTCCCTTGTTCTGGCTGTAGACTCAGCCCAGGATAACAGCTTATCTTCCTACTTTCCAGATTCAGAAAACCGGTGGGGTGTTTTAAGTTACATAGCCTGGGTATATGTCTCTCTTTAATGAATGGTTTCAAATCCTTAATAAATTCAAATAATTCATGAAGGTAAAAAAATTAAAATTTGAGTTTTATTTGTACTAGGTGAAATTTCATGCATCTAAAATTAGTGCTACATATGAGATAAAACCTCTTTCTCTGCAAATACTGTAATTCTGTGACCTATGATATACTATATCCAGAACTAGTAAAGGCCACAGGCTTTGCAATAAGCTTGCAAGGTCTTAGGACTGAGGTTTGTCAGGATTCCTTTTTCAGAACTTTTTTTGACCTGCCTGAAGCTTTGTTTGATTTGGTTTACCTGGAAGAGCAATTTTTCTTCTGATGAGGGGGCTATGGCTAATTTGTTTTGCCTGTCATTATACAGTCCAATCAGAGTTTTATAGAGATAGTAGTGACAAGTAGGGTGGGGTTTTTTGTGAAGAGTGAGGCGTTTACAGTTCTAAGATAATGATACAGAAAAATGCAAACCTGGTATGATAGGAGAAGCTTAGAGAAGTGGGTATGCAGCTCAGGAATGGGGTGATAAAGGCTGTATACAGGAAGGCACTGGAGACACATGAGCAGTTACAGAAATGCATATCTGGAGCTGGAAAAAACTGGTTTTAGGGTTAGCAAATTAACAAAAAGAAGTATCTAACATACTTGAAAGCTACCATAGATATTATATTCAAATATAATATGCAGTTGCAGGCCAATGAAGAAAGAGAAAGTTGTAAAAATATTTTAACAAACATATTAAAATTATTCTTAGTGAATACTAGAATGAGGAAGAAGAAAATCTCAACATTAACATCAACAATATTCTTCCTGGTGAAAGATTCCTGCTGCTGACAGTGCACTGTAGAAACTCCTACACCAGCACTAGAATGAAATTGATCCCATGACCTAGAGAAGCATGAGAAGGGATGAAACCAGAAAAAGCATAAAAATTAAATGTCTACAACTGTTTTTATTGTATTACTGCTATCATTGAAACTTTTTTTAGTAGAGAAACATTATTTCCTTTTCTGTAATAATTTGACCTAAACTAATAATACTTCCTAGATTGGATTGTTAAAATAGCCACTACACTAACAATAAATTATTTTCTTTATGCAGAAATTATCTTTCCTCTTTCCCCTTAAACAAGATTTTTAACATGGGAATATTGAATAAAGTCTGAACAAAAAGGAAAAGAGTGGTCTAAAAGCCGTCTCAATTACTAGAACTGCTTTTTGCTCAAATGTGTTTTGCTTCCTCTTTCAAACCTGATTAGAGAGAGAAAAGCAATAAGGGTCATCTTAGTTCCCCTGATGCAAAAACACTTAGTGACATCTGAGAAGCCCTGAGGTATCTAAGATATCTATAAGAAGCTGTGAAGCTTGACATAAAACCTATGAATGATCCATATTGCCTTCTGGACTGTCAGTAGGAGGCTACTTGGGATAATCTAGGGAATCTCAAATGGCATTAGAGGTCTCTGTTCTGGGAACTTACACCTGAAAAATGCTACTAAATCTGGCTCAGAGGACATTCTCTGAGTTTTGAGTAGTTTTCCTTATAAAATGTGACACTATCTTATTTTACCTCCAGATCGAATATTAATTTGAAAAAGAGTATATTCTGATACCAGGTCAAATTCAGCAAAGAGCTGTTGAGGACTACTCAGTGCAGGTAGCTCGGGGTGCAGATGCAGTGGGAGCTGCAGGCGAGCAGCCGGGAACTGCCGACCCTTTGCATAACGAAAGGCCCGGGACAGCCAGCTTGAGCTGTTATTTTGTTGTTTAGTTATTGCACCAGGACTAAATGATTTTAATGATCTGGACCTCTGAGACTCAGCTGTGAAAACCTGGGGTCGAGTCTGTCAGGAAACCTGGTGTGACTGTGTGAGTGTGCGGGTGTGGCTGCAAAGGGGCCTGGGTCCCAGCCCGGGTGGTGCGAGGTGACTGACAGAGTGGATCCAGGGCAGTTGGACAGGGAAGTTCCCTTATTAATCCTCACAGGAATGTCTTACTGAGAATTATGAACTTATCCCACTGTGGAACTTATGTTATTTGCTTGTAATAGTGATTAAAGTTTGCAAAACATAAACTCCTTCACAGAACCATGATACTAGCCCAAACTTTTTTCAAATTTGTATCTGAACTTTGAGTTCCTAATTTCACATCAGATTCTAAAGTGTCTTTGTCTCTCTGTTTAACTTGGTTTTTCATAAGTATGAGAAATATTGCTTAGAGAAACAGACTAAATATAACACAAATTGCAAAGGATGTTTCTGAGGCAACTGCTACTCAGAATCACCTTGCTGAAAATGACATCACATGTGGTACTAATATCTTTAGAATTCAAAAAGAAAAGACTTAAAAAAATTTAGAAGAAAGACTTTAAATGCTTTATTTTTTAGACAAGTTCTTAAATTTTTTAACATTAAAATTCCTATTTTGATTGTAAATTTGCATAACAACTGGATAAAGATAAGCTTGTTCACTTCTTTCCTTCACATTATGTTAGTGTTGCAGGGACATGACATAATTTGCAAGATGATTACCACAAGCAGGTAGCTCAGAAATGTCACTTTAAAAAAGTCCCAAACTTCAGTTTGAAATACAATTCAAAGCCACTATGCTGTAATGTTTTTCTCCATGGGAGCTTTTAGATTGTTGTGATGGGGAACAAAAACAAGGGTTAAAAAAAGTCTGCTTCGTATTTTCAGATCAATCCTATTTTTGTCCATTGACTGACATTTTATCTCTGTATCATAAAAAATATTTTTAATAGATGTCAGGAACTCTTTTCAGAAGCATTAACAATGATAGCTGCCTGATTTGGTACCAGAGTAGAAGAGAGATGCAGAAGCCCAGATACAAAAATTGATATTATTGAAGATGAACTTGCCACAAAAAATATCCTTTTTCCCATTCCCTCATACAAAACAGATTTTAATCAACAGCCATTACTTGCAGGTAAATGGCACATTTAGTCAGTACTTTCTGGGGTTGACTAAGTCCCAAATGGAGTGAAGAGAAACGGGACAATCTGGCACAGACCTTGCTGTGTATCATCTCATCAGTGAAACACTGAGAAATTTTTCAATAAAGACACGAAAATATGGCAAATGACATAAGCAGACGCTGATCTTGGCATGGCAAAGACAGTTATTCTTTTAAGGCTTCCAGTTTCTCCACTCTACTAAGTATATTATTTCTTTTCTTTTGTAACAGGGAGACATATTCTTGTTTTCCTCAGACCTAATGGGGTGAATCCTTACATCCTTTCTCTTTTCTTATTTCTCTGATCTCCACAAAGAATTTTAAGTTGGAAAAGCCAATTAGGGATGTAAAGGTTTGATGTCAATGCTTTGGTCCATGCTTTCATTTGTTTCTTTAGAGATTTGTCTTTATATATAGATACCAAAGAAGTGATTCATTGCTTGAACTTTATAAAAAAACAAAGGATGAACAGAGGTTTAGGACAAGCATTTTACTAGGATGTAATGCTTCTACATTCAGTGCATATTAATTATAGGATTTGTTTTCTGATACATGTGAAATTTTTTGCATGTTTATCTGCCTTCGGGTAAATAATAAAATTTATTTTCACAGCCTATATCTTTCAGTTCTCTGACATTGTTTTGTCTTTTCAGTTGACAGACTAATTGATTCCCCTTCATTTTTTTCTAAAGACAATACTATTTTGCCAAAACTATTTTTGAAGGTTTTATCTTCAAAAACATTACGCACCTCAAACAAAAAGGCCTTTATGTCACAACTACAAAAATGTAAGATTCTTACATTTTAACTTGTCACAACTACAAAAACGTAAGTTTTAATACTTCATAAAATTTAAGGCCATGTTTAAATGTGGGGCTATAAGGTCTATCTATCACTTATGAGTATTACTCTTTTATATCATTAGTGAGTTAGATATATCCCTTCATCTATATATTATGGTATCCAAGATTCTAGCATTTTAGCCTGTATCAATGAATAGTGCATGTATCCACTGTTCCTTTTTAAACATTCCCCAGTTACATAATGTGCATTTAAAAAGTTAGAAGGATGAAAAGATTTGCATGTCACAGCTAAAATCATCAAATGGATTATATGAACAATGTTGTTTTTCTTAATTTTTCCTTCCTGTATTGCATCCTATCTCTACAGGTTACGTATCAGTGTTTGACGTGGTATTTTGTAGATAGACATTGATCTGTTTTAGTATAACAGTGTGGCACAGCAGCTTGATACACAACTGCTTGTCTAGCTTCCCTACACATTTTCACATTTTGTCTTTATTAAAAAACCCAACCAAACAAAGAAAGTCAACCTAGATCACTTTCCAGTCTATTCTAATTTTATTGATTACTAGATAAGTTTTTGTCTCCTCTAATGCTACATGTGTTTTCATTACAGCACTGATGATTTTTGATCTTATTTAAACTGTGTGATGTGAATGCTCTTGCTGATTTTATATTAAAATGCACTGCTTTTATAGATAGCTGAGTATCTTTAACCTATGAGTTTTAATCTTTAAAATCTTTTTTGTATTACTGGAAATTTAAATTTGTTTTTTTTCTGAAATATTTTCAAGCCAGTTACTTTATTTTCTCATAAGATTCCTGTTAAGTTTTATGTGCTTTCTTCAGCCTTCATCATAAAACTAAACCGTGATGAAATCATTCCTCATTGGATAGAAGAAATACTTTTCACATGAGTTACCCAGCTTGACAAGAGCTTTAATACATTTCCCAATTATGATTACAAGTGTGTTGTTAGAATAAATGCTTACATTTTTCCATATGATTCTGATCAAACAATCTTTATGAAGGATTAAAAGGCAAAAGTCTGTAGAGAGAGGAAAAGTCTGGCAGATGAATCCTCTGACTTGTAAGCTGTGTGAAATCCTTCTTTTAATTCTACTTTAATAGCTCCCTTCTGACTTTTTCAAATCTTTAAATTTCATTAAAGAAAGAGTTCATACAAGTGTGCCTAAATACGCATTAACAGTCTAAACTGCAGGAGCAGTATAGATGCAAATACAAAGAAATTACACTGAAAAGAATGCAGAGAGAAATGCTAAGAATCACAAAGAGGAATATGAAACCTTGAGTAGTTTATATCTCAGCTCCCTTCTTGACAAAAGTTTATTTCCGTCAGAAAAACGTGAATAACTATAGTGCACATCCTTCCCAAGCTTAAGTTCATGGTACTGAAAATGAGGTGAGGTTTTGGACAATAGAAAAGGCATCATCAGGTCCATCAGGTCAATGTGTGATTCTGAAATTGGTGTAATCAGAAAACTTTTGGGTATTTTGACCATGAGATGACCTACTCAAAACCTGGTCTACTGACACCTGATGGAATGCACCTATCTCAGAGGGGAGAAAATTCTAGCAAAGGAGTTAGTGGGGTTCATTGATAGAGCTTTACACTACCTTGGAAGGGAGAAAGGGACAAAACCAGGCTAGCCAGTGGTGAACAATGGGATGGCTTGCCAACACTTGAGGAAATGAGCACTAATGGGACCCCTCAATCTGCTTCATGAGGTTTTGGCTGCCATGTACCAAACCTGAAATGCTTCTGCACTAATGCACCCAGCACGAGGAACAAACGCCACCAGTTCGAAGCTTTGGCCCGGTCCCTGAGATCTAACATTACTGACATAAATGAAACCTGGTGGGATGAGTCCTGTGCCTGGATGGCCTGTTGGATGGTTACAGGTCTTTCAGGAGGGATAAACAGGGCAGAAGAGGCAGGGGGGTGGCACTGTATGTAATAGAAGGGGTAGAATATATGGAGCTCACAGTTGGCAATAACACAGTTGAGAGCCTCTGAGTGAGAATCAAGGGGCAAACAAATAATGCAGATGTTATCCTGGGAGCCGACTGTAGACCTCCTCTCCAGGGCAACAACACCAATGAGTTATTCTTTGAGGAGCTAAGGGGCACTTGCAAGTAAACTTCTGTCAACTTGCCAGAAATTAACTGGGGAGAATCACACAGCTGGTACAATCCGGGCCAGAAGATTCCTAAAAAACCTTGATGACAACTTTATGGAACAACTCCTAAGGGAGCTGACTCAGCAAGACACTTTTCTTTATCTATTGCTTTTCAACAGAGTGGATCTCATGAGCCAAATGGAGATTGGCGGCCATATTGGCCACAGTGACCACAAAAGGATTGAGTTTACAAGCCCTGTTGACAGGAGGAACGATGCCAGCAAAACCTCAACTCTGAACATGAGAAGAGCAGTCTTGAGGCTGCTCTGGGAATTAGTCAATTAGGTCCCCTGAGAAAATGTTTTTGCAGGTGCTTGGGTCCATAACTTCTTTTCAAACATCACCTCCTAACGGCACAGGAACAAGCAATTCCCAAATGTTGGAAGTCAAGCAGACAAGGCAGAAGACTGGCTTGTCTGAACAGGAGTATTCTCATGGAAATATAGCAAAAAAATGACTGTGTATTCCCTGTGGAAACAGGGTCAAGTGACATAGGAAGAATAGAGAGATGTTGCTTGCCGTTGTAGGCAGAAAATTCATGTAGCCGAAGCTCAAATGGGGGTGAAGCTGCCAGAAATGTGGGGGACAATAAAAGAGAGGGTTTTTTTCAAATATATTAATGGCAATAGGCAGTGTAAAAATAACATCAGCCCGTAAGAGGACGAGGATGGTCACCTCACAAACAGGGACATGGACAAGGCACAGGAGTTTAGCACATTCTTTGCCTCCATCTTCAACACAGATGATGGACCAAGGGGGTCTCAGTGCCCTGAGCTGGAGGACCATGACTGCGAGAATGATCAGCTCCCAGTGGACTCCAGAGCTGTGTGTGATCTGCTGGTCCAGCTGGATCCCTACAAACCAAAACCACAGCACCATACATGCTGCTATGGGTAAAATAAACCCCATCCCAGCAAGACAGACTACAGCAGGTTTAAAAAAGAAGAAAAATCGTCAAAACCTTTTAGTCTGGTGTGATAGACCCAAAATGATTAGACTTTGTAAAGTCTAAGAAATTAAAATAGATTTTATATTTCAATTATATAAGTGTATGCTTTAAAGGATTGAACAATAAAACAAGGATAAAACACCCTGTCCAGGATTCAGCTGATTCAAATACTTTTTTTATAATTATTCTTCCTCCCCATTAAGATCTGGTTATCAGAATTGTTAGAGAGATGCCTCTGCCCAAATTAAGGTGCAAATGAGACCATATGCTGAAGTCCAAAGTATGAATTTTATTTAACAGTAAATGAGAGAGAGACAGAAGGGGAGGGAGGGCAGGACAGAAAGAGTGTGACAAAGAGACAGACTAAGTAGAAGGATCTCGACAGTCTCCCATTGGTCCTCTTTTTGTGGTCTTCTCAGTGGTGAGGATCCTGAAAAAAAATAGGCTTCAGTGTATTATTATATGTTCAGGCCAGGTGGGAATGCCCAGGTACCTCCCCTGGGGAGGGGGGCAGTTTGACACAGTCTCTTGCAGTAGAATCTGGATCTGTTGCATCACTTTGCATCACGTGCAGTGCTCTAGTAGAAGGCCTCAGGAATGAGCCTGTGGGCTGTGGCTTCCCCTCGCCGAACCCAGCCAGAGCTGATTTTCAGAACAGCTGCTGAGTTTGGCTTTCCTTGTGGGTACATTCTTCTCCTGAGACCAGAGATAACTGGAGAATAGTACCACCTTTATCACAGTCCAGTTCCTGTCAGGAGGCATATTGAGGTGGGGAATGGGCTTTGGTGGTAGCAACATTTTTATACAGTTTTGACATAATGGGTAAAGTTCTTTTTTAACAATGTTTAAGCCATTAACCATAATATTTCAGTCTCTCACACCTCCCCCACAGACTTAGTAGCTCTCCGTACAAACACACAACATGCAGATTTACATGGATCATCTCAGTTACTGGAGCATCTTCTTTTAATAGTGATGGAAAAAAATATGTGGGAGACAGTAGATTGTCATTCGTGTTTTACATTAGGAAACTGAGGCCCTCAGAGTCTACATCACAGATTCACAGATGTTCCTTCATGGGTGAAGATTTAAGCATCTAACCAGCCTAGACAGAAATGACTGCAAAAGATCCCAGGGGAAGCCTGTGACTTAGCCAGGGACAATATTCCCTTCTTCCTGAGCTACAGATTTAGCTGTAAGATCATACCTGCCTTGTTTTCATATTGTTAGAGAGAGAAGATAAAGTTGTTCTCAGCGTCCTTTCCTGGCACCATCTCTTTTTCTGTTCAAGATGAATAGCCCAATGGTCTCTCATGTACAGGTAAGACACCCTTGAGCTATAATAATGCTTCAATTTTTTCCTGGGATTTTTCTTTGCCTGAACTTTACAAGGCAAGATGATACCTTCTAATGTGTTAAATGAGCTGTTCACTGTGAAAGATGGAAGGTTTTGCTCACCCAAGAGGAACTAAGAATTGCACGGTACCCTGCGGGATTTGGATCAGACAGTGGCCTGAGCATTATTTCAGTTTTAAAATATTCTTCAGTTATATTGCTAAATCTATTTGCTATGTCAGGAGGTGAGAGGTAGGTCAGCAGGCCAGACACAGAACATCTTCACGTAAAGATGAGGAATTTATTAAAAACCAGTGAAGGAAAGACCATATTTCAGTTTATTAAACGCAAAAAGAAGACCTTTACAAGAGGGGAGGAATAGGTTAGCTCCCAAGAGCAGTTTCATAGTCATATTCAGAAGCATTGTAAGAAACAGTTTTGATTTTGAGTGAAAATAAATCTTTCTGAAACTTCAGAAAAGTTTTGGGATTTTCTTGCTTTCTCAGTTTTTCATTATTTTGCCTGTATATAGCTTTGGCACTATTCTATGCCTCATGAGATACTGGTGTTTTTTCATTTCTTTTAAGAAAGACCTTCTGCTTAGGAAATATGGAGGTGAGGCACGCTGCAGCAGCTGCCACCCTCTCTCTGGTGCATCCCATCCTGCTGAGCTGATAAGAAACAAGCTCCGAGGCCATGTTGGTTTGTTCTGCCGAGTAGATTCAGTGGACATTCATGGTCTTACTTCAGAGTCCTGCAGTTTAGGAACCTTGGGATTGGTGTTGCTTCATGATTTTTTTTTCCCAAATTTCTCAGTATTTGCAGACGGTATGGTTTGATCCCTCGGGTTTCCATTTTTCCTCCCTCTCCTTAGTCTACCGGCAACCAGAGCTCCAAAGCCATCCAAAAACATGCTTTCCAAACAGGGATTTTTATAAATAATTCAGTACCACTTCTAAATAAATTAATGCCCTCCATCTAGCTCATATTTTGTATGTCAGCATTATTGAAAAATTACATTTGTATATTTGAGAATTTGAAGTCAAACATCTTTGACTTGGAAATCTAAAAGAGTAATTTTTAAAGAATTATTTTCTGTGTTGGCATGTAAGCATTCATAATTTCCTTGATCAGCAGTCATTGGACAGTCAGTGGCATTTATTGCATATTCAAACCAACAAAATGTCATCACAATTTACACACCAGCTCTAGAGGTTAGTTGTCACAGCACTGACATACTAATCCTATTGCTAGACAAATGGAAGTTCTGGTCAGGTTGGAAGAAGCAAGTTGCAAGCTGTCAAAATTCAAATATTTGTGCCACCTGAGGTGGGGAAACCAAAGCCTTTGTCTGAATGCTGGAGGTGTGGTACTGTAGTGCTGCCTGTTACATAGGACCTGACTTCTGCTGATATTCATCGTCCAGCTGTACTGAAACATGTGGAGAGCTCATAGCTATGGTGCACCTTTTTCCTCTAGAGGGTAAAGTGATCCGACATGGTTGCACAAGACTTAATATTGATGATTTTATCTTCGATTTTGCTTAGCAATGTGGCATTTTCTTGAATTTACTTGTTATGAGGGTGAGTAACAATACATGTAGGGAAGAGTAATAAAAAGTGGGGGTTTGTGTTTGTTCCCTTGAGACTTTGGGTTTGGTTTTGTTTGTCCAGGTAGAAGACCTCAAAGGATCTCAGACAATAGTTGAAAGATCATGAACTGAAATTTAATCTCTTTCAGGAAAGTGGAGGGGAGAAAAAAGAAAGAAGTTAAAAAATTGTGAAGGAAATTGAAAACATTTAATCTTAGGTTTTTCAGGATATGTCAAAAATAAGGCTGCTAGGAATAAACACCAGATTTCAACAGAAAAAATGTTGTTACCTTCCCCCATGTGGCGGTGGTTCAGCCCTTTTCATTTAAGGTGAGTGACACCCAGTGGGTGAACTTCTCCCCAGGACTCCACTTCTGAGGAGGAGCCTGGGGGAGATGCAGAGGTTTGACATCCACGCCCATGGGATGCCACTCACACCTCATCTCCACCCTGTTTCCAGACCTTTCTCCCTTCCTTGGCTCATGATTGGTTTCCCTGGTTCATGTTTTATAATAAGTTCATGTACTATGCAATTAATTTCTAGAAAGATCTTAAGGGTTCTGTTTCGGATTTGATGTTCCAAGTTTGTTCCTCCTCTCCTGTTCCCTGAGTGGTCGGCTGTCATCCCTTGTCATTCCCTGGTTGGTTATCTCCTCTGTTCCTTCCCTTGTTTGTCTGCCCTTAAAAACTTTTGTTCCACCCTTGACGCGGGCTGTCTTGTCGGCTCCCGCCCGTGCCGCGTTTCCTCTGTCCCTGGAGGGACAAGAAATAAAGCTTGGGTTTATAGCCACAAGCAGGCTGACTCTCTCCTTCTCGCCTCTGCCATCGCTCTGTAACAGCTACTGGCTTTGCTTGCTGTAAGAAGCCGTTTGCCACGCAGCTCCCTGCGGAGCTTCCACTCAGCCCCTGTGGATCTGAGAACTGAGAGCCCCGGAGCCCACTGCCAGCTCTGTGGGCATAGGATCGCATTGCCGCTGGCCAGGCTCGGGCAAGGAATCGGTCAGTGCGGCACCCCCAGATGACCCACCATAAGAAAATAAAAATTTATTGCAAACTATAATCATATTTGTGGCCAATAGCCTTGTACAAATGACCATTTGCAGTTACTGACATTTGAAATCCAGGTTTAGTATTATGTCGATCAAACAAAAGAATCATGCTGCTTGTTAACTTTATAAAGAACATAATGTCTACTCAATTTTGACTAGAAAACATGGTGATTTTTCCACATGTAATCACAACTCAAACAGAACTAAAAATCAATACAGCCCAGATTTTAAATAGAGCATCACACACACTAGCTAGCAAAAAAAAAAAAAAAAAAAAAAAAAAAAAAAAAAAAAAAAAAAAAGTTTCAACAAAGCAACAAAGCATAAATATTTCATACAGTAATGTAGTCTGGATTACAAAGTATTTGAAAGATTTCAGATTTCAAATAGTGTAATAACCTATACAGGATATCTTTCATTCCACAGTAAGCTCAGGAATAATATATGTATGCTGACTTGTAGCATTGATTTTTTCTTATGTACGACTGTATTAATTTTTAAAGTTGATGCAGAAAAATGTGCACCTTCCAGAAACAGAAGTAAGCAAATGAATAAGATCTGCAACAGAAACCTCCATTATGAAACTTTTTTTAATGGATATGGGCATTTAAATTAAAAAAATCCTTTGCATTTTTTTAAAATAGATTTTTAAAGGATAGCACCTTTTCTTATACTTTCATATTTACAGATTTTATATGCACTATCTTGCTTTAAAATTTAGCTCTTGTTCAGGAAAAAGGTTCATTTTTACAAGTGATATTGTATAAATTCAATAGCTGGAAGCAATCAGCATTTGATGACTTTTTTTCAATGAAACAATAAATAAATAAAATAAATAAACAAGCAAATTCCACCCTGTAGCAAGCTCATTACATGCAAGTTTAAAACTAGTGTCTACTGTGTATTTTCAAAAGCACCAAAAGCAAAAGAATATTTATTAGGCAAATTATTTAGAACTATTCATCACAACATAGGAAATGCATTACAGGAATATGCTCATATGTAAACTTAAAATGCACCGCATTCTTCATCTATCTCTCTGGCTTGCCCAGCCTGACACCAGATTTTCATCAAGTTCTACAAAACAGCTCAAGATTTTACATCTTGGAGTTTTTATTGTCACTGCATATATTGCTGCAGTGATTCAGTGCTGCAGAAATAAATGATAGAAATGTCACTTTTGCAGTGGGATTTCTAATTGGCATTCTCTTTACTACTTCTACACCAAACACAGGCACACACAGATTTTCCTCCAAAGTGATATCCACTCACTTTGGATATCTTTATTTATTGTGTTAAAGGGATATTTCCTCCAGGCCCATCAAATTTTGCTTGCAAAAGAGTAGGAATGCCTCATATCATTCATGAAGAAAGCCCACAGATTGACAATTGACTGTTTATTTGATGGGGTGGGTGTTTGTTTGTTCAGTTTGGGGGGTTTGGGTTGTTCTATTGGGTTGTTGTTTTCTGAGACTAATAATCCTATTAAAGAACTTCAGGCAGAGATTAATGACAGTTTGAAAGCATCCACCTCATTAAGGTTTCATCAGTTGCTTTTGGAATTAGAAAATGAAATAATGGAAATGCCAGTCCTGATTCCACTGACTCTCTTGTTAAGGGGAAAACAGCTTCATTTACTAACCAATACAAATAAATCTACTGGTAATTAGACTAGTGTCCTATTAAGATACAAAAATAAGGCCAAATATCGACAATGTAAGTGAACAGATTTGGTGTTATATACTATCTGTGTCTTGTCTGATCAGCAGTTGATTAAGTTAATGACTAGTAGAGTAAGCTTTGGACTGCTTCAGATATTTTATGGTGCATTGATTTGCTGGGAAGATTTGGAGTGAATGCGCAAAATGTCCTGTAGACTTTCTCACACAGAACTGAATAGCAAACCTAATGTGAAAATGGGGTAACGGTTACAAGACTGTTTATTTCAGCTGCTGTGAGCCTGAATGTATAATGCAGGTGTGACAGCTAAATCTCCTCAGCCAGGCTGTGAATGTGAGAACTGAAATTCGGTTTCAAAGAAGTGATTCACTCTTACTCATAACAAAAGGTTAAGTTTTGTGACAGCATTTGACAGAGAGAGGGATTAGGTGAAGATGGTGAAGAAGGAAGTTTCCCTGTAGATGTGCACTATATAAAATAAGCTGCAAAACAGAACAAAATTGTCACTCTTTTGAGAGGATGACTTGAAGATGGTAGCCACAGAACATCTTTTCTGCAATTACACTTTGTGCTGATGGCAGTATTTGACTAGTTGAGTAGCTGATCTCCTTCCTCTGGAGACTGTACCAGATTGCTGATCCTTTGAATGAAACCAAAATGAGTGTATATTTACTGTTAGACATGTAACAAGGCAGAGCACGAAGCTGTAAGTTGTCAGCAGCAGAATGATATTGCCTACAAGCTATTTTGAAATTGCAAAACCAAAATTGTTTTGCAGAAAAATTGTGGTAATAATAATAATGACAACAATGGTCATAATTATCAAGTTTTGACCACCTACAGTATGAAAAACAAAGTGAAAATTAGCTGTTTATCCAAAAATTATACTGATAAATATCTTAAAATTAAAAATAAGGAGAGAAAATAAGTCCAGTCAGAGAGGATTGGTTTCCTTGTTTTTTGCAGTCGTATTTTCTCTTGTATTATTTAGTTGTCCTAATGTTAACCAACAGCTTCTATCAATGAAAATTTTCAGATGCAGTCTTGTTGACTGCAGTAATCGACATCTACATAATCACTCAGTTTACCAGATAGAAGTGGAAATACTGATTGATCACCCTTCAACACTTACTAGTGTCCTGGTGATAATGTGAAGCTCGAAAGCAGAGAAAACTTACCTGCTAAGCTTTCCTAATGTATTAGCCATTGTTGACGTAAAACCTGATACAATTGAAAAAGCATTAAGTGACCTTACTTTGAAAGCATCTTCTGTGTATAAAACATTCTTTATGAAGAAGCAATCTGATTTAAAGGTAGATTTCTCTCCTGGACCTAGATGTTGGACATGCCATAGAATCATAGAACAATTTGGGTTGGAAAAGACCCTTAGTATGATAAAGTCTAGCCATTAAACTAACACTGCCAAGTTCACCACTAAGCCATGTCCCTAAGCACCATGTTTACAGGTCTTTTAAATACCTCCAGGACTGGTGACTGAAGCACTTCCCTGAACAGCCTGTTGTTGAGGAATACTCCCTATCCAGGTAGCTCAGCTCACAAGATGAAGATTGAGATGCAGATTGAGCTCTGTGCTGGAGCTGGTTGTGAACTGCCAACTTTTGGGTTAACAAAGGGCGTGAAGATGGGTGACATGAGTCAGGGGAATGGACACTGAGAGACACAGCAGGAGCTGGAAATTGCCAGGCTTTTGGTTAACAAAGGAGACAGGACTGGTGTCACCAGTGAGGTGGATGGACATGGAGCGGGGGGGAAAGGAGCTGAAGGAGCCAAAGACTCCAGAGGAAGAGAGAGACTTGCCCATGAATGAACTCTGAGGGTATAAAAAATCCAGGGGTTCCTTGGTTAGGGTCCTCCTTGGGGGCACTGGCTCGGGCTGTTCCTCTGTTACTGTGTGTGAATAAATGGCTTTATGGAACGAAAAGTACGGAAAATCACGCTATGAAAAGCCAGTGTCCATGAAGGAGACAGAGGAGTCCTGCAATTTTATTTGAATAAAGGGACACAGTCCACTAGGGCATATGCCCACGGGGTTTTCTTGTTCAAGGTTTTGGAGGACGCAGTCTCCTTTTATCCCAAAGTCCCAGCCACACATTGCCCTCTCTTCCTTTCCCCATTGGATGAGGTGCTAGGAAGGTACAGCCTGTCATATACCCCTGCCTTGAACCTGTCATTTTTCCCCAAAGTTCAGAAAATCAGGCTTGTGTGGACCTATTGCCTGTTTCAGGAGTCAAACTGTCTGGGTTCTGTTAAAAACCTGTGTTTTGTATTTGGTAGAGACATTAAGACCCATTTCAAAGACATTAACATCCATACCCTCACCCACGAAATTGTTTGCAAAGACATTAGAACACAACTTTCCTATCAGAGACGTCTGAGACTCTGCCATGGGAAACCTGGGGTCGAACTGATGAGGAAACCTGGTCTGACTGTGTGAGTGGGGTGTGTGGGGAGCCAAGCAGGGATCCGTCGGTCACTGGAGCCACCTACTGCAAAGGGACTTTGGATCCAGCAAAGTCTCTGGTGGCGGGAGTGTGACTGCCAGGGAGTCTTGTGAATGGTCAGACTGGGAAGTTTCCATAATGCTGTTCTAATGCTTGACAACCCTTTTGGTAAGTAAAAGACTTTCATTTGCCTGTAAAGACATTGCCTTTCAAAGAACAATATTAGGCTTATTTTTCTTACTTTCTTAATTTCCTGGAAGCTGGGAGCTAGTTGGCTTTGTGCCTGTGATTCCATGATGATTTTTTCCCTTTTCTTTTAAACCCCTTTTATACCTTTTTACAACTTCTGTATTCCTTAGTGCTTTTTGCCTACATTCTTGGACTTGTTTGTTAAGTTAGGAGACTAAACATTTTAGAGGTTTCGTGCTTAGGGACCAATATGCCCCAGACCCCAAGGTCCTCTCCAGAACACATTTTGTAAACTAAGATAGAACCATTCAGGGTAAGGTTCTTTGGGGAGGGGGGCTCATGTTAGCCTCTCATTGGGGAATTTATGATAGATATGCTAATTAGTAAGACCTATAATGATATGCCCCATCTTTTGGAAGGGAATTGTGGTGTGTATTGAGGTGCATTTGACCTAGACGTAGTGCACCTAAGGATCCTTAAAATAAATACAGAGGTAAAATCCCTTTTTCCCTTCTAACTGTGTTTGACCCTTGATTTTAAGACCAGGAAAAGGCATCACCTGTGGATGCAATGCCTCAGTCACCACCATCTCAGCTCCTCTGTTCTCACCATCACATGTGGGACATGACTGACATCACCTCCTCACCCACACCACCCACTGACAACCTCCTCCAGGGAAAGCAGCAGAGCAGCTAGCATCCATCTCAGCCTCTACAGCCAGGCACATGGATTATTTAGGATGACGTGTCATCAGGACATTGTTTATTTTTATGCCTCATTACTCCTTTTCTATGAAAATGTGATCCATTCCTTACCTCTGGCAAAACACCTGTGCAATTGAAGTAAAGTACCTTAAAGCTTTCCTACCTATAACTTTCAGCTAACCATGCTTTAGATAAAGGTCCACACATGTAGTCGTGGAAGACTGTCAACACTGATATATTGTCCAGAAAGTTCATTGTTGAGTGAACAAGACATGCTCTTTATCCCAGGAGCTGTGCACAGTTTCCTCAAGTCTTAGCAGTTCAGAAAACAACAGATCAGTTTTAGTAGTTTTAGTGCAAGTAATTTTTTTATTTCTTTTTTTCCTTGTTTTTTTTGTTTGGTTGTTTTGTTTTATTTTGTTTTTCCCTCTGAATCCTTTATAACATTTAAACACATTGCCTTAAGGCGTGGTACCCAGTTCAGATACTAAAGTCTTGCTAGAAGAATAATATTCATTGGTGTAGCAAACAGATAGATCGTCATTTTAGTTTGGGGTTATGCTCATCCAGCCTAATTTTCTATGATAGATAAAGCACTGAATTTTCCACTCTAATACCTGCCTTCTGCCCAGAAACTTGTACTTAGACACACAAAGTCTGTGTGAGAAAAGTTGCACAGGCTCTTTTCTACCTCTCCTTCCTCTGCTTATCTCAAAACCAGCTGGGTCTAGAATCTTACATGTTTATTGCCTTAACTAAGCCCAAAGGTGAACTGTGCACATGGGTATATACTATGTGGCTAATTTAAAATGTATTTACTAAGAAAAAGAAATTAACTTCTGGATGCTATGCAAAATCCCTACAAAGATAATGGCTTTAATGAAGAGCTCTTGACAGCCTGCAGGATTCACAATCTCTTCTCTCAATGTCACAGCAGATCACGTTAGCACACATGCCTCTGTAGAAAACCACACTATGAAAAGCCAGTGTCCGCAAAGGAGACAGAGGAGTCCTGCAACTTTATTCAAATAAAATGAGAGAGTCCACTGGGGCATACCACTCTGGGGTTTCTCTAGATGTTTGTGAGGACACAGCCTCCTTTTATCTTAAGCTCTAGGCCACATGTTGCCCTCTTCCTTTCCCCATTAGTTGAGGTACTAGGAAGGTACAGCCTTCCCAAACCGCATACCACGTATTCCCCCCTTGAACATGACATGTTCAAGTTCAGAAGTTCAGGCTATCTGGGTTCTGCAAAAGAGTTGGTGCAGACCCATTTGTCTATTACCCTAAAGTTCAGGAGTCAAACTGTCTGGGTTCTGTTACAAACTTGGAGCTTGAAGTTGGTAAAGACATGAAGACCCATTTCAAAGACATTAACACCAATACTCTCACCCATCGAGTTGTTTGTAAAGACATTAGCACACATCTTTTCCTAACCTGCCCAATTGTTCACTATTTAGCCAGCACCAATCCTTATTATTCATTATTTGTGCTCACAAAGATGTCTCCCAAGACAGCATATTTCAGAGGATTTAATAGTGGGTCTCATGACCTCACTTCCTAAATTCCCTGACACAGTTTTCAAATTTTTGGCAAGCACTTTGCCTAAAACTTGAAGAAGTGTAAGTACATTGGTTTAGATAGTTTTGATCCAAATTCTTTTTGTAAGGTCTTAGGAATTACTAGGGTAGCAATAACACTAGCAGTTTGCCTTGAGGCATTTATTCAGCAAAACACTTGTATGTTTATTACTTTCTATATGCTTATCTGCATTCATAACAGTACTTGAAGGTTGTGTATCTTATGGAAAGGAACTCACTTTTTTTTTGTGATGCAGGTTGCAACAGGGAAAAGTCTGTAAGATGAATTTATCCACATCCACATCCACACAGAATCACACCACATCAGAGTAATAGTTGATGTAGCGCACAGTGTGACACGTTGCTCATCTATCTGACCAAGGATGTTTTGGAAGAAAATACAAGGAAACCGTAATGGAAAAATCTCTCCATGCAGAAATTTTTCTCATTTCAGCTACATACCTCAAAGCAGGAATGTCTATTCATTTCAAAGGTAACCATGCATTTTCTCATGGTTCATGTAGAAAGCTAGTTTTGCCAGTTCATCCTCCCTACTGTACTGTTTTTTTACTTTGAAAATCAGCATCTTGTGTAAATGTTTATTTCTGAATTGTACTGAAGGTACTTCATGTTCTGAATTAAACAAGAGTTATCAAGTTAAACAAGCAGAAAAACAGGTCTAAATTTTTTCACAAATAGCTTAAGTTTCAATAGTAATCTGAGTATTACTGCTTTTATTGTTTTCTATATAGTCTTAAATACTAATCCAAACTCATGTACACTGTGAGAAGTAAATATTTAAATCTTGGTCTCAGTTATGTAATTTTGGTTCTGATTCGCATCATGAAATTCAATTGCAATGAAGATTTACTCCACTTGAGAGTGTGTACTTGTTGCAAACAAGTTGACCACCATTATTCTAAATTCTGTTTCATTAATGAAAGGAAGTAGGTAACATACGTGTTGATCTCAGGTAGGGTGGGCCAATAAAATAACAGGGCTCCTTAATTAAGCTTTTATTTAGATACCTAAACTTAGATGTATCCATTCAGGGTGTTTGTTTCCCTTGTTGAAATTTGATATATCCTGATCCAAAGAAATGGGATTCATGATAAAGTCAAGATCCTATATTAAAATATTATAAATAAACTGATCTGTGCATATGTCTCACAGAATTTCCCAAAGACTTGAGTTTAAGAGAAATCTAGGTTTCCTGTAAAAAGATTTCATAGGTTTGTTAGTTTATGTTGCTCTTCAACATTAAGTACATTCTTTGGTTAGGCAGGTAATGGGCTGCTTCCCTTGACTTAAAAACTGGTAGTCATCCTACTTCTTTTTTGTCTGGTTCAATCCAAACTTTATATGAGAGTGTTTTGAGAAGGAAGCTGGGCATACCTCTGTCTTGAGCTGGCTGAAGACTGTGGCTAGGCAAGATGTGAGACTCGGCCTTCCTTTGAGATGTTGTGGTACTGTCAGTCCTCTTCCCACCTTGTGTACCACACAGCATCAAACAGCAGGATGTGCTGGCTCCCTCTCTGTCATTTCCTGTCTTACTGCAAATTACTTAAAGGTAGAATCACTCTCCAATCATAAGACGGACACACTAAATACACATGTGCACTTGTCCACCCTTTTCCATTCAGTACTAGGTTTTGTTCTGTTTCTAAATCTGAGAAAATGGGGGATTTATGAATGAAAGAGAAAATGAAAAACCTCCTTCCTTTTCCCAGGATGTCTGAAGTTCAATGCATGTTTATTTGAGATGAAGGGAAGGGATTTTCTCAGATGAAAGCAAAATGTTTTGGTGTTGCTCCAGTCCCGTGGCTTGAGATAAAATTATCTCATTTGCTTTTTTTATTCAGTCGTACCACTGGCTATACCTGAAAGAATAAAGAATGAAAAAGATCCCACTATAAGCCATTCACTTAACAGTTGGACTCACTGACCGTTGTGGGTCCCTTCCAACTCAGACCATTTGTATGGTATGCAAATTGATCTACAATTTTTTTACTTCTACCTGTTTTCAGTTTATCTTTTTTCACACTTCTTTTACAGAAGCTCTCGCTTACTGAAAATTGAAGGTGATTTACCAGCACAACTATTCTGAATATAATTTAAATTTATGTTGACCACAGTTTTACTTTTGATTATGCGAAAATAAACTTACATCATCTGGCCCAGGATCCAGGGCTCTTTAATGTAACATGCTAATAAAAAAAGAGTTATTTCTTAGTTTGAAGTGATTTGATGGAGATTAATATGTGTCGAAATGTGCTAGTGACTTGTCTGACTCAAAATGTTTGTTTTATACATACTTTGTTCTCTAAAGGTTTTATCTAGAAGCCAATGAGGTCTACACTAAACTCTGCAGATAGATGGACAGATACTTATAATTCTGCAAAAAGATCAATAGAACAAATAATGATAATAAGGATGATAATAACAGTAAAAACAACAGTAGTTTATAGTTGGCTCTGAACAAAACATGGGACATTTCTTCACAACTTTGTGGATTACCAGCTCTGATACCAGAATTGGACCTTCTTGTATTCTTGTCCTCATTGGCTAAGACCTACCTTTTCTAATAAGACAAACAAATATGTTGACATAATCACTTGCTCATGCATAATTCTGTAAGAACATATTGTAATAACATATATGTCTGAACATAATTCCTGTGTAGCCATTAAGAATTTCTTGGATACATATATGAGACAAATAAAAATGTAAGTATGATCTTAGAAACATATTGTAATGAGAACTGGAGAAGCAAGCTCCTTCCTTCCTTCCTTCCTTCCTTCCATCCATCCTTCCTTCCATCCATCCTTCCTTCCTTCCTTCCTTCCTTCCTTCCTTCCTTCCTTCCTTTTCTCTCTGCAATCTTAACATGATAAATAACAGATTTGGAAATAAATTTCTAATTTAATATAAATTTCCTTATTTTCCAAGTCTCTGTTAACACAAAAATCCCAGATATATCATTCTCATGAAAATACTTTAAGAGATAAAGTAATATATGAATGCATTTAGACTGAAATGCATCCATATGGATGACAACAATTGTAAAAAGAATAGATCCACTTTTGTCAACAATCTTACAATTTCTATTCATGAATAACTTATGCTCCATTTATGCTCAATTTCTGCCTAAGTTCCACTGGAAAGTTATACAACACACCTTTTGCATATAAATTGTGCTAGGAAAAAGCCCCACACATAGTCCATAGCTGAAAAAAAATGATTATTGGGGATATCCCAAATATTGATGAGCAGCCTGTTTCATCTGACAACTGAAAGACTAAGTCAGGTGTGTGGTGTTCAGACTAATGACCCTGACACACCTTTCACCGGACTGGCGGTGGCTTCATTAGGAATTAGCAGCTATCATAACTTGGAAGAATAATGATAAACTAGAAAAAAGGAAAACATGATGTTCGTTAATTGTGCTATGGCCTTCTTGTGGGAATGATAACCCCCAAAATAAAACAAATGATAACTAAAAGCTTTATAGCATTAACAGTAATGTTAACTTAAAAAAAAAAAAACAAGTTAATGTTTGATAGCTACCATAGAAAATAGCTGAAGAAAACAACAGAGCTGAGAAGAGGAAGAAAAGAAAGAAGGAAGAACTGCAAATAACCAAGGAGCAACCAGAACACAGATAGCAGAAAAACACTTATGGCTAATTGTGCAGAGACAGTGAGAGGAAGGGAAGAAAAAAGCTGCAAAAAAGAAATCAATGAATAGAAACACTTACAGCCAAAATCCTAATATGTTAGTAGATATTAAAAAGATAATGCTTTCCTGTACTAAATAACAGCTACCAGCATTGCAATTCATTTTCAGAAATAGGACAGGTTTATCATGACAACAAATTGCTGCCACGCATGCAGAACTTTGGGCTGCTTTTTTCCCAAGAACTGAATAAGGTGATGTTATTCCTCATATTGTTTATTTTTTCTATTAACTTCTTGTTCACATCTGGAACATGAAGCTGTCTTGTGCAATCATACTTTAACAACATTTTTCTAACCATTTTCTGAGGTGAAAAAATAACTTAATTTTATATTTTTTTTTGTAGAATAAATAATGTATATTTGTCCCTAGTCATTTTCAGAGTGAAATGAAATGTTAATACTGCATATAGTATACTGTGTTCTGCATGACACTTAATTGCACTATGTATTTTGCAACACAAAAGTGTTAGCAATTGTTTAAATAGAAAGTGTTATCTAGTTATTTTTGCAGGAAAGTAATTAGTAAATGCCAGTGAAACTGGTATCTTTGCAGTAAAATCAATGTAATTTTTTCTAGCACGCGCTTGTATTACTCATAAATGCATCATTTGGGATTGCTTAAAAGAACCTATGACTCTAGTCATCTTTATCATATGTTAACAAGAAAAAACAGCAGAATCTCACATTCAGAGCTTGCTCTCCTTCTTTCAGAGCAATGTCTTAAGGTTGTAAGAAAAAAAGCAAAATCACATACAAGTCTCAAAAAAGCAGAAGCCAGTCTAGGGAAAGTGGATGGAAGACTAAATGTTAACCTTCTGATTCAGAAGATTTAATGTAAAAAAAATCCATAAAACCCAAACAAAACAAACAAACACCCCCTCCACCCCCAAACCAAAATTAACCACACACAAAACAAAAAAAAGACCAAAAAAAAGCCACACAGAAAATATTTCTGTATGTCAAGGTAATTACAAAATTCAAGGCAGGGTGATTAAAGAGTAAAGGCAGGGCCAGCTCCAGCCTCCTATGGTGGAGTACTAGTCCTGTGCTGCTCAGGATAGTGGCTCACAGATGTACAGCACAGCATCACCTGCATAAGTAGTTCTGTCCGGATATAATCCTTCATCCAAGAATGTGGAAGCCCTGGAAGGAAGCTGCAGAAGGCTCCAAGGCCAAGCTGGGCTGGGCTGAGCTTGACTGGGATGGCAGACATGCTCCTGGAACTCCATATTCTATGCTGGTTATTTGCAACTGGATAATTTACAGATCTTTTTGCATAGCCCAAGCTGTATAAAGTTGCTAGATCTGCATGACTGATAAAGAAATTGTGCTGATTTTGTCTGAGATAAGAGTCAATTTTGTTCACAGTAGATACTATGGGGCTGTGTCTTGGATTTGTGCTGCAAATAGGGTTGATTAACAGAGGGATGTTGTCTTTTTTGCTGAGCAGCATTTACACAGTGCCAAGGCCTTTTCTGGCTCTCCCACCATCAAGGAGGCTAGGGGTACACAAGGAGCTGGGAGGGGATGCACTAAGGACAGCTGACCCCAACTTATCCAAGGATTATCCCAGACCTTATGACATCATGCTCAGCATTTAAAGCTGGGGGAAGAAGGAAGAAGGGGGGAACATTCAGAGTAACAGCATTTGTCTTCCCAAGTCATTGTTACACGTGATGGAGCCTTGCTTTCTTAGGGATGGCTGAACACCTGTCCCCCATGGGAAGTGGCGAATGAATTCTTTGCTTTGTTTTTCTTGTGTGTGAGGCTTTTACTTTACCTCTTAAAAGGCCTATATCTCACCCCATGAATCTTCTCACTTTTACTCATTTGATTCTCAGCCCCATCTGACCCACAGGGAGGAAGTGAGCGGCTGTGTGGTGCTTAGTTGCTGGCTGGAGTTAAACCATGACAGAAATGTATGCTTTTTGAATATCTTGGCACTTCTTTGAAGTAAGGATGGGATTTTCAGACTTTTAAGAAGTCTTTTTTTTTAAAGGACTGTGTCAAAACAGCTGATACTGTGATTTATTTTACCGTGTTTGCTAAGATTTTTGTATATGTAATAGCTGAACTTGAGTGCACATAATTTTAACCATTTTAGCCAAAGTGGTTCAAGGTAAAGTTTATATTACTATAAAGATAGCCACAGGCTTGTCTCCTTCTTTTTCCTAATATCAAGTAGGCTATGTAATTTTAATACTATAAAATGATAAAATATACTCTATTTACATACAGAGAAGTCATATTTCAGCTCTAATTTATTTTGTAGAAGAAATATTTTCATTACCTATAAAAGATTCAAAGATAAAAAAGTATCAACAGTATCTAAACTGTATTAACTGAACTCACACAAGTTTAAGTGTAACCAATGTTTTAATTATGCCTATGAGATGTTTTAGTTTTATGAAGTTGTATTCTTTGCCATGAGTATTTTCCCTAAAGCAGAGAAGTCCATTTCTCATATAGTTCGTTGTTACGTGCCTTGATAAGACGTGGCAAATAAAGGTGCTATCTTCTACATTTTTGCCCACACCACAGCATTTGTGACATTTCTGATGGGAAACTCAGAATAAGGATTAACTGGAATGATAATTTAGCTCATGCTAAGGCAATATGTTCGTAGTTTGAAATAAGGTTTTAAAAAGAGACATTGCCTGGAACAGGCATAACGGAATAAAAGCAAAAAAAAAAAACCCCACAATCTTTCTTGCAGAGGAAAATACAAAGTAATTTTTTGTACAATAAAAAATTCTAACTTCCTCTAAAATAATATTGTGAATTGCTGCAGAAACAGCATTTAAATAATTTTTCATTTGGATTACAATGCTGGCATTTATAAAGATTATAGACTATTGTCAAGTTTTATTCTTAATTTCTTTCTGCTTTGGGGACTTCAAGTCTTCTAAATATATAAAAGGAAAAAATTTAAAAGCTTTACCCTCTGAAGGTACAGAAGTAAGGAATTTCAGCACTACTAGTAAGAATTATAGGGTTAAAAACAAAAAAAGAAACACAGGAATCTTCAAAAGGAAAAGATAGATTTCACGGGGCATCTGTTTAGCCTACTCTAGTTAAAAATGGCATTCAGCTGTAAAACATCAATATGTCAGGCACATTACTAATATAATTTTTATGACAGCATAACATATTGTGAGGACATTATCCTTTTCCGTCTTCTTCAGCCCCATTCAGCAGACTGTCCTATTCACAGATCCTCTTCCAATTGACAATTTTTTGGTGAAAAACTAAAGCATCTATACCAGTAATTTAGGTTAACTAGCATCTTTGCTTTATATTTGCAATTACCATTTGACTGTTAAGTATTCTACAAAACTACTTGTATCCCAGTGTAGACCAAATGGTAGCATGCACTACAGGGGACTTTTGTGATCCCAGAATTTCTGTGTCACTGCTACCTGCAGGAATTTAGACTGCAGCATGCAGAACACAGTGGACTAATGAGAATATTTGAGATACATATTGTATAGAAGTATGATTTAGTACAGGCAGGGAGAAGTAAATAATCTAAAATTCTTTTAATTTCACTAAAAAATTTAATTGTACTTCCATGCATGCAGCCCACCACATTTATGCAATAATCTCAGTATTAATAACAGCAATATGTATACGTGCCCAGCTAACACAAAATTAAGCTTAACATTTTTTCCTCATAGGATTCCTGCTTCACGTCTCTCATAATTTCTTCAAATCACTCACTCATTTTCTTGTTGGCACTTCCCTGTCTTTCCAGAATGTCTTCATATCTGAAAGTATAAAACTTCTGCATGAAAGGAAGGCAGCCAAGCCTGCCCTCTGTGTTTTTATGATAGCAGGTTTTCTTTGGTGCTCAAATGTGGTGGGCATCTGTCAGTGACAACTACTAAGGAAACAAGCATACTGGTATCCTCACCAGATGCCTTGGTCAACCTTCCATCTTGTCTCGTTCATATAAACCGGGCAGCACTAGCACCCCAGCAGAATTCTACAACCTAGTTCAAAATCTCCTTTTCCACCATGCCAGGACTGCCTTTCCATGGCATAATGAAGTGGTGTGAGCAGATACCAAGCATTCATTTCTTGAGATGTCTTGAGATTGGAGTCTCTCAAGCACCACTGCTCCCTCTCTTCCACTTTTCTCTGTAACATTGCAAGGTGATGTTCATTACATAGTGATGGGATTACTCCTCCCAAATTGAGTTTGGAGGTCTTCCTCTGCCCAATGTTTTCACTAAGAATTTTATCTTGTTAAAAAAAGAAGAAAGATATTTTTTTCTATCTTGTCTTTGAGGTACTCTGCCGATACTGTGAGTCCATTCGTGGGAAAGTGCAGTAATGTTGTTAAGCAGAACAAATAATTCTACTCTAATGTTTTATTACATGCAGGCAGCATTATAGAAATAGCTCTTTTGTAGAAAAGACAGGGGGATAATGAGTATTAAAGAAATAAAAATCATCAACAAGAAAAATCTACATTTTAGTTTCAGTTGTCTCCCAGTTTTTACCTAGACTGTTAGCAGACTGAGAAACTCAAAAATTCTTACCATCTTCCCTTTTAATTTTCATTCTTCTCTCCTCACGATCATTGCTGGTAGACTTGCCAATTTCCATTTTAATGATTTTTAAAAAACATCAAAGGAAAATTTCATTTAAAACTGTCTATTGTTTCATTGCTGTGGTAGGTTGACCTTGTCAGCTGCCAGATGCCCACCCAGCTGCTCTCTCACTCCCACTCCTCAACAGGACAGAAAGAGAAAATTAGATGAGAAAGCCCATGGACTGAGATAAAAACAGTGAGACAAAATAAATTCAAACTGGTGAGAAGATAATTTAATTTATTGCAAATTAAAATAGATTTGGATATTGAGAAACAAAGATAAAAGCTAAAAACCTCTTCTTCCATCTTTTCTTTCTCCCATGTTCAACTTCACTCTTTTTTTTTTCTGATTCCTCTACATCCTCCTCCTCTGAAGAAAGAGAAGGACTAAAAAATAGACAACAAACAAGAAAAACTAAAATTATTTTCTCTATAAATTCTCATGCTTCTATAAAAATATCAGGAGTTTCGAATGCTGTTGGTTAATTATCCTAGTAGAGTTTTATTGCTCACATCGAGTCCATGAATTACCTTGAGTGCTATTCCTGGGAAATGCTGCATTGTCCATATCCCTTGGTTGGAAACCAGACACTTCCACAGTTATTTCTAAACCACATATGGTTCATGAATTTTCCAGTTCTGGCTTCAGTTTTTCTTCTTTCCCTTTGAACCCATGATAAAAAAAAGTGATGTACAGGCATTATATAAAAGATACAATACACAATCTAAAATCTAATAACTGAAAGTATCTTCCCTAGAAATTAAAGATCAAGCAAAGTTTTATCAAAATTATTGTTTTCTTGGGATAAGTTTGTTTTGAAAAAATTATTTAAAAAAAATCAAAACATTTATTAGGAGCTTCTCATTTTCCTTTTACAGGGATATAATAGGGAAATATCGAACCAATTAAATCTATTGATTTATAATGATTTCACAACTACAGCACCACAGTCAGTGTCTGGTAGCAGAAAAATATTCTATGTGAATTAAAGCAAACTATGTATTTAACATTATAACTTTTCTACTCAATATTTCAACACATTAATTCAAGTTCCTCAAACTGGCAGCTATTCAAATACCTCACATCTATTAAAAAACTAATAAACTTGTCATGAAACATTAAATTGAGAAGTGATATAAATGTATAACACACCACTTATTTTCAGAAAGAATTGATGGAAATTAAAAGTAGGTAAATCCCTAGCAAAAGAAAGTATAGAGAAAATGTTTGTAGACTTTCAATATTGAATTATCCTAGTCCTGTATTGACTGCTCAAATTAATAATTAATCCTCAATAACTTCAGCAGAAATTTGATTTCACAGTTTTGGTTTAGGAATGATATTCTCCAATTTTGTGTTCCCACTGAAACCACTCCAAGCCAAATACTGCTTCCTCACGTCCCCCTGCTCCTCCCCTTCCTCTGCCACAGGATGGAGAGAAGAATTGGAGGCACAAAAGGTAAAGATCACAGGCTGAGATAAGAACAATTTACTGGAAACTACAATGAGATAAGAAAATGAACACCAACAATAGTAATGATTGAGTGTAGGAGAAATGTTATTACTCACCCCACAAAAACCCTCAACAATACCTGACCATTCGCACTGCCCCACTACCCTGACCAGGAAGCAAGCCTTGCCTGCCCCCACAGAATGATATGAGGTGGTATAAAATAACCTCCAGGTCCTACACATGCCTTGCCTACAGCAAGAATCAACCCTGTTCTGGCTGGATCCAGGACAACAGTCTTCCTATGTGTCTGTACTCACCCTAGCTAAATGAACTTTTGCTTTTAGGTGGAACCTTCAGGTGTATCACAAAGCCAGGAGTAAAACTCATGACAGCTAATACTGAAAGTAGATAAGGACATAACTAGATAACAAAGTAGATGATGGGAGAGAAGTTGTATTTTGTTTCTACAGATGTGCTATGCATGAGCTAAAGGATTGCAAATATCAAGGCTACCGCACATGGCTGAAAGAGTTGGGGTTGTGCAGCCTAGAGAAGAGAAGACACTGGGAAGACCTTATAGCAGCTGTCCAGTACCTAAAGGGGGCTACAGGAGAGCTGGAGAGGGACTTTTTACACGGGCATGTAATGATGGGACAGGGGGAAATGGCTACAAACTCAAAGATTGTAGATTTAAATTAGATATTAGGAAGAAATTCTTCACTGTGAATGAGGTGAGGCACTGGCACAGGCTGCCCAGAGAAGTTGTGGATGCTCCAAACATTGAAGTGTTCAAAGTCAGGTTGGACAGGGCTTTGAGGAATCTGGTCTAGTGATAGATGCCCCTGCTAATGGCAGGGGAGCTGGAACAAGATGATCTTTAAGGTTCCATCCAAGCCAGGCCATTCTATGATTTTGTGTTTCTATTATATCATTACAATTCATTTGTAGTTGAATTCAGACTGAAGATACAGAGGGAATGGAATAGAGAGCTAAGGAGACAGTACATTCTGGAGTTCATATATTTTTAAGTTTAAAAGCAGAGACAGGTCTAAATCCACTAGGAATAGGTTCTTAGGGATTAAAAATAAGTGCCACAGCACCTCTCACTCAGCTCTGTGTGAGGAGAGAGGGGTGCTACTGTATGCACAGGCAAAGCAAGACCCCTGTAATATTTTTATTCTGTCTGAACCTTTGAAATCAGCAAATGCTAAATAAGAAAAATCAACAAAAACTCTGGATGGTATTCTAAGAGGCTGCATAGTACATGTGCTTTACAGAAAACAAAAAATATGTTTAAAGAATTCCCATTAAAACTATAGAAAATAAATAACTGAAGTAATTCCTCTGTACATTTCCTTCTCTCATGGCATTAAAAAAGGTATCTTAAAACACAATCATTTAGCAAAAACTAGAGATTATAGCTTGCAAATGTTGTCATGTCTGCGTGTCCTGTCCACACAAAGCATGGCTACTGTAGACAGTATATGTTTTATTGTATAGATAAATTTCCTAGACAACTGATGCTGTTCTTGTTACATGTCTATCAATTCACTGACAACCCTGGACTTTTGTAAAAGACAGTGTAATCCTTTTTCTTTCCATTCTCATACATTTTTCAGTATTTAGCAACAGATACTAAGAAAAAAAGGAATAAGTTAAGAATGTCTAAAAGAAGCTAAAGAATAAGCTTGCAACATATCTTTAAGATATATTATTTAATGGAAGATGTCATTTATATTTTTACTTTCATTTCTTCTTTTCGAAGAGGTGATTTGTGTTTCTATTTGGCAAAGTCTCACTCCATATATTTGCCCCTCTTACTGGAAGACTGGATGAATTGTCTTGGTGAATAAGGATGGATGCTGCTCTTGGTTGTGTGTCGAAGCAAAGGTAGAAACTTTTTTAAGATTTTGGCACTTCTGAAAGCAGAGGACATCTATTCCCCTAACAAAGAAATAATTCAATTTTGAGAGTTACAATATTGTTACACATTTATTCATGAGAGAAATGATAACATGATCTAAACAAGTTACTAAAACATTGGAATTTGTATGTCAAGAGGTGGACAGCATTGCTTATCATTGGAAATACCTGAGGTAAGTTTAATTTAGAAAAGTGGTTCTGTTGGCAGACATTTTACACTTCTGAAAAATTATCATGTTTGTATGTGCTAAATAAGATGTAAAAAGTTTAAAAAGTGGAACAATCATATGTGCATATTATACCAAACATTTCATAATATCCCTGTAAGCTGTGAAAAATGTAGTATTGATTCCAGCAATATATTTCATTCAGGTATTAGTATGATTCAGTGCATGCCAAAGCAAGATTGTAGCTGAAGATACAGTGAACTACCCAGAAGTTATTTAGGTGGTGACAGAAAGAATACCTTGCTGACTGTGTATTTCTTATTCAATGTGCTCTGGTAGTCAATGGGAAAACTAACCTATCTGTATGAATTCCCTAGAGCAGAAATCAGGGTATCAATTCATTTTCTTCTTGCTTGTTTTTCTCTCTCTGGGAGAAGCAGTCTTGCAAGCTTCACTTCCTATCTGTAAATATAAAATTTTGAATAGGGCCCTGACTTAACACAGTTACTGTGAAAACCAGTCATGTCCTATTAATTATGTTTGGTTTGCACTGAAGACATACTTTGAACTCTGTTTTTCTTTCTTTCCCTTTCATCTGTGGCAATGATAATTCATTAAATCATATCCACTGAATTAAACAAAATGCCTCTAAGTTTGATAACTCAAATACCTGAAACACAACGTGTTAATGCACAGGTAAATTTTTTCCTAGCAGTGTACCATTGAATGCAAATATTTACTTATGAGTCTGTTAAAAGTCAGAACAGAAAAGGTGACAGTCCAATGTGTATCGATATTTTTTCTTTTTTACTACTAAAACTGAAGGTATTCATCACTCTTATGGCAGTACAAGATATGCAAATCACTTGCACTTGCTTCGTGACAGATGGTAGAAATATTTAACACGCCTGTTTTGAGTTTGGTTTCTACGTCCAATATATGTTGTTAAGACATTGGAGGTGGGCCAGGAAGGAGGAAAGCTGCTTGTTTGTCTTGAAATAGCTGCTTCATTTTTGGTTGGTAGGGGCTCTTTGGAGGCAAAAGGAAACAGCTTTGTCTCTGAAATCTTTTGATAATGACAAGGCTTGGAGAACCTGGGAGTGGATGTCTGGAAGCACAAATGCATGCTGAAAGATCCTGCAATTTGCCAGAGACTTTCTTACTGCACAGAGTAAATTCATCTATGAAGACACCTCTGAGGTGAGAGAGGGCAGAAAACTTTTTGCAAGGGCACTTGGTGAACAGCGCCTAATCCAGAAAGGTTCTAGAAGGTGTTGGTCTGTTGGTTCTGGAGTAAAATATTTCTTCTTCAGGAACCAGGAGCTTCCTTTGTTCTCCAATCTTCAAACCTTTCTCGTCAACAGATTGGCATTATCTCTGTGTAAAGTCTTACCCTGGGCTTGTATATTATTTTAGTATTTCAGACACATGGTGGTGTGAGAGATAATAAACCTTCAGTCTCTCAGTCACTTTTGATGTTTCCACTTTAAAGAAAAAAAATGGCACAAGGGACAGGGGAGCAGTTGCAGTCTAAAGATCTGCTGGACTTGGGCTGCAGACACAAAATTCCAGACTTTTTCTATATATTAGTGACAATATTTGGGAAAAAACAATAGATAAGCACATCACAGTAGCCATGAAACAAAACCTTTAGTGCAGACAAAAATATGGCCTCATTCTGTTTTTATCTGCAGGAAAATTTGTGCTAATGTAATTATAATTTTTTATTTGGAGAGGATAAACAAACCTATTTATCTCTCTTTGCGGATTTAACTGCTTCAATACAAATGTGTTTGAAGAACCTGTCTTCAGACTTGAGAATCTTTATAAATGTGCCATATACTCAATGGGGAAGAAAAAATAAAACCATCAATGAGAATTTCAGCTTTCAAATATAGCAACTGCTTTAACTTGGAGGAGGTAAATCTCACTGGGAAAACAGAGAAGAAATTTTCCAAATATACATCCTTAACTCTTGTACAAATCTGTTTCTCTTTTAGGAAATTGCCTCAGCAAATAGTGCTGGATAAAACATAGTTTTGCTACAGGGCAAAAAAGACTTGCAAACTGAATCAAAAGATTAATTTTGCAACTTCATGGACTAAAGCATTAAGAAGGAAAAAAAATTGGGATGACAACTACACTACATACTTTCATGTTTAAGAGGGAAAATTCTTCTTAACAGAGATGCCAATTCAAAGCCTTGGCAATCCATTAGATTACTCAAGTCCTCAGCAGAAGGCTTGTGCAAAGTCTCACTGATATCATCCTAATTACTCTCTCAAAGAAACTAGGAAGTTAATGGTTTTCATATATATGGAATTGTTCTAAAAGAAATTAAAACTCTGGGGTTTTTGTTTCTTTGGTTTATTTATGATTTTCTGAGTGTCATTAATTTTCAGGAAAGGTTAAGCCTTTCTGATCTAATTAATTATAAATCCTTTCTGCATCAAAGATAATAATTTTGAAGTTTTATTGCTCTCACTGTCTTCATATAAATTCAATATCAATAATATCATCATAAGCTCTAACATTTGCAACATGTAATAACTGTTTTATAATTATATTACTTCCCTGTACAGGCAGAGAATGTAAATTTACAAGTGCAATAGCACATTTTTTTACTGGAAAAATACTAATTTTTCTCATGCTTGTGAGGTGTTTGTGCAGTTATAGTTAGGTTTGTCAAAGTTTTCATCATGATCCTTGCTTTCGGGGATTTATAACTAGTATGCCAAATTGCTGCAGTCTTGAATTTCACACAGGGTACACAGCCTTAGTGAGGGAGAGACATTCATTTTATCTTTTTGATATAGTTTTAGATATTATAGATATATTTGACAGTAACATAATGCAGGTATGTAACAAACTCAAGTTTAAAAAATTCCTATGGTTGTTCAGAGCAATGGAGAATTACTACTCTTTCTTTTGACATCACCTGTAATGAAGTGAGTTTTTTGAGGTGTACAGAGAATTTACTGTCCAGGGCAATGGAGACCTGTTTGTCTGGGATGATTGGAAGAATAGGGTGAAAAAACTGAAGTCACAAATGCTCAGCAGGGAAAAGTAGGGCCTGGAATTTGCAAGGTGAAATTGCCTGCTGGAGGTTAACCCATGAGTACTGTCCAAAAGGACAGCAAAAGCACTATTTGGAGTTAGTGAAAGACTCAGCTGAAACATCGAGAGTCACTTAAGAAGCCAAGAATGTGATTACTGCAGGCCATTGCCATAGCTCATAAACAGGTCGATAGCAGTTGTGGCCACAAGATTGAGGCAGAATATGCTATTCTGTCTTCTAAAACACGTTTGGATAGAGAGCACTGTTTCAGTTTTTATGGCTGAAGTGTTATTGGAATTTCTGTGCCTAGATGAAAGAATTTTGGAAGGATTTCCTTGCCATTTTTATTCCAAGTGTAACCTTTTCCTAATAAAGCCTTTTAATAGTGCTGCTGTGTAGGATCCAGTAACATCTACCAGTATATGCTAAAATTTATTAATTATCATTCAGTGATATTTTATGGTGAATATTTCATTAAGTCCATAAGTTGCCTTAGTTTCACAGAAGTTGTGCTCATTAAAAAAAAAAAAAAAAAGGTGGGTGGGGGAATGTAGTTTAACTCATAAAAAAGACTCAGGTCTCAAAAATCCCTTAACTTCTACCACAAATCAAACAAATTTCTTTTTCCACCCACACTCTTTGTCCTACTTAAGAAATTGCTATTATAACTCAATATAGTGTCGGTCATTGGACTCTAAGGAAGTCTACTTTCTTCTTTCTGTTTTGTTTTGGTTTTGTTTTGGGTGTTTATTTTTTAATAATTTATTTATTGCATTTATTTTGGATGTTAATTCAATTTCTTTAACAGTCCTTTTGGGTCAAATAAGAGTTATCTTTTGTTCTCTTCTTCACTTGATGTTCAGTGATTTTTTTGAGCTTTCAGTATTGCCTCTGCCAACACCACAGTCAGTATTTAAATGCATGCATGTGCCAGGGACACAGTTCATAGTTTTAAGGATCAATAACACCCTTCCACCTCAGACATGGTAGAACTTCGATTTCATTTAAATAACCAAATAGATTTTTTTCATCCAAAATTTTTCTCAGTGAGCAGAAAAGCACTTCCAGGCTGCACCACATGTATTGCACAACCACAATAATAAGTTTCCATGTGCAGTAAACCAAATATATTCAGATTTCTTGTTTATAAATCAAACTAATCTGCAGCCACAATTGATCAATCCTGCCTGCCCAGGATGTTTCACAGAGAACTGTAGTCTGGTTGCATTCTCTAACTTCATTAGCAGGAATTTTTCAGTCACATCTCATGTACACATGCAGTAAGTCAGATCTCAGTGAGGCACTTTGCAGAGGTGAGATCACTGACTATGCATACAGAAAGTGAGAGGAGGTTGAACTGGGGGAAAAAAAATTCCGTTGATGCAGACCCTATGGTTTTACTAAAGCTACAGACTATTGAGAGAAACCTTAATTACTTATCAAATAGTTCAAATGTTCAAACAAGACCAAGGGAGCTGCTGACATCCTAGCAATGCCCAGCTAAATACCATGAGCATTAGCTTTGAATTGGTATTTGCAGAGCAATTGTGAGACCGCAAGTGAAAAGAACGTTGTACCTTTTAAAGCACAGCCATTTCTGTACAAAGAACTGTTATCTGATTAAATTTAGGAATATTGACAGGCTGTCCTGAATGAATTACTTTAGAAATATGTTTGGCTCACTTTATTTAAGGCAATTTGTCTTAGATCTCTGGCAGTCTGGTACAAAGGAAACCTTAAAAGCAACTTCAGATGACTAGGAAGGCTCCTTTTAAACAGGTGTTATTGAACACGCCTTAAATTTTGTTAAGGGTCTCCATGCTCTAATTTGATGATGGAGTTGTGATACAGACTGCTGTCCAAGTTGAAAGCTTATTCGTGTAACAACATAATTGGAAATTTTAGCATAAATATATTGGAGAAACTTATATTTCTGGTTTTATAAAGTCTGTGGATTTAAGAGACTAAAAAGGAAATTAAAGGAGCTATTGCTTTCTTCCTTTGTCGATGTATAAGTATTCAGGTGACTGAAATACGGCAGTATAACTGGGTAGGAAGTCAAACTATTTCCTGCCAACTACACTAGTTAGTATAGAAGTAAAAAAATACAGAGATCTATTTATTTCCCTTAATTATCCATCTGGTGGTAAAATTTTACTGTTTTATTTTTGCTAATTTAAAAATGGTTTGCATGTGATGAAAGTCTCAGGATTGTCATCGCTTTTTCATACCTTTATATGTACTTGAATGTACTTGAATATGCACTTGAATCTATTTAAAATATTTAATTTGTTCTCTGACAAAATGCACGTGGGGATTTTTTCTCTCATTCTCTATCTATCTAAGTCTAAGGCCACATTTCGGTCACCTGAATCTGGCATCTTAACTCTTAAGGTCTATTAATTGAAATTATTAGAATTAATTATCAAGAAATAAACAAGTGATATGGTTGTGACATAAATCGTCATTCAATTAACTTATTATGATTCTGAGAAAATATTTTTAACATTTCATTCTTTTTCACAGTTAGCTGCTTATCCATGAAGTCACAATTATGGATGAGGGGGTATTTGTTTTTCTAAATAAAATCTGGTTCATTAAAGCAGAGGAAATTTTGCATTTGCCTTCTGGTTTGTATATAGAATACATAATTTTCATATTGTCTATTTTGCTGTTAAAAAAGAGGCAGTTGAGATTTTTAAATTGTAATTGTCTTCTTTTTCAGATCGGTAGTATATGTAATACAAATGAACAGTGAAATACTGTTCAAAAAATCTCCATCAAATCAAATCCCTTTGTTTAAAAATAATACATACTCAAAATTGAGATACTTAGTTCTTAAGCAAATAAAAATCATACTTTAAAAATCTGCTTTTTTTTCATCTTTCCCATGCACACATCGTTTCTACTTTAAGATAAAGACAAACTATAGAAAGCTTAAATAATTCACTATGTGAATAACTACAGGTACATGGCAATAATTTAAAAAAAATATATTTACATTCATTGGTTTGTTACAATTTCACCATTTCATTAATTTAATGTAGATATAGATAAAAAGCAATTACGTATTTATTTTTAATAATACTTCATGCAAGGGAAAACATGTCTTTTGCTTTAATGTTTTTGAAAAAGACCCCGAAATTAAAAATACTGGAGCTTTTCTTTCTGTAAGATTTCATTCAGTTCAGCTCTTGGCTTCGTGCTGTGAAGTACTTTTATCAATGACCAAAAAGAAATCATAAAATCATTACTGAGGAAATTTGTAAATGGTTTGAAAATTGAGAGAGTAGTAAATAATAAAGAGGATATATTACTCTACAAAGTTATCTGGATCATTTGACAAGCTGAACATAATCAAACAATATCTAGTTCAATATAGCAGAAAGGGAAGTCATGCATTTAGATCCAAATAAATTAAATTGTGTTTACAAGGTGAAACACTCAAACCTGGAAAACAGTGACACCTAGCAAGAGCTGGGCTAAGCTATAGTCTACCTAAGCTGGAGATGAGTCCTGGAAATTCAGCCTGAGTAGAATCAATCTTTAAACAAATATATCATCAAGTCACAACATGTACTTTTCAATTGTGCCTTATATTCAGATACAGAAATTGTAGAGCACTTTTATGGGTAGAGAGAGAGACCTGGTTTTCACATAACAGCCTTCTCACTGGAATACTCACCCAGAACTGCAAACTTTATTTGAGGCTCTTTTTATTCCAAGGGGGATCAAAGCTGTGGGCCTGACCAAGGGGCTATGAAGTATCTCAGGTGTGACTCATGAAAGTCAAGAGCAAAGAATGAGATGTGAAATAATATCAGACAAGACTATCATTGCTGAAAATTAAAGAATTAGTTTTCTGGTTCCAGATCTCATGATTGGCTCTGCTTTTTGTACAAGATATGAAATGTATTGAATTTTCAGACAATACATTTTTAAATCCAGCTCTTAAACTTATGGAATAAAGTTGGGTCCTTTGTGGTGTTCTTCCTATCTGGCACATGGGAGAAATGGTCAAGGGCATAAAGGCCGTGGTTTTTTTTTTTCCTTCGATCTTGTTAGTGAAATGGAAAGACTTGAGAAGGAATTAACAGATTCTGTGGGTCAAAATCAGTTTGTTGGACTTGTGTTGATAGCAGAGAATGGCTTTCACCATCACGGATCCCTCTCTGAGTATCAAGGACTGCTTAAAATAGGTGAGATTCAGTTGGCAAATGTGTAAAGGGTCTTCCAAACTAACAAACACACAGCAAGAGGGAGAAGGGTTAGTGATCAGTGTTTGCCTCTTCCTTAGAAAAATAAACGTGTACTGGCTTTAGAAAAGTACAGATTCTGGAAAGTGTGCTGGTCCTGCTACACAGGAAATTTCACTAGATAACAAACTGCCTCCTTCTCTCAATGGAAGTTGCTCACTCTATAAATTTTTTCCTGTGGTTTTCTAAGGCAGCTTCAGAAACATAAGTTGTTTGAATTAATTTGAGAAATGAACTTGAATGAACTCATTTTGGCAAACTTTGCCTCTATGTCTGTGGGAGTTGGAGTTTTCCAGAGAACAGCAATCCCAGAGTGAACATTTACCACAGAGGCACGTTAAAATACCTCTCTTTCACTGTAAAGAAACATGAATAGCTATGAAATGTTTTAAATAGCTTAATTATATAAATATTTTCTAGCACCACAAGTCTTTAAGTTTTTTTTTTTTTTTAAACAGATCACTTCTCTACAAATTACATATAATCTAACAGACATCAAAGACATTTTTAATTTTTTTTTAATGTGATAACTATGAGTCCTTTATTAAATTATTTGAAAGAGGAAGCTTGGAGGTTTGGCATTACCTAGCCTCCAAATCAACCTTCTGGTTGAATTCCAGTAGATTAATTCCATCCTTACATTCTATTATAATGTCTTCACAGGGATAATCAGGACCTAAAATGGCATAATCCATTTAAATAGAATCAATTCAACACCACTGTCGGTAAACTGAAATTTGGAAAATTTAGACATCATATTCGAAAAATATAAAGTTGTGATTTCAGATTGAAAATGATAATCTGATTTATCAGTCAGCACTCTATGTCAGTGAAGATCATATTGATAATATTATGCCCTTTTTTTTTGACTCTGAGAAAAAATTCCTCTTCTATTCTGTTTTGTAGTGTTTGCTCACTTGTGAGGTAAATAAAAAACTAAAAGACAGTAAACTTTCCTGTTATAGATCAGACATAGAAGTGTGTAAACCATTCACTATTATTTACCAGAAAGTACATTAAATCTCCTTTTCCCTATCCAGGACTTAGGTTTATTATGTCATACAGTAGTGTTAAAATATTTTATGAGGTATTGGGAGTAAAAACTTACGGCTGTTGCTGCAATTAACATTGATTATGCTATACGTTGGGTAGATTTATATAAAGCTGAAGATAATCTAAATACTGAGATTTATATTACTATAATTCATTTTTAAATAATACTGCACTGATTTTCAGCTCTGTAAACCAGAGGATGTCCATGGCTTTTAGTAAAACTTACTGAATTTTTCTGCCTAAGACTCTGGTCTTCATTCTGTGTGAAAGTCTGTAAAGTTCCTCTTAAAAAAAAAATATAATGCATCATACTGTATTTTTTATGTTCTAACCTTCATACCTTCATAATTTTTCACTGTTTTTTATTGTTTCCATTTTCTTTTTTTAACACCATTTAAAAAAAAAATAAACACTTCCCCGCCAAAATAAATTTTAAGTAGTTTGCTTTTGTGAGAATTAGGCAGTAAATTATAAATATCATTAAAATATTTATAATATTATAAAAACAGAAAAATATTATTAATATTTTAGACAAACCTAATTTATTTTTTATAGCCATGACTAGCTATCTATATACAAGGCAAACCGTTCACATCAAAATTAGATGCCATACTCCCCCTGACTGTGTCATACTCCTTTGGATTGAAATATTAAGAACCTGGCCGTACCTTTTCGTTTTTTCACCAAAATAAAATTTTTAAAAGTCAGAACAGTTCAGATTTTACTTCTGCACTTCTTATTTTCTTTTGTTATCTTTTGCCTGAATTTTCTTGATGGTTTGAATGTTTGCCTAGGTACCTATTAGTAAGATCATAATATTTTGATGCTGAATGGACCTTAGCACAGGTCCATTGGATGGATATTAATGAGAACTATGCAGGTAACTAAAGGCAGTGTTTCTTTTAAGTTACCTCTGAAACAAGGTGGTCATTTTGCTACAATTTCTGCAAATGTTTAAATAAAAGAAATGTACGCCACATATTTAAAAACCATGAAAGTTAAAATCCATTCTTCTGGCAAACGGTACCTTTTTAGAAATATGGTTACCTTGAAATAAATCTTGGTTGACTTATTTATACACCTCAAGGTCAAATAGTTTTTGGAGATGGGGGCTATGAGAGACTGCAGGGAAAGGAGTGAGATATAAACTTCTACACTTTTGTGCTTTGTTTGAACAGATTTTTTCTACAGCTAGCGTACAATTTCTGTGAATTAAGGCATGAAATGCCCAAAGACACAGAGATCAGGCTGTTAATATACCATTGTAAATTCTGTAGAATACATATTAGAACTATCAGTAGTGTTTTGATCTTTGTATTTTTATTAGAAAAATTATACTATGTGGAATGTTGGAAACTATCACTACACCTGATTGGAATTCAACCAATAATTTCAGCCAAAATATTAGCAGTAATAGAGTTCAGGATTTCAAAACATGCTGATATGCTTTATTTCCAAAATTCTCTAACAAATAGTGTCAAAACTCCATTTTATTTACCTTACAAAAATGTCAAGGTTCTGTTTGCTTTAAACATTTTTAATTTTCAGGTTCACTAACACTTGAGCAAAAAAAACCCAAAACTGACAAAAAGGAGTACAAAAATTAAAGAAACTCTTTTATATTGAGTAGGTGGAGTTGTTTAAAATATCTGTTCTAACATTTCTTTTTGTTTGTGTATGATGAAAACCCTGATATATATCTATTTCAGTTCTCCTGGCCTTTTTCTTTATTTTGCAGGTCTTCAATATGGCCTTAACAGTGAATTTTAAATGAACCCATTGTTTACACCACTCTAGCCTGGAATCCAAACATTCAAACATTCAGACTTGTTGCTTGTCATGAATGTTTATTACATGCTGTTTTCTTTGCTACAGTCATATTGCATTTCATTTCCAAAGATTTATAGGAAGATTTCTTTTTTAAGTATTCACAAATACTGCCGTTGTAATCACACCTGATTAGTTAGTTGAGTGCCAACTACTTTATGTGGGAACAACTGTATAATGTGAGAGCAATTATGTGATTAGTTTATTTCTTCTAAGCTTAAGCATTATCAAGAGACCAAAAACTGCAGGTTATGGGGTAATTTTTTTTCAGCAACTTTAGATGTTGCCACCATGCGATATTAACTATTTTACCACGTTGTTAAGCAATTGTGCTGGATTCTGAAATAGGAGCCAATTTTTTTGGAATGACAATACTTTTTCTTGATGTGTGCTGGCCTTGTGGAATATCTTACGGCTGTCTGTGCTGCAAGTGGTGCAGAGCTTTCCCAGTATATCAGAGAAAGAGTTAGCTGTAGACCTATAATGAGCATAGTCATTTTAGCAGAGCTGCAGCAAGCCAATTCCTACTGTCTTTGAGATAATTTCTTATGGTGCTGTATAAGGCTGACACTTCAATGCTGTTTCAGGATCTGAGCTAGCATCTCCCTGTGACAGTGTGTCACTTCAGATAGAGGTTTAGGCTGGCTGAGAGCTGGTTAGGGGATTTCCTACACTGTGTTACATTACGCAGTGTATTCATGACCATCAGTTTCATTAATATTTTATTTTGGCAGTATGTATACTGAAACTCACTGGTGTCAGTGGAATTTTTGGTAAAGACTTGAAAATAGATTATTACTGGCTTTAAGATCCCATAAAATATTCCTTCTTTTTTTTTCCTCTTTTTTTTTTTTTTTTACCTTTAAAATGTTACTTAACTAGGTAAAACAAGGAAAAAAACCCAGAGGATTGCACAAGTGATTCTCCATGATTCTGTGTCACTGTGTCTGACAGTTATAACAAAAAAAATAGGTGCAGCTCTAATTACAGTATTGTAAAAAGCAGGCATTGTCAAAAGCTACTCCTGGGATCCTAATAATAATTGAACTCTTGAAAAAAACACATTTAATTTTTGAGATGTGAGCTATTAAGAACTAGCTCAAATTTCCCATTTTTCACTTGTAGTATCCACTTCTAAAAGCCTTTTGCATTATCACTGATTGGTTGATCACATCTTTCAGTTGGAAAAAACCCACCCCAACTAGTTTTCTGTTCAGTTTTAGCAACAAAGTCATACTTGAAGTAAATATCAGACTGAAAATACCTTATTGATTTGAATTAACAAGGCTTTCCCAGAATTTATAAATGGCACAGAAATGCTCTTTTGGGTCAATATAGAAACGATTTTGGTACAGTAAATGTTACAACTACCAGTCATAATGTGTTGCTCTGCTTTCATTCCTGTTATTTTCCATCTATGTTGCTGACATCAGCAATTTCATTAGATGAAACGGAACAAACTTTCATGAATGGGGAAGGAATTTTGCCTTAAGCCTGCAGTACTGCTATAACAAATCCTCTCAATTCTGTGAGTGTTCCATGAAAAAAGATGAAAAATTATACTTTTTGGAATGCTGCTTGGTAATCTTTACCTCACTAACACTTTTGAAAAATTTTGACAGTTACCTCGCAAGGAGCAGGTACAAACCTACTCAAGATTCATTGAAATAAGACTAATTGATACTGAAAGGTAAGGAAAACAGATTGCAATGACCAGCAAATGGCGATCACAACATTTTACCCAGTCTATGAATAACTCTTTAATTAGAACAAATCAGCATAGTGACAATTATTCTAATGAATAGTAATGATTCATCTCAGCTTTCAGTTAACCTATATATTTGTAGTAATTTATTTATGTATTGTGAGTTTTTTTCCTTTTATTTTTATCAACTTTGGTCACAGTAAGTGGATTTAAAAACATAAATAATAATAAAATTGCTTAATTCTTAGTGGTTCCTCTACTCCAATTCTGGGGTTCAAAGTTCATATTTAAGAATGAGTTACTAATCCTAGAAGTTAATTATAAGTTATGAAAGGAAATGCCTACAACAATTTTAAGATGGGAATCTAAGGACACACAAATGTTTTCTTGGCTATAATCTTTTTCTATATATTTTCAAGACACAAGAAAGGATATCTAGAACTTTTGCCTATTCAGAGTCACGAGGAGACCAATGATAAGTTGCATTTCTCAGGACTCTGTATTGGGCCCAGAGCTATTTAACATCTTTGTTGGTGACGTGGACAGTGGGATTGAGTGCAGCCTCATCAAGTTTGCTGACAACACCAAGCTGTGTTATATTATTGAATTTTCTGTCATCTCTTTTCCAGGACAGAGACAAATCAACCATGCACCAGTCACTGGAGCTTTTCCCAACTAGAGCTGAAATTCAGCAGTGTCTTGTCACTTGTTTTATCCATAGTCAACCGAAATTAATGTTAATGTTAACATTTGATAACTGATATTGTGAGAAAAAAAAATCAAAGGCCATTTAGTTTATAGTTAGGTCCTTCATTTCCAGTACAGGTGTATGTAATTGTTTTACACAATTCAAAACACAGAATGGGGGGAAAAATATCCACCAAAAAGTCTAAAATCCATAGGTTTTATATAAAAGCTTTGGCCATGACAAATATTCACAGATATAAAGTTCTCTCTCATTTATATCAGTGATCAATGAGAATAGTTCAGTAGGCAAAGAAGTTATATTGATGCTTGGCTAAATAAAAAAAAGAATTTCTCATGTCAGTAACTCCTACACCCATTCATTGTATCAGCTGAAGACAGGCAGCAGACTTGGGACACATTTAATGAATACATACTCTTGTGTTTGTGTGCTATTACTTTTCTAGGGCAGTAGAGATAAGACAGAGTACAAAACAGTGTAATGCAAATATGTGACCAGTCAGGTTTGCAATAAAGAAGGAGTGAAACAAAGAGAGTTTCATTGTACCTTGTGTTTCATTGAACCTTCTCATAGTAAATTTAATGCAGAAATCTATATATAATAAAAATAACTAAAGGACATATACTGTACTTGATCTCAAATTAAGAGATATTGCCACCACTATAGAAGATTGTCAAAAAACTGTGGTCTCCTGCTACCAAACACTCTAAACACAGAGGTGAAGCCAAGAAATTTATTTTCTAACATCGATCTTATGACAAAATTCTATTACAATGACTTTATTTCTAATACACCAAATGATAGATGCATATATAATAACTTTACATGATGGATGTTGATGCTGTAAACTGACAGCAGCTTGCACTGGTATCATTGTCCTACTATGTATGGATTGGCTACAACTCAAATAACGGGTACATTGTGCCTTTCACGCATTGAAAGACTGATATACCAATAGAAGCAACATTTTATCTCTATTATTATCCCTTGTTTTGGCAATTAATATAATGTTTTTCCATTATCTGAAGTAATTTTTTTAATTAATATTTCTGTTTAAAGGTTGAAGGGCCTAGTTTAATCATCTACCTGTTTTAAGATACCTTCTGTCTTTATAAGCTGTTCAATAACTGAACATAGTGTGAGAAGGTGAGAAAACCACAAACTGAAATGGACATTTTTGGACCAGATGAACAGACAATGAGAAGAGGAAGGAAAATAATCTAGGTAGCCTCCAACTCAACTCATTGCATACATCCTTTTGTACAGGATTGCTGATAGGCAAGACCTTTATTTTCTTGCTTTGCCAGAGTACAGAAATATCAGTCTGTGATTTGGAGAAAAACAATTCCTGTCTTTTTTTTCCCTTGACTGCAGGTTCTGAGGCTAGTGTGTGGTGGAGTAAAAGGTACTCACCGTTTGTGTGATGTCAATGTAATCCTCACTGATTTCAGTGAGATTTTACATTCATGAAAGAAAACCAAACCAGACCACTAGAATTTGTGGGGGAATGGGGGCAGGAGGTGTGTTATGTCAAGTTTTGCATTAGTTTTAATCCTGCAGACTACCATGAGATGACATAGAAAGCGATGGCATAATGTTTGACGACAGTAATTTTTAACAAAAAATTTTTAAAAAAGTATGAATCTTTTTATAAAATGCACATTTCAATTTAAGGAGTAGAAATTCAGGATAGAAAATACTGAAATAGTATGGTAAACTTGAGAATAATGACAATTGTATTCAACACATTTTTCAGTTTTTGATGGTACTTAAACCAGTATCCCATCTTCTCACAGGCACTAATTAATTTATGACCACAATATTCTGTGAAGATAAACTTTTGCATACATATGAAGTCAGTTAATAATATCACTTAACTTCACCCATCTTAATACAATGACTAAGACAAAACTTTGAATACAGAGATAAGTACCAGCAGTGGCACAATTGCTGCAGTTACTACTAGACAACTTAAATCTCTAATATCCTCTTAGTGAACATTTCAAAAGTGTAGACTGAGTATCTTGGCACATGGCTTCTGACAAATCTCATCATGGGAAATACTTCCACAAGCTTCACAGGATGGCTCATTCCACTTTTGGACATTGCAATTACCCAGAAAAAGAGAGGTTTTTCACCTGACTGCTTTTAAGTGTATATATCCTTTTGTACATCTTTCTAGCTACAAATAGTGACTATTTGCTACTGAATAATCTCCTGAACCAGAAAGGAGAATGTTTGGTTTTTTTTTTTTTCCTCTTTTTCTTGTCTCTTTGAGGAGCCCTTAGTGTTAGTTCTTAGTCCCTAAGGTAGACAGACATAGATCAGCTTTTTTAGGTTCTATGAAATCCTATTTACTTTTATGAAAGGTTTACTTAATGGACATCATGAAGAATGATAGTAAGAAATAATCTTTTGACTGATGTATGGTAATGTATGGTATGAATGTGGTGAATTTCTATATGGCGCATCTCATTGTTTATTTCCTGGTCTTACTGCTTACAATTTGAATATGTTGAATACTATAAAGACACTTAAAGCCAGTAGTATAACCTCACCAAAAGAAATGTTAAGAAATAAAGGCATATTCAAAGGGAACATATTGAAGTCCTTCAGAACACAAAACACCCACAGTGACTTCAGCAGCAGTTGTCTGTGTTGAATAGCTTTTTGTTAGGAGCCACAGAATTTGTTCTGGACGATAATCAGTTTTTCCCAGCTATAGCAGTGAAGGTTTAAAACTCAGTGTTTCCTACTTCTATCATTTCCTGCTCATTTTAGTAGTAGTATATCTTACATGTAGAGTCAGAACTATCACAATAAATTTAACTATTGAGCAGTAAGTAGTTTGTGCTTCTTCAAATCGTACACATATCTATATTATTACAACTATAACCAAGAAGAATATTTTTAATAGATTACTTATAATTGAGTCTAGAATATTTGCTATCATAATAATCTGTGAACCTTTGTAGACACAGACTAGAAGACTGTGTACCACACATGAGACTCTTAAACACAGAGAACATGCAGATAAAATTGGTTTATATGCAGCAAGCAGAGGAAAGATCAAGTAAACTTTTATGCTAAGGTTTGGAAGGAAATGCATGGTAGGAAAGTTGATGTGAGTGATGTGGTATGATAGCTCACAACTGACTGAAAGAAACAGTTTGGGGATGCAAAGGTGAAATGAAACTGGGGATCAGAAGCTGGATTAGTTTGTGCAAAATGGTGTGGCTGACTACTGAGGAACTGGATCTATATATTAACAAAGTCAGTGATAACAACCACCATTGCATTCGGTGGGTGCAGGAATAAGTGTCATGAGAAGGAGCAAAATCTTTTCATTTGCTTCAGCTGTAACCAGCACAGAGAGATCAGGTAGGTATGGACAAGGAGACCTGTTCTATCTTTAAAAGCCAGACATTTATAAGCAAAAGTTCACAGTTACCTTCGTAATTTATCTGCTGCAGCCATTCCCAGCTCCATCCTGAAAGATACACTGAGCAAAGCAATGATAAGCATACTAATATTTTAGAGGTAATGTTACTCTAGAATGACCACATATTTGTAGACAGGTTTGGGGTTTTTTACTCAGTACTACTCAGCCTATATGTTATTGTCTTTTGCTATTGCCAATTTCACCATCAGTAACAGAACTTTTAGAATTTGTTATGGAAATCCTATGTAAGAACACAAAAAAAGAAATGCCTATAAGTTGACTTTTCATAGCGGAATTATATTTCAAGTTCCAAATGCAGCTCTGAAATGTATTTAACTAAATATATATTGACCGTGGCACACTTTGGACCCAAAAATTTAGAAGGGATATATGAAATTTTAAAACAAGATCTCCTAAATCACAATATTCTGGTACAGTATAATAATTAATATACCATTCAGTGTGCCATCTAAAACTATAGATGCAACAAATAAAAATCAGAAAAAGGAAGGAATAATATAAAGATATAAATGCTTAAACCTGTGTCTTGTCTGATTATTTCTCTGGATTTGTTTTGACTTAAGAATATTTCATGTCTTATAAACAGATATTTTAACATGCACACAAAAAGCCAGGGCTACTATAATAACTGATATCATTCACAAAAACTGTCATAATTTTTAAATAATCAGAGGGTTTTATATATTTAAAAACGATGTATTGAAGATGGACATCAACTATCACTGTATGTGGGTATGCTGAGTGAACTAGATTGGAAATTTAAGACACTGACTCTGTAAAAGGACTTTGTTATACCATAAATCTGATACTAAGTGCAATAAAATACAAGCTTATTTGAAATTGAATTATTAATTTAAAGGAGCAGAATGAGTAATGAATTCCAAACCTGTGTTTTAAATCCAAAATTATATTAATTTTAAGTCAGTTAACTATTTTTACCAGACTAATTTTTTGCAATTGAAGGACTGTGTATGACTGACTAATCCAAACCATGAAACACTAACTTATTATTAGGCATACTAAAAATCATACTGTTAAATATGATCACCATTCAGTACAGGTTAGGACTGCTGATTTCCACCAATATCCCTTGATGCTAAGTGAGGTTGAAAGAGTAAGTGATCTTCCAGTTAAAAAGCTGAAGTTAATTATAAAAGAGTTTCTGAATGAAAAAAAAAATTTTTTTTTTTTTCCTATAAGTAAAGAATAATTAACTCTCCACATGGAATCTTGCATGTCACACATATTGGTTATTCAGAGTTAGTTATGGCAGAACAGGAAAAGAAATAGCATACTAATTTCTGAAAAATTGTGATGTTGCTGTTATTTGGTATACAGAACCCTCAGACAAATTTGGATAAAGTCTTCATCCTGTTTTAAGATTACATTTCTCTTCAAAACCATGTATTGATGTTGAGCATATGGACTTTTGATGACAGAACAAAAAAGTGAGTACTGGGAGATCAAGACAATTCTATGATTTATGTTGACAGTTTTTCACATTTTTGTGAATGAGCAGATACAATTTGCAGAGGGAGTAGGCACTTCCTCCCCCAGCACCCCCCCCCACTGCTTTTTGGGTGAGGATCTGAATCTCTGAATCTTCAAGCTAAAGAGTATCTCCTATGTGCTTCCTCTCTGGATAAATTAGTATTTCAGCTTTTATGATATATGAAGTGAAGAAGTTCTATCACAAAGAAATGGTAATTCAAAATGCCTTTTCCCATATGAGTGAGACAATTTCGGCACAGGTTGAGAAAGCCAAGACTTAAAAGAACTTCTCAGCTGAATCAAAGGCAAAAATTGGCTTATATTGTCTCATATCTCTGTAAAGCATCTTGTAGTGTACCCTGGACACAGTCTGAGTTGCTGGACAAAAGAAGCAGCCCAACACAATAATTTCTTCCTCCAGCTCTGTGAATCCAATTTTGGAATAGGATCAGAGAAATCCAGCTTAAGCAAATTGAATTTATTGAATTCAATTGGAATTAGAAAAAGGTTTAAAGTTTGTACACACAAAAGCAATTTCTATATATATTTGAAGTCTGGCATTGGTAGACCTTGCCTGCCCTTTCCAATTCTGCTTCCTCTTGCTGAAATGTCAAAGACAACTCTTTGAAAGGCCTATGACTTAAGCGTGCTCATAAAAGTAGTCTCAAATTAAAGTGCATTTCCTTTGTAGCTGCAGCTGGAAATAATATTCTTTTTTATTTGTTTGCTGACATTCTACAATGCTGTATATTATTAGTAGCATATTATTATTAATAATAATTATAAATAAATAATAATTATTATTTCTTCTTTCCTTAAAGCATTCATATCTACATTTTGTCAAAGAGCTTAAATAAGCAACACAGTACTAATGAAACAAAATGTGACACCTCCAGTAGGAAAGTAAAAAACAAGATCATTCTATTGTTCTTTTCTATGAGAAAAAAGTTTACTTCACAAAAACCCCAGCATAAAAGAGTACTTTTGTTGCATGTACTCAACCCATCATTGTACAGCAGTGCATGTACATATAGCTATCCAAAATATCAGTATTGAACTAGTTTTAATTAATGTTCTTGTTAAACAAAGCATCAAACAATAGCTCTTTTACTTCACAAGCATTAGATTAGTTTCAAAGGGAATTACTAGAGTACTCATAATTTAAAGGTGAATTCACAGTTTACAGTGTATTAGTACAACTATTCACTATGAACATGAGTTTGTTTTTTTTGCTCTGTAATGTAAATCTTTCTTCTCTTGGGCTGAATTTTGTTTTAATTCTTAAAAAAAAAAAGGTTGTTCAACATAGACTTCCTCAGAAAACAAATAACATTGCAACCTTTGGATAATTCTTTATGTCCTTAGTGGGGTTTCATTTCCTTTGAAGTCTATTCAGTTCAAGTTTTGCTACTGCTAGTTAAAACATGGTACAGCTCTGATCAGAACAGATTACCAGCCAACCTTTCATATTCTGTTCTCCTTATTATCTTGATATTTGTCATCATGTTTTTCCCACATCCTTTTCACAGTTGCCTATTCTGTGTACAGTTACGGACGTTGTTACATCACCGTGCTTCATTCAGCAGCCCAGCTGCAATAGTTTGGCACTCAAAAGGAAAATAATGCTAGTAACATTTATGTCCATTTGGTTAAACCATTTACTATTATGTTTTGTGGTTTACAGAAGAGATGAAAGCTGGGGGAAAATAGTATTAAGATGGAATAGACAAAATGTCCATGTGCTGTGACAGGCTTTCAAAGGAAGGCTACAAACCAGAAGGATCATTTTGCTGATTACAGTGTACTCCAAATGTCATTGTGAAACTCCTCTAACTGCTAAGTACGGTACCTTACACCTATCAAAGTCATAAAAATATCTCATATTATAAGATTAGATAAAAGCACAGCAAGCAAAAAGTACAGTACTTTATTAGGTTTATTAAGTTTACCTATATTAGAAGCTTAAAAAAAGTCTTTCATAAAAGCTTATTAGTCTTCAGTTCCCATTTTCTCTTTCATTACAAGGAACAACGTCTCTTTGGAGAAAGACATGAAAGAATGATTGTTCCTGGCAGTGCTCTGGCACATCCCATCTCATAGTACTTTGTCCAATCCGGTGCATGCAAGGAAAAAGTTAGTGGAAAGAAATCCAGAATTATGTGTGTTCAAATATGTGTGGGTAAGTAAAGGGCACCAATGTGACTTGTACTTAGAAATCTCAGAAAACACAATAATCTGTTGCCATAATGCAGGTACAAACATATGTTTCAATAAAATAAAATTATCTTTTCAAGATTTTTATTATAGAATAAATGAGAGGGAAAGTAATATCTACCCACCATCTCCTAGAATTGAGAACTTCCCACAAACTTTTCATTACCTATAAATGCTGGAGATCTGTATATTGGCAAGAGCTGGCATTAAAAACAGAAGAAGGTTACGGTATGTAGAGGTGTTTTGTCTTTCACAGATATGTGTCTTTGATCATGTTCTTGGCCCTCCTCTGGACTCGTTCCCACAGGTTCACATCCTTCTTGTCTTGGGGGCCCTAGAGCTGAATGTGGTAATCCAGGTGGGATTTCATGAGAGCAGAGGGGGAGAATCATCTCCCTTTACCTGATGGTCGTGTTACTTTTGATGCAGCCCAGGATACATCTGGCTCTCTAGGCTATGAGCACATATTGTCGGCTCTTGTTGAGCATCTTGTTCACCAATGCCCCCAAGTCCTTCTCAGGGCTGCTCTCAATCCATTCCTCTATTATTAAAAGATGTAAATATATAACTAGAAAGGTTGCTTAACATCTGGAACTTCCGAGAGACAGTGAAACTATTAAAATTATACTATTCAGAGTATGCTGTGATTTTTCTATGGTGTACTGTAACTCATGAAAAAATAGCAACAGTGGCTGGACCAGACAATAATTTTGTTTAAGAAGCAAGGACATGACCAGGAGATTTTTAGACCAGTTTGTTTAGTTTCATAGCCCTTCCGAGGAAAGGTCTTTGATAGACAATTTCCATTGTGAGTCTAGATTTTAGGATGTGTCTCTTCTGATTAAATCTCACTGTGTACAAATAACTTCCTTGTACTATATGCAGAAGCTAGGATGTATCCTTTTAAAGGTTAAAGTCTTATGAATAGAAACTACTTAAAAATTTTTCCCAAAGTGCTTCTTTTTTTGTATTGTGTTCCAAGCAAGGAAACATTATTTTCTTATGCTTGATATGCTGGTAACTAATACAGTTAATATTTTAATATCAGTCTTAAGATCTTTATACTATAGAAATTATAGGAAAAAAATCCCATAAGGAAAAAAGAGCAATTCCCCTGTCCTGTCCTGTCCTGTCCTGTCCTGTCCTGTCCTCTCCTCTCCTCTCCTCTCCTCTCCTTTCCTCTCCTCTCATTTTTCCTTATACTAGGTTTTCTGAGAATAAAAAACACCAATAACAGCATAAACAAGCAAGCACCTCACATCCCTGAAAAGACAAGAATGAAGCTTTTTGAGTGTATTCAGATAATTATGTCAGAAACCACCTATTTTGCTTTGCTTGAAATCATTGTTACAGAGCTGGGTGTTTACAGCAATCCAGTAAGTGTCACAGTTACCACCTCTGAACATGCCCCTTGAAACAAAAGCAGTATTGTTTTTAACTGACTTCAGTGGGCTGCGGGTCATGCTAGATATCAACATAAACTTGTTGGAATGTGTTCTCAGCCTTGTAAGAATGCTCAGCACCTCGCAGAAGTGAGTTCTAGCTTCCCGATTGGAAAAATAAGGTATTAAGTAAATAATACCATGGTGTTATTTGGCCTATTAAACACTTATGGAAAGTACAGCAAAAATTTACTTGGAGTGCAAAGATCCAAGAGTCCTGTATTTTTTTTCTTTTTCTTTTTTTAATTGCCTCCATCTTGCAAGTTAGTAAAGAAGTAATGGCAATTAGAGAAAAGATGTTTATCTCCATAAGTTTTCTGGTAAGAATAGTGGTCTCCAACCTATTCCATGTGGCTTTGCACAAAGTGTGCTATCCATTCTGAGAAATCCTATCATTTGTGTCAGATGTGTAGCATTTCAGAAGTATGCCTTCCTGCCCTGTGGTCTCTATGGAAACATTGTCATTCAAACAAAGCCCCCGCTTAATCAATAAGATTATATCAAACTAAAAGCTAAATTAAATATTATGAAGATTTGCAACAAGATATAAAAAATGAAATAAATATGTTTAATTTTCCCATCTTTAAAGGATAACTTTGGAAGCAGGAGTTGTCAATCTGCCAAAATCACTTCTAGTTTCCTTGCCATCCATTTGCAAGGGTTTTATTTCTTCATAGAATCAATGAATGTGATATTATACAGTGTGTATCTTATGGCCTGAATTTAAAAAAGCATTCACTCCTCTGCATACTTCAGAGAATATGAACTTGAGGAGAGTTGTCTTTTAACACCAACATGCCACTGACCATGCAAGAATCAGAATTGTTTAGGGTGGAAAAGACCTCTAAGATCACTGAGGTCAACCGTAAACCTAAAACTGCCAAGTCCACCTCCAAACCATATCCTTTATTGTCACGTCTACGTGTCTTCTAAATACCTTCAGCAATGGCCAGTCCACCACTTCCCTGGGCAGCCTGTTTCAGTGCTTGACAACCCTCCCAATGATGAACCGTTTCTAGTGGCATATTTTGACCTTGGGATTCATGATAACTGATGAAAGTATTCAGCGAGAAATACCAAGAAACACATGTTTTGCGACTGAATGCAATGAAGATGGGAATCACACCTGGAGTGCTGTGTCCAGTCCTGGGTTCCTCAGTACAAGAGAGACTGAAGAGAGTTCAAAGAAGGGCCACATAGATGGTTGTGGGTTTGGAACAGCTAACAAGTATAGGAAGGCCGATGGTGCTGGGACCATTTAACCTGGAGGAGAGCAGGTTCAGCGAGGATTTCATTTGTGCACACGAATACCCTCAGGCAGTGTGCAGAGACAGAGCCAGGCCCTTTCCAGTGGTGCCCACTGACAGGACCAGAGGCACTGGGCACAGATTGAAACACAGGAAGCTCCTTCTGAATGTCAGGAAACACTGCGAGGGCCACTGACCACTGACACAGTGTGCCCAGAAAGGCTGAAAAATCTTGCACCTTGGAAATATACAAAACCTGTTTAGACATTGTCCTGAGCACCCAGCTCTGCTTGAGCAGAGGAGTTGGAGCAGATGATGTCCAGAAGTATCTTCCAATTTCAAACACTCTCTCTGTGAAAGTAACAAATCTAGCTTGCTCCCTCCTGACACTGAGGAAGATATCCATTATTCTCACCTGTGTGATTTTTGAGTGTAGCATTTGGTGCTCTGTAAATCCTTATAGATAGGGTCCTAGTAGATCAGAAAATCAGGACTGTCTAACGTATCAAATTTGGGGGCATAAAACTGAAACATTTATCAAGTCTGGGAGCATAAAACTGAATCATCAAAAATGACTTGCTATTTTGAACTGTAAAAAATTATATTATTGAATTTGAAAATGTCTGCCCCAATGAAAAATGGTACTTGGTGAGAAATCTTTGAAGTAAAAGCCTCTCCCATCTATGTAAGATTTTAAATAATGTACTCACTTTAGTGAAATCTCTAATTATATAGTATGAATTCCTTCATCAAAAAGCCAAGCAATTAATCAAGTCTATTACTAACTCTTCAAGCCACCCCAGCTGTATGTGAAGGAGGTGTGAAAAATTAAAGTTCAGTAATCTAAAAAAATACTCCAGTTTTATTCCTTTCTTTGTTGGCTGTGAGTAGATCTGGAGGATTCACAGTAGTATTCACTCTGTGGGTGATTTTGTGGGTTTTCTGTTCTAAACCCAAATTGTACTCTAAAATTAAAACACAGGTTGGATTTCACATTTTCTGTGCCAAGAATTTTCTGAATCAGACATACTAAGTAAGCTCCAGTGATTTTCTGAGTCACTTGTGTTTTTAGTATTTTTTATAATTAAAGTTTTTGAAAGACACAGTTCTAAGCAGCTGCACTAGACTAACTAGCAGGTGCTCATGCCTCCACTTGAATTAGTTTCTGTCCTACTGTGACAGCTATCTGGGCTGGAGCAAAAATAGCATCTGTGAGTGAACATGAGACAGATTATGATCTTTTATGATCCCTCTACTGAAGAATGTATAATCTCAATCAAACCAATACATCAGTTTTTATAGTAGAAAAAGAAGAAAGCAAAGATGTCAGAGAATACGCAAAATATGCTTACCTGTGGGAACTAAATATTTTAGTTTAAAGTGTCCTGTTGCTTCTTTTTAAGTATATATAGACATAAAGTTCTGTGGTCTTAACCTGCCATAACAGCTTTGGAAAATACCTCAAATATTCAAGGGAAAGCAGATAAGGTAGCAATAAAAACAATATCCTGAACTACAAACAACAAATAAAGTGTCAATAGACAAGGTAATGATCTGAGGAAAAGCATTTCAGTAACAAGAATGGTTGAAACAGGGGGATGAGTGGAAAATAAAAAGGACAAAGAGCACTTTGTAGTGTATTATGTAAGTAAGAACATAAAAAACACTGATCAACTGAATCGGACAAATAAAGGATGACAAAAAAGGATGAGGAGAAGGGAGAAATGGATTTTAAAAGAATATTTAGAAAAAAGTTAGGGAAAAAATATTAACAGCAAAACTAAGATCTGAAGAGGTATCTGAAGAGGTAGAACACCAAAATCATAGGATGGCATATTCTGCATATAAAAGAAAAAAAAATACATGAAGCAGATGAAAGTTAAGAAAAAGTTTAACAGAGAAAACAACCAACACAGATAAAAAGGAAATAAGAAACATGGATGGGAATAATTGTGAGAATAATAAGGCACAATTTCTTTCAATATAAAATTGAAAAAAAATAGGACTATAAATTAGGAAAATGTTGAATACAGTCTGTACATCATCTATTATTGCATTTAAGACATTCACCTTTTCATCCAGAATGAGAGTCTCTGATCATCTCTTTTGCTTGAAGTCTTATATCTCCAAGTTATCAGATGACATTCGATACTTAGGATCTGGTAAAGATGTTTCTCATCATTATCTCTGATTTCTGTTTTGTCTTTCTCAACAAATTTGTTGACCAAGGTTTTAAGGAAGAATTTGGTACAACTGTCTGAGCTTCTTATTCTCTCTTTCCTCAATCAAATTGGTTCTTTCCCTGACCTACTCATGAAACTGATGAACATTCAAGCCTTTCTCTGAGCATGAACACTTTACACTTTTTTCTGGGACTTTTGTTGCAAAAGAGAATCACATAATCATTGCTAATCTTTCTGCAACTTATTATACAAAAAAAGATTTTCTATACACTTAATATCTCACATATAGACTCTTCTGTTTCATCTTTCCCTCATGTATTAGACAACTTTATAATAAATTGACTAATTAGAGCAAACCAAAAGAATGAACCCATATTTCAAACACCAGACAATTCATTACTGTTGATGGATGTTTCTTCAAACTGTTTTTAAAGACTCCCACTGAGGAAAACTCCACAACTTCCACAGGAACATACAGACTAAATTTAGCATCTCAACATGAAAATAGTTGGCTGAAGAATTGCATTTTGCTATTGTCTGTCCTCAGTAGTTTTGGAGAACTTTGTTACTTGTTGCAATAGTGATTTAGGTATGTAAACATTCAGGTGCCAAATTTGCAAGTCTGAATGTTTTCAAAGTTTTAGGAACTACGTATACATCACAATGAAAAACTAAGCCTCCCTTAAGTTATCTAAATTTTGGCATACAGAACTGAAACATTAAAAATTGCCAATAATTTTGAATTAGTATTGACAACATTGAAAATACATCCCCAAATAAGCAGAAAACAAACAAAAAAACAAAATATCTTTAAGGAGAAAATGGTTACTGATGATAAAGCTTTGGCCACTAGAATAATTTATCTACTCAGTGGAAACTCTAGTTATTAATTGTGCAGCACACGTACATCAAAAACACACACAATTAATCAAGCCCGTTTCTATAACCTCAAGCTGTTCCAGCTGCATGTGAAGGAGTATCACTACTTTTAAGATTAAAATGTTTGTACCTAACCAAACTCTTTCTTCCAGTCTCTATCTTCTTTTCTTAAATCCTACACTTGAGAAACAGATTATTCCCTTCCTCTCCATATTAGCTTTCTATGGATATAAATATGGCTCAGCATGTCCTTTCTTGATTTTCTAGGGAAAATTATGCCAGTCTTTTCCCATGTTTTCTTCTACCTCATATTTTCTAGATCATTCCTGTTCTTTTTTTGGGTGATTGTATTCTCTTTATATCTCTCATAAAATATAATGCTTAAAATATTGGAAGTTTTGTTACTTATCTTTTACATGAGAAAACACTGTTCATACTTCCAAGACATGCCCTAGAGTGTTTGCCTCTTTCTGCTAACTACCTAATCAAAAGTCTGGTATGTGAATAGATCATTATTCTGTCTAAGCTTATGAAAATGTAGATGTCCCTACCTAATTTTATCCATATTTTCTCCAATTTATGGAAATAATTGGAAATTCAATCCTGTCTTTCAACATCTTAACTGTCTATCCATGTTTCATGTCATCTGCAGTAAAAATCCCACTCTCTAGTTTATCAAAAAAGGTCATTATTGAAACATTGGATGCTTTAGTTTCATGTTTTTCAGAGTATCATTATTTATCCTTATTTTGAAACTAGGGAAGGAATCCTTTATTCCTATTGCTCTTTCAGAGTTTGATGCTGGAGTACTTCAGACTAAGTACGAAGACAAAGTATATACATGATGTGGATTTAAATTGGAAAAGGTTAGATGCATATCTGAAAGCTATCAAGGTTTCTCCTGTCACCTGTAACAACTGGTGTTCTTCAGAGGCCACAAAACTTGTAGTAACATAATAAGCTTTCAGTCTTCTCAGGGAAAAAAAAAAAAAAAGAAGAAAGGAAGAATATACAATGATGAAAATCTAACAACACAGTTAGATTAGTTAGATAAAGAAAATCTTATGCAGCAAGTCTATTATATGGGACAATCTGAGAATATGCCTGTAAACTTTCTAAAGCATTTTCTATATTTAATGCTTTGTTTTATTACAATATTAAAAAAAAAAAAAATCCTTTGGCTGAGACAAATTAAGAAAAGAAAGGCCGATAATAATTTTATTTTATACTCATTGAATCTTTACATGTGGAAACTTTTCCTGCAGTCTTTTTCTCTAATAAAAATTTGTGGGTGCTTCAAGCAACATATTCTACACTAACACCTCTTGGTCTCTGAGAAAATAATTTTGTCACATTAGATTTGATGGTGCATTTTTTCTTCTATTCTTAGACATCTTTTAGACTCTTAGTCATATATAATAGTAGTATATATCTATAAAGGCTTGTATATATCTCAATTAGTCACCCTGAACGCTACATTCGGTAAATGGAAAGAAACAGATATTAACAGAGCGAATCATAAAACTATTTTGATATCTGCCTTAGGATAATATGACTAATTTCTTTCCTTTTCTGTAAAAGGAGTCTTTATTATTAGTTCAGTATCACAGAGGTCTACACTTCTTCTGATCAAATCCTTTATTTTTCCATCAAGTTTCCTATTTCCAACCCCTCCCCCTACAGCCCCGCCTTCCCACCTTCATTCCTCTCCTTCCGTCCAGTCCAGACGCACCTCCTGGTTGAGCAGGCTCAGATGCTGTCAGGGGAGAGAATATTTCTTCTCTCTTCTGGGATTTCACATGATCCAAAAAGATTCTGTCAGGCAAACAACCAGATATGTGTTTTCTTGTCACCTTTTCACTAACATTTACAGAATACATGCACTAGACTTACAGCAAATAAATAAAACAGATAGGTACTGTGCCACAATGCTCTTAACTAGAAATTACTACTACCTATTTTTTGCATTTTTTCCCATTTGAAATATCAGAATTAAATGGGAACAAAACAAAATTCATCCTGAAATTCATTCATTTTAACTAAAATAATGAAATTGGAGAAAGGTATCTAATAAAAAGTAATGATTGTGACTTTATAAAAGTTGACTTTTGCTACACAGTAAATTATTTTATGCCTTTGAGTTTGAACACTGACAAGAGATTGAAGATTTCACTTGTTTCTATAATGTATGGTTTATGGTGGTGATGTTCTTTTATTGACAATTACAAAATTTAAACAACTCCCACTAATTTTATGATGATGACTTAAGCATATTGGTTTATGTCAGATATAGCTACTAAGTGTAACAATAAGAAAAAATCTGCTATTTTTTCTCCCCCTCTGGGTATGCTTTTTACAGTGTCTTTTGAAACAAAGTGACACTTTACAATATTAAATAAAAAATTCAAAAAAATAGGGAAAAGACAGAACCACCCAGATTGTTCTAGCAATAAGGTACAGTTCTGGAAACATAAAGTTTCATTTCTCCTTTCTTGCTTTATCATGTGGAAGGGTTGACACATGAAAGACAAGTAGTTTTGAAACATTTTTAAGCTGCAGACCATGTAGATTTTGCACTGTATTCACAGATCACTCTAAGCAAATGAAATTCCATTTAAAATTATCTTGCTTAACAAAAAAAATCCCAAAAAAACCACTAAAACCAAAACAGAACAAACAGTAATTGTAGTCTCTGGCTTCTTAGAATCAGTCCAGGATCCATGTTCTGCAGAAATTATCAAAATAATTGATAATGGCAGTAGCTGGGTTCCTCAGCAATTTAAAAAGTACAAAGAAAATATTATTCACTCAGTCACCCAAAATTAGAAAACCTGAACTCCTGAGGTAATTGATCACAAGGAAGATAAAGTTGAAATGTGCAGAGTCCAGAGGAAATGTTCTCAAGAAAATGTAAATTAAAATACTTGAACAGCATCCTTTATCAGCAAGAAAATGTTATAAATATATATTACTCAATGTAATTGATAGTACAAAGTTCAGCATTCAATCAGGTTTTGAGAAGTGTCTCTAAAATTATGGAAAATCTTAACACACTTATAGGTCCAAACATGTCTGAAATGCAAGTTCAAGATGTGTTTCAGGTGTACAGCTTCTATTTCAAACATGAGTGGCTGATTACTCAGCTTCATTCATTGCAAGCTAGCTGTCAAAAAGAAGGATTGTTGAAGTCAGTTCAGAAATATCTTCGTTCTCTCAGCCAGATTGAATGTCAGCTGTTTTCCAAAGCAATGAAATTAACAAAAGCGATTCTGTGGTAAAGGCAAGCAATGCAATAAGCTCAAATGTCTTCTCATTCACTAATCTCTCAATGTCAAAGAGACAAATAAAGGTCTGTGTCATTGAGTGTCTACATTGCAGCTGATCACCTATGCATAATTTGTACTTACCTAGTTTGGTTGGTTAGTTCCCAAAAGCTCAGTAGAAAACTTTGTGCAGAACATGATTCCCAACACATTAGTTCTTAGTAAAGCTAGTTATAATAAATTAACAAAAAACGCTCTTTTGTATTGAACTTAATTGCATTCAATTATTAAATTAAATTAAATTATTAAATATAGTGTCAGTCTAGCATCTGAAGTAATTAGTAATGTTTAATTTATTATGGAACTTGCTTATGCTGGTAGATGTGTTGTGTGAAAGATTGTCATTTTCAGCCTTTGACAGAAACACCACTAATTTTGACTGTACTCTTTCATTTCTTGGGTATATCAGTGGGGACAGAAGTTTTGGGAAAACCTTCGTAGGACAGCATTTTTAGAGCCCTTCAAATATATTTTGTTTCCAGATTTCTTGTAACAGTTATGATTGCCTCCGATACCTCAGTATTGCTATTTTTTCTTTCTGGAACAAATGTATGGAATGGAGATTTCTTTGTCATAATTCAGAACCCCAAGCATGCTTATATTTCTTCTCTGTTTTTTGAATGATATTTTTTCAGCAGCTGTTGTTTACTATTTTATATCTCTTTATTCTAATAATTTCTCTCCCTGTGATGTTTTCTTCCTTTTGCTTTGTGGTTTGTTTGTTTGTTTTCTTCATTCAAATGTTTTTCTGGTAATGCTCTTTGCCAGTTTTTGTCCTCAGATCAAAATGTCATTTGTGCAGACATCAGTAACCTAGATGACATCAGATAGGTGTTGCATTTTTTGGTAAAACATCTTGTGTACTGAACATAGCCCAAATGGCAGTTTGAGAAACGGTGTTTCCCAAAGGGGCTGTTGAATGTGCACAAATATACCCTCTGTTTTTCTAAGGGTAGCTAGCATAACCCTGGCGATGTATGAAGCATAAAAAATAAACCTGGCACCAGCCATCACCTCCTGAAAATCTCCCCTTTGAAACAAGAAGAAAATATTAGCAAACTAAGTTAATTTTGGGGTGTTTTGTGTACAAGCTGACAAGTCTGTCAAAAATGAGTCAATTATGACAATTTTTCCTACAACGGCCAGAGACTATATGCACTCAAGTAGTTTGGTACACAGTGATTTCTAGAGCAATATTGTCATTCTAACCTTACATAGAGGAACTGTGGCAATGAAATGGGAAACATTTAGTCTTCTTCACTAATTTTCTATATTTCTGTATTTCTCAGGTTTTAGAAGACCTATTCAGGGAGTTTTTCAGGTGTGATGTTACCTGATTTTTGTAATTAATTTACTCTTGATTAGGCACAGAGGATAAGAAATATTCATTTTTTTAAAAAGTTACTATAATAAAAAAAATCTAATATTGGTATATTATGTCATACACATATATTTGCTCATATGTGTAATTTATAGTGAAATGAAATTGTCAGTTCTTTCTTCACTTCTCCACCATTCTGTCACTGGTGGTACACAGGCCTCATTTTTCCCTTAGATCTCCACCTTAATATTAAGAATGTTTGATTTACTTCGGTCAGTAGCACATTCATCATCTTCCTGTAGTATTGGTCTTAGTTCAAATGAAAAATTCCTCTAAGCTAATTGAACTGCTGTGTTATGAGATTGCTGGTCTTTGCAAATGTGTCATAATAATCTAATAAATTCTCATACTTATGTTGTGTTTCACAATGTTTGTATTTTATTTCTAAATAATGAGTATTATCATGTTAGGAGTGATTGAGTGAGTGTCATTTCTTAGGATTTGTGAGTTTTTGTGTGGGCTTTACTTGCTTGACATACTTTTTTGCTCACATTGTGTTCTTTATAGTTTCACATTAATGCATTTTATCAAACCTAGAGTGCAACTTTTGGGTTAAAATGGGTGATCTTTTGTGCTTGGGAAATCACCATGGCCATATGCAACACCTTTCTCCCTCTGTCACTGAATTACCTATGACAAAGTCATAGTTTGGTATCAAATTTTAATGTTATAGTATTAGTGTTACATTTCTAATAAATTCCAGATATCGTCACTGCCCACTGCTGACACATATTGTATAAAATAGTCATCATAGGTCTCTTTATTTCTGAAGTTGCCAAACTGTTGGAGATTGTAGTTGACCTGGATTTTCAATAAAGCTGTTTTCCTAATTTCTACTCTCTGTGTTCCAAATCAAGGAAAGCAGAGCGCTGTTTCAGTTAGTGTTTGACTTCTAGCTTATTATTACAGCAACATCTTAGCTATTGTAATACAGAAAACATTTCTATTTAGCTCGTGCTAGAGATATCAAAATGATGCCACAAATCTCACTGCTTTTTTTTGCTTTCAAATGCTGCTCTGATAGGCCAAACAGCTTCCAAATGAGCCATTATTTCACACATAGGGAACATGCTGCTATCACATAGGAGGCAATTTTAAGGCATTCACATGAATACTATTCTCAGATATGTGAATTTTGTTTAGATTTACAATAAATTTTTGTACTGCAATTAGAAACAAAGGAGTGGGTTTTTTTTCTTCATCTATTTTCTGTGAAAACAAGTTGAAAAACAGATAGTGGTGAGTGACATGCTGGCAACACATTGCTTAATGCAGCCCACGACACCATTTTCATGCTTTACAGCAACAGCACATTGGTGGCTCCTGATCACCTTGAGGTTTACTAGACCCTACAGGTCTTCCACCAAACAGTTTTCCAGCTAAGCAATACTGAGTATACATTGGTGTATGTGACTCTTCCTTCCCAGGTGCAGGACTTTGTATTTCTTCTTGCTGACCTTCATCAGTTTCCCATCAGTCCATTTCTCCCACCTTTTGATGCTGCTCTGTGTGGCAGCACAACCCTCCCGAGTATCAGCCACTTCTCCCCTTCTTATGTCATCAGCAAACTCGCTGGAAGTGCACTCTGCGCTGTCATCTGGCTCATTACTGAACGTGCTGAACAGGACTGGACCCAGTATTGTCCCATGAGGTGCACTGCCAGTTACTGGCCTCCAGCCAGACTCTGTGTCACTGAGCACCACCCTCTGGGCCTGGCCATTCAGCCAGATTTCAGTCCAGTTTACTGCCTGCCCCTCTAGCCCATACATCAACGTGTCTGTTGAGCACCTTACGAGAGACAAGGTAAAGGGCTTTATTTTAAGTTGGTCAAGCAAATCTTGCTCTTGGTGATTCTGTGCTTGCTACTCATGATGATTTTCTCATCAGGTTTTCAGGATTAACCACTCATGGGTTTTGCTTCCTCAGTGTTTTCTGAGGACCCTTATTGGCTTAAGTATATAAGATGTAGTCTACTACATGCCCTACATGCCAATGGTCTTTCCCCTTCAGTATCTTATTTTCAGGACTGGCAAAAGGAGAGGGGATTTAGGGTGACCACAGAAACCTGATTATCTTTACCATACAGTACCCCAAACTCTGGATTTGCTCTATTAGAGGAAATAGAGCATTCTTCCTTGCTTGAGAAGGAAGAATGCTCTACTTGTTCTTCCCTGTTCCTTTCCTTAATATTGTTTATCCCAACTTCCCAAATGTTTTCTGGAGTTTAAATAAAAAGAACAACATTCAAACACCAAAGATATCTTCATGATGAAACTCTGTTGCTACAACCAAATAACAGAAAATATTGTCTGCTAGATGTGTGACATAGATTTTTGACTGTTCTGATGGCTTACAGCTATACAAAGAACCATTAGAGCATGAAAATTATCCACAAATAAAAGTATCTCTAAAAGAGTGAAATCAACACCCATCTGTGGTTTAGGATTGGTTCCTCTATATGTGAGAATAGTATCTTACTGTGAATCTGTATGTAAATTTAATACTAATATGACAATATTTTTTGCCTAGCAGGGAAGATTTCCTGGAAATTCAAGTAATTCAAACAGAGAAAAAAAATTAAGTTTGCAGATTAAGTGTAAAAGGTGAAGATTTCAAGTATCTCTTTTGTTGTTATTTTCTCTATTTAAAAAATAAGAAACTTTTTCTTTCATACTATTCGTCTTTGTCCTTGGTTTCTTTCATACTTTTGGGGCATTTTTTTTTTTTTCATTACAAAGTTCAAGGATAGCATGTAATAAGAACATTAATCTCTTATAAGTAGTGTCACGGGGCCAAATTGGTCAGTTCAATTTCCACTAACATAAGCTCAGCATTTAACTATGACTTTAAGCATGTGAGATTTCTTCCTCCTTACATCACAGGTTAGAGAAGAATTCAGTTGAAGTAATTGCTTCTTTTTATTTTAACAAAATCCATCCATTTAAACTTTTACTTATAACACCAAACAAAATTATAGCATTGAAAAAATTGTAAAATATTGTGAAAAATATGTATAAACACAATATTTGAAATGGTAGGTCCTTTCTGAAACTTTAATCCCAGCTGGGGAAAGAGTCAATAAATTAATACACCCATTGAATAATGAATCAACAATGAGGTTAAAAAGAAGGAATTTTTATCATATGAAAATTATAAAATAAAATCTTCTACTCAGCAATTTACAATTCATATGATACTGCTGGCATAGAAGTTGCAATTAAAAAGCTTTTTCCTGAAGTTATTTATTCAATTAGTTATTAGTTCAAATTATGTTTTGAACTAATTTGTTCTCTTTTAGGAACAAAATGAAAACATTGTTTATTTATATGCAATTTTTCTCCTTACATTACAAAATAATTTCTTTTCCATAATCTGTTACATTGCTTCAATGCAAAAGGTGTCTTTTGAAAAAAACACATTTGGGGGTGTATTTAAAAATATTCCTAGTAAAAATGTGCAGTAATCTTTTTGATACTGCTGTAAAAAAATAATGGATATTCTTCTGGTCAGTTGCTGAAGGTGTAAGTCATGCTCAGTAGCTTTAGTGATGTGTTTATTCACTTAGAATTGTGTATTGCTCCTCCTCTTGGCTGCATAATCTTTATGGAGAAATGATGAGGACTTTTAGCATTGTGGCTAATGGTAGTCAGGTGGTGAAACCTCAAGGTTCCCTGGCAAATCAGCTTATCTTAAATATTAGTGCCTTAGTGTCTTAAAGAAAGCACAGGAACTCTTATTAGCTCATGTAAAAAGGGCATTTTTCTAGAGCAACAAATCTTATTAGCCCTTTTCATTCTTCTATCACAGAGTAAAAAGGTTTTTTTCAAATTTTACACATCTTTTGAAAGCACCCCACTTCCTGTTGTTTCTAAGTGTCATTATCAACAGGTTAACTGTGTTTTACATCTTCACTAAGTGTTCTCTGAAGGTTTTAAGGCCATAAGACTTCTGATTACATGCATTATTAGATCTTGAAGAAAACTATAGTGCTTTAGATATCAGCCATGGACACCTCAGCAGATTTCAACTGGACAGCAAGAGCTCAATGAGCAAGACTTTGAAACACCAAAACTTGATTATTTCAGGAGAGAGATGTGAAAAATCTCTCCATATCCAGGATCCCATAAATAAAAGTAATATCTACATCCTACAGAGCCGCATATTATTGTATGCTAGTGTACCCTAGGGAAGACAGGGGCACCTTATCCCTGTGTGACATGGATAAGGTGGAGAAGAGGATGTCTGTGAGCATGATAAGTATTTTAGACAGCAATTGGGATGGATAATTTAGAAAAAAATGAGGTTATGATTATCAAAAAATTCACAGAAACTATTGCTTGGATACCAAAGAAACTAGTGAGACTGAAATTAATAAATGGGAATATTGAAACCCATATTTTTAAACCAAATTTAATGAAAAATTATGTTAGCTAATTATGTATTTCTGAAAAGACAATTTTAACCATATTTCAGAATAGATTCAGAAATTTTAACTGACTTGGTATACACATGCAAAACACGCACACAGAATCATGGAACCAAAGAATAATATAGGTTGGAAAGATCTTTAAGATTATTGAATCCAACCAATCCAACCACTAACCTAACACTAACATGTCCACCACTAAACTATGTCCCTAAGTGTCACATCCTTTAAAGACTCCGGGGATCGGATTCACCACTTGATAGCCCTTTCAACAGGTTAAATTTTTCAAATATTGTATTTAAACCTCCCCTTGCACAAAACCCATGATCAAAACCTCCCAAATTCTACCAGTGACACCAGGTGTGGAGCCTGTTTCTTCCCTCATCATTCCCAGCAACCGAAAGGTTTCAAGAGAACAGGGCTTGTGCTCCTCATCCCATAATCAGTAGTACCAAGGCCCTGAGGCCTTTCTTGATTGCCCTCAGACTTCTTTTTGCAACTTCATTGCTGCCTACAGGAAAAATGAATAATGGATAACAGTCTGAGGAGCATACCAGAGTGGGAAGTTTCCTCGTCATCTCTTTAACGTGGACCCCAGGGAGACAGCAGAATTCCCTAAGAAGTAGATTTGGTTAGTAAGTTGGTGGTCCTTTTCCCCTCAGAAAAGTGTGTCCTATGACAATAGGTCATTTTTCTTTTCCTTTATGGAAGCAGTTTTGATGCAGGGCATAGGCAAACTTAACCTCAGCTACACTTCCAACCTAGATAAACCATCATCCTTGTCACTGTTCAGTTCCACCTGCACAGCCTTGTGCCTGCTATGCCAGGGTACCTGGGAAGGTGGGGTAGTCACAGGGATGTGCCTTCTGCGCCTTGCAGGAGCTCATCACCATTGCCCCCATCCCTTAAGTCAACACATTCTGCCAGATGGACAGAGGATAAGGAATCGTCCATAGAATGTGTCCTGTCTGCCTGACTCAGGGAAGTCAGGGAGCGATTCCCACAGTCTCTCTTCCTGATACTCAGCCCACTCACCTCTGCTCTGTCACCAAGTGGAGGTGCACTTCCTGGGTGCCGCTCCCACGGGCGTGCTCACTGTTGCCATGCGGTACTGGCACACAAGCAGGGCACACCCTGCAGCCCAACACCTGGCAGGCAGAGTGTTCCTAGCACAGCTCTCTCTGGAAAGCTGCATCAAACATGGCATGTGCAGAGCTTACACAGGATACAGTCTTCTGCCAGGCTGATACCCTTGCTCCCTGATCAAGCTGGCTGAGCTTCAGGGCCCTTCCTGCACACCCTTCCACACAAACTGCCATGACCCGTCCTTGCTGATGTGCTGTTAAAAAAATCAGACATTTTCACAGATTTCTCAGTCTGAGGCTTCTATTGAAGAAGTTTTTAATCTTTGCTTTGTGTAATGCTAGCTATTTCCCCTTACTCCCTCTTCCCAACTAGATCATGCACCAGGGCCTCTTCAAGAAGTACAGAGGGAGAAAAGGGCATTACAAGAATGAAGTGATACAGACAAGCTGTTCTTCAAGACTGTTCTGAGGTGCTGTTGTTTAAAGCTATACGCTTTTCTTTTAAAGAACTGAGACAACATCCATTTTCTTCCATTTTTCCTTATAGAAAAATATTCTGGAACAAAAAGTTTTCATTCCCACCTTCGGAATAGGGATGAGGGCTTATTTTCCTCTACTGCTTTGAACTCAGTGCAGAATGTGGAGCACTTGCCTCCTGCGTACAAATGAATTCTGGTAGGCAGAAATAGGCTCTTAATATTGCAGATAACTTCAGTTAGATTACTAGAGTGTTTCTTCTTGAGAAGAAAAAACAGTCTCAGATTTTTTCACGTACATCAGAAGGTGGTGTTTGACTTTGTTTCTGTATACACAAAGTAAAGATTACTGTTTAAGATTAGCTGAAAACATCCAAATGCCCATCTTTTCTTTGTCTTTTTTTTTCTTAATTATCCACAAGTTTCATATGAACAGTGAACTATTAAGTCTCATGATCTTTAAATGTACTTTGTACAGTATGTGAGGGCAGAATTGGGACTCAAGCAAGCGAATCAAATGAAATTTAATGTCAATAATGTTAAATTTTTTACACAAAGTTGATAATAGGCTTTTAAATTCAAACCAAAGTTTTGCAATTCACCAGACCTGGTGGCTTGCAATACTGTTGTACACTCAAAATATTACCCCATTTTAATGGGTAAAATATCTTTAAATTAAAATAGTGATTTCTGCAGAAAATAAAGTAGAATATTAGTTTTTTTGATTCTTCTTGGGGTTTTGCCTTTTAAGTTTTTTTTAATGTTATAATTATAAACTTTGCAGATAACTTGCAGGCTGTTTAGACATTTAGCCTTTTTATTTTCCTTTTTTCCATGTAGCTCCGTTAGATAGCAAGCTTTCAAAGAGAACAACTCTATGCAATTAAGTTGCAGCACAAGATAGAAATCTCATTATCTATTATCCATAGTGAGACGCTGACGGAAGTTTATTCTACATTAGTTAAGCTAAACAGTACGCTAACATTTATCATCATTTCCCTGTGGTTCACACTATTTATAACACTCAGGATGAATTAATATTGTGATGTAAGTGGTGCCAGAAAATGAAGCAATTTATACAGAAAATCAGAAGCAGAGAAAAAAAAAGTTTTTAACTGAAGGGAATCTGTTTTTAAAATAATTATACATGAATAGAATTTAATGGAATACCTTCCTATCAAAACAGAGTATTTTCTCAATGAAGATAATAGGCAAATTTGCATAATCCTGGAATATTCTGTTCTATACTCAATAATCCATGTTTTCAAAAGGCAGCTTTCTTGGCAGAACTTTTCTAATTAACTCTTATACAAGAGACTAATTTGTCACAAAAGTTCAGACACCAATATGACTCAAAATTAATCATATAATATGATGAGTTGGAAGGGACTCAAAAAGATCATTGAGCCCAACTCCTGGCCCTGCACAGGACTACTGTGGTAATCACACTACATGCCTGAGAGCATTGCCTCATCCAGGAAAACTTCTCCCTTATTGATACAAGAAAAGTGAATCCCAGAAAAAAATTGGGCCTGATGCAGTTACTTAGGCATAGGCATATGCATATGCATAGGCATCCAGTACCATTTACAACAACTTTGATGCCTCAGACATTTATCCATACAGGTCTGTTAAGCCTTAGATGAACCCTATGTCTGAAGCTGGTTTTGGAGACCAAACCTCAAGACAAAGGAAATGACATCAAAGTCTGTGTTTTTGCTGCAGATTCAAGACACGTTAAGAAGGAATATCAGAATTAATGCATGTCATTCTTATAGGACAGCTTTCAGCACCACTGCAATGATTATTCTCAACATGCAGCAGCAAATGTCTTCAAAAAAGAAATGGAGTGACTTTTTTTTTCTGTGATGTGGAACACAGACTACCAATTTAAACAACAAGCTGCAATTTTTTTCCTGTTTTTTCTCCCTGTCAGATACCATTTGCTCTTTCAATTCTCAGCATGCATGCCCTTTACTTTTTCTAGCTGTGTGAGGACAAAACTTTAAGTTTTCCAGAAAGTAGGCGTGATTTTGGTCCCTATAGGATTTTTCTCCATCCTCCATCTTGCTTCCTGTACTTACTGGAAAGTGTGTAGGTTTTTTACCCTTTCATAGCAGAAAGCGCTATGAACAATACTGTGCAAGGCCAGAGCCCCAGAGAATAAAATTTTACAATACCTTAAAATTCAGCATATGTAATCTACAAGGACTTCATTGTTTCCTTTCATCTGCTTTTGCAGGCATGTTACTTTATGCAGGAGACAAAGCTTATTAATAATGATATACAAGAAAGTAAATGAGACAAGAAAATAAATGAGTATTTACCAATGAAGGAGGGAGAACAGTACAATCCTTACTAATTGGTTATGATTTAAGTTTAATAAGCCATTCAAATGACTGCATGCCTTGGATTTGCCTTGTCAGATGAGCTCTAGAAGTTGAGTGGCTCTTCAATTCCCAGGATGGACTAATGCTTAAAATGCAGTAGAATTGCTTGAAAATTTATAAACTTCTTTATTGGAATATAAGTGCAACATGGCCAATGAGCAATTACAAAGTACACTGAATGCATGGATTGATTTTAGTTATTTTAGCTTTTAAAGAATATCATACAAATGCTCAGCCAGTTCTTCAAATAGCTGGAGTGAAATGTCTGTGCAGTACAGCTTCTTAGTACTCCACAATAACGCTCTCACTCTCCTATTTAGTCTGCAACTTAAGTCTGCAACTTAAGTTGTAAGTGAGAGTATGAATGATACCACCAAGAAATGGAAGAAGTTAGATTTCATTTTTTCTGGCTTCATAAGCTGGAAGGTCTTTCTGAATCATCATGTGTCCTGTATGCAAGTTTAGTTTTCAATATGCACTAAACACGTTGTCTCACTGCCTACTGTGAGTTTGTGGAATAGCAAAATAGTCACCCTAACTGGGAGAAAAGTCTTCTAGCTTACAGAAATGCACCAATATTATTGTCTAGACAAAATTTTTACAAATAGCATACTAGAATCGGCATTCTTAAATCTTTCAAGTTATGATATATATAATAAAAATCCCAAGACAACCAATTAACGGGAGATCAAAGGTCTCGTCTCTGAATGCTATTTTGTGGATTACTGTCTGTGGGTGTTAAAAAGCAGAAAGATTCCAGCCAGTGCTTCCCCTGTGCTGCAAAGAGCAAGAATTGTTACCACCAAAATGTCTTAACATTAAATACTATCTTAATGTGCGCCAGAATTAGGGTTCTTCTTTCTGTTTCACGTAACTGACTCATAATTGGTTTCAAATTTATTATAGGGCCAAGATCTATGTTTGCCTTTAAAAAGAAAAAAAATTCTAGTCAGCTAGCCCTCATTAGCACGCTAGGTTTTGATATAACCATTGAATTTCTCTGTATTCTCCAACTGAAATTCTCTGAATGTCAATGAGTTTTATACATAATGAAAAGTGAAATGAAACTTGAAATTATCAGAATTTAAATTTGTTGATTTTGTAGGAATATGTCAGATCACCCTATAGTCTTAAGCTGTCGTTGAAAATGACTGCCATCTCTTCTACTATGATGCAATCAATTCAGGAAGGACATTGGAGTGCTGGAGCATGTCCAGAGAAGGGCAACGGAGCTGGTGAAGGGTCTGGAGCAAAATCCAGGAGAGGCTGAAGCAGCAGGGGAGAAAAGGATGCTCAGGGGTGACCTTACCACTCCCTACAACTCCCTGAAAGGAGGGTGTAGCCAGGTGAGGGTTGGTCTCTTCTCCCAAGCAATCAGTGACAGGGCGAGGGGATATAGTCTTAAACGGAACCAGGGGAGGTTTAGGTTGGACATTAGGAAGAACTTCTTCACAGAATGCATGATTAGATATTGGAGTGGACTGCCCAGGGAGGTGATGGAGGAGTTTAAGGAAAGACTGGATGTGGCACTCAGTGCCATGGTCTACTTGACATGGTGGTGTTGGGTCATTGGTTGCGCTCAATGAGTTCAGAAGTCTTTAACCCAATTAATTCTGTGATTCTGTTAATCTCTTTGCGTATTTAATCCATTCCAACTATTAATGGAAACAAGACAGGGGTAGGCAGATCCATGAGGAATGACACTTGAAATACCCTCCTAGGATAGGTAAGCCTTTAATAACTACTTCTCCGGAGTGAGTTTTAAGTGGGTGATATACTGCGTTTTCTTAGCTTGCTTGTAAGAATGTCATGCATGGCAGTGTCAAAAAACCGTAATAAAGTCAAACTGTACCTAACCTCCTGTTTCTTCTTTATTCACTTGGCCTGTTAGACTGTCAGGGAAAGAAATTAGATTAGTTTGACATGATCAGTTCTTGACAAACTCATGCTGTCCTTTTTTATCACCTTATTATCTTTGAGGTACTTATAAATTAATTTCTTAATAATTTTTTTTTCCAGAATCCTGCCAGAAATTGGAGTTAGACTAACATAACTGTAATGCTCTGGGATCTTTTTTTGGGGTTTTTTTTGCTTATTTTTATTCAACTTATTTTTTCAGGTTCAATATTAAGCCTATTCCTATTAGAACTCTGGATACCAGAACTCCAAAACATTATTTTCCAGGGGTCTAGGCATTTTGTAAAATGAATTCCTTATATAAAAAAAAAAAAATTAGTCAAGATGCACAAATTGAATTTGCCCACTCTATAAAAGATACATTATAGTATGTTCTTTCTTGTTTTATTTTCTGTATAAATAATCATTAATTTTATTTCTTTATATGTATAGCTAAATCAAGGGGAGCCTTGTATATTTATTCAGTTTTTTAAAGCAAAGAAGGTACCATTTGTCTTGATCTTTACCCAATGCCAAGTTTGTCATGTATCCTTGCCTCTCTTTTCTTATTTTTAATTTCCTTCTCCTGGGGCTCTTCTGTTCTTTGCTAATGGAAAGTCCTTTTTGCACCTCGTTTCCCTGATTTTACCCCAATTTTTAGAAATCTACCTTTGTTTCCATTTTTGATTTATTTATTTAATATTTATTTTCATGTCATTGAAGAATTTCTGATCCTGTATTGCGTTCTTAATAGGCTTCCTATCTTAGCTGTGGAATTTTATATTCTGCCATTGTGAGTATAATCTCAGCTTCTCCATTACTTCCAGTTCTCTCACATTTCTTCATACATTACTCTCTCTCTTTCTCTCTGAAGCACCTCATCTCTTAGATCCCTGAGTTGCCCATTTGGATTTTCTGAATTGTATTATCTTTACTCTTCTTCTTTTCTTCTACCATCAATTCCTTGGAGAGTTAATCAGTATTCACTTTTAAGTACTTTTTATTCAGCTCACATTATATCTGTAGTTTCTGAGTCAGTATTTCTGTATGGGTTAGAACAAATTCTAAAATAGCATTTTCCCTGCCAGCTTTACAAAGCAAAAGGAAGTTTTAATAGAATACAGTTGTGACCAAGAAATCTGAAATTGTTAGTGCTGTCTTTCACCACAGTACATTTGTTCCTGGTTCATTAGTATCTGGCTGAGCCTAAACTTTCAGTTGAGAGATGTGAGAGCAGCCAAGAACTATACTCCTTCCCTTATTACCCTGGGTGTTATGACGTCTTCTGATCAGACCATGGCAGTACATGGTGAATTGTCAATACCCACACAGGAAAACAGCAGGAAAACTGTCAGGCATTTGGGCGAGACTCTCACACCTATATGTAAACCCAGATTTTGTCCCTGGAAAGGAATCAATGCAGATTAGTACTTTTTCCTCACAAGAAATCTTCCGACAGCCAAGACACTTTGTGTTCTATTCTGGGAAATATGAGCTGTTAGATTTCCTAGACTGGGATTCATGTAAACTTTTCTCCATTGATTTTGCTATAACAATTGTCATGCAGTACATATTAGCAAAAAGGTAAAATTTCAGTGTTAGTCTGACTCTGTTCTATTTAGGATCTAAAACCAGATAACACTTATTCAGTTTCTATTTATATTCACCAGAGATTTGGTGAAAGAAAGTCAGATTACCACAGGATAAAACTGATACTTTCCATATGGAGGCAAAGTCTGATTAGAGAAGATCAAAAGATTTGCCGTCAGTGAACCCCAAATGGTAATATAAACCCTGTTTGGATCTGCCTCTTCACCCACCTCTAAAGTGTAAGCATAGTTAATATGTGAGCAGGCTAGTTTGCTGTTACATATGTTACATATGTTGTTATAATGTTCTGTTCCAAGAGAATAATTTTGTAAATTCATATGATGATTTCAATGAGTCAGCTCAGATTTGTACTTTGAGACCGACTGCCTTAGAATGAACACACAGCTATTATCTCGCAGATGTCTGGTAAAGCTTAAAAAAACTACAGATGTGAGTGGAATGAACAGGGAATAAATTACCAGCCACAGAAATTATTTCAGTGTCTGAGTCTAATTATATTAATTATGGAAAAATGCAGAATTCAAAAAGTGCTATTTTCAATAATGAAATGATTTTTTTTAAAAAAAGATTGTTAAGATCGTTAAGGATGTACACTTTTTAAAAAGTTAATTATAAATTCAGAGCTCAAAACACAAAAGTCACTTGGAGACTACTGCAAATTTCTACTTGTTTCTTCATTATTTATAAATCCATAAATTTACTTAACTTAACAAAATTTATTAAAAGAAGTTATTTTTAACTTGCTATAAACACAGCCATGTGGCTGCTTGTATCCCATTTAGGTCTACCAGTTTATAGATTTTTGTGACCTTGATAGTATGGGCCTTACTTTAAAACTGCAAATAAGGCTCCAAAATATTACTACATATAAGACAAGTCTGCAAAGACAAGCTTTTGAGAAAGACAACCCTTATAAGAGAACATAGAAAGAATAGACTCATGCCCATATTCTCACAAATTTGTTCTTATACTTTTATGTTAATTTCAACTAATGTGACAGAAAGTTTGTGCACTTTTATCATAATGAGAAAATGATCCTCAGAATGCTCCTAATCTACAAAGTAATGTGTACCTAAGTGTATGTATGTGGATGTAGGATTGATGTAAAATGGTTTGTGAATCTTGCTTATCTATGTGTCTTAAATATCAGACTAGACAAATATCATTGTATTTATTTGCTCGTAACACACAAAGAGTCTGTGATTTTAGATTGTCCAGACTCTGAAAAATATGGTGGATTTCTTTCAGCAAGTCAACAACTTACTTTGAAAGATTACAAGAAAAAAAGAAAGCAGAGAAAAAATTTAGAAAGCTATTATAAAGGTCTAAGAATTCTAAGCATTGAGGACAACCAGTTTCCAGAGATCATGTCTCCCTTCTATGATTGAAATAGGCCTAAAAATTCAGTCTCTCTTTTACTGTCAAAGGGGTTGAATCAGACAGAGATCAAATCAAAAAGAGCCCTATTGCTTAATGTAAGACATCATATATTCTCTATCAAAACCAAAACCTTTACAACTTAAAAATTTGACAGTAATCATCATGTCTGTTTTCTTGCGACTAGCAGCACAAAGATTCGGTTGTAAATATGGATCAGCTGTATTTTCTATAGTATAGATCACTTTGTGCAAATCTCCTGCCTGTGTGCAGTCTGTGTATATACATATTCTGGATCACAACTGCTTAATAGCCCCTCTGCTGAGAAACAAAAAGCCAATTACACAACAAAACTCTGCAACATTTTTAAGCAGATTTTCCTGTAGCTTTAAATTGTTGCAGTTTATCACTGAAACCTACTTGAAGACTATACATTTCCATTATATTAATTTGGGTTCCCTTGAATGCAGAACCATGTCTCTGAACTTACAATATTAATGTGTATTACATCATATTCTGCATAGTTTACCTGACAAACTCAGTGCATCTCCTTGGAAAATAAGGTGTGGATTACAAATTCTAACCCAAGTAGAGATATTACACACTATTGTAAGAGGCAGCAAAATCAATTAGCAATTATGCCATGGAAAATTTAGGTCAGGTGATTTTGCAAAGCTTAGTTATTTCACCTAATAAAATTAAAAATTTGCTTGATCCACAGTGCAGTTAACTCTAAAAAACAGGGAGAAAAAAAATTGCTCATTGAGAAACAATTAAGCTGGGATAGTCTGTGTGCTTCAAAACTGTTCCATTCTTACAAATTCTTACCTCTGCAAAGTATAAAATATTGAAAATTATGAAAAATTTTGTGTGCCATTTTGGTCCCTAGTTGCTTTCTGTTCTCCTTCTGCTATAACTTAGCTGATGGAAAAAAAAATCCCCCAAAACCCCAACTAAAAGGAAATAACATTTTTTATATAAAAATATACATATATTCTGTATATATAAATGTACATTTACTCATATTTATGTGTAAATGTGTGTGTATGAATATGTGTGTGTGTGAATATATAAAAGTAACCTGTTAGGGAATCTTTCTAAGGACACAGTTTTGTACTAAGACAGGCACAGATGTGTTGGCCCAGATTTTCTTTCTATGCAAATACCTTCATGACAGATAAAATGCATAAAAGAAAATAAACAAAAAGCTTAAAATATTTACATTTGTTTTGGCTATACCTTCTTTTTAAAGTAGGATTTTCCCAGGCAGGAACCTGGGTCAGGAGTGTAATGGGACTCCAAGAAGAGTGAGTCATTAACATTGCTCTGTCTGAGGTGGTCTTATGGTGCTGTGTTTTAAACTTGTGTCAAGGTTTTATGCTTTTCTCACTCTGATCCCACCACTAAGAAAGCATGCTCAGAGTGCACAAGAAATCGTGAGGGGACACAGTCAGAGCAGCAGCCCCCAGCTGGCCAGAGGGATAACCCCCAGCATATGGAGGTGTGCTGAGAAATATAAGCTCATGTAAAGGTGGAGGGACGGGAGATGTTTGTGGTTACAGCGTTTGTCTTCCCAAGAACCTCTACGCCTACTGAAGCCATGCATTGCAGCAAGTGGCTAAACTTCTGCCTGCTGATGGGAAGTAGCAAATTAATTCCTTGTTTTGCTTTGCTTTGCTTGCCTGAGAAACTTTTCTTCACCTATTAAACTGCATTAATCTTGACCCATGGGTTTTCAGCTTTTGCTCTTCCATTCCTCTCCTCCATCCCTCTGCGAGCAGCAATCTGAGCAAGTCTCCAAGCGGGTGCTCAGCTGTTGGTTGGGCTCAACCGCCCACACACAGATAGTGTGGATACCGAGGGAGAGAGAATAAAAACATTTTTGAAATTATTTGCTCTAGGAATTACATGCTTCACGACACAATCCATCAACAAATTGAAAATCACTAAGAAGAGGTTTAAGCAATTAATTTGTAATAGTATTTCATAAAACTCATAATGCATGGTTGTAATGAATTTGTGAGAAGTTATTCTTGGAGAAGAGACTGCTGAAGTACCTGCAAAGAGAGGTTTCCTTTTATTCTTAATTTAACACTCTTAACATACATGCTACATTGAGCAATAGTTGTGGAAATACAGACACATGTCAGTAAAAGATTTTTGGTTAAAGAGAAGGTGCATATCCCCAGAGAGAGAATTCTGCCACGTTCTGAGATACAGATCATAGCACCCATGTATTTCTGTGCATTGCTGCTTTTTCTCCAACAGCTCTCCAGATTAATAATACAGATTTGTACTCAGGAAAAAAAGGGGGAAGTCAAATTCTACCACTGTTAATCATTGAAAATCTGTTTTGATGTTTATTTCCTACTAGAATGAAGATTGAGAAGAGCATAAACAAAATTCAATTACATCCAAAATACATTAACACATACTAATTCTTAAAAGAATAAAAGGAATTGAAAACATCTTTGTGTTGCTACATTCTGCAACACAGCCATACGGCAGATTGATAGTGTTCTCACTCATTGTACTTAGGCAGTTCACAGACATAAACCCATTATTTCTGGAAAAGTGTTTGGACAGGTCTCTGTTGTACAGATTTTGGATATCTCCTATGAGCTGTCTCAAACTGACAACATTCTGAAGGACAATATTCAGTGAATTATACTATTGTGCTTTGCTCTTCCAATCTTAGGAAAAATGCTTCCAGCATGGCTACAGAAAGATTGCTCTGTAGAAAGAACAGGAGGTTACATGGGATCGTGAAGTCATATATTTTGAATATTTTAATTTCTCTAGATCAAATCTCTTAATTTTGAAATTCAACACCTTGCATTCACATGTAAAAGCATACATTAGGAAAATATCATTATTTTTTATTAAAAAACCACCCAAGATTAAAAATGAGATGTTAGAAATTTAAAGCTATGTAAGAAATGCATGAGTTAAAATGATTTGTTTTTCAAATTAAATTTGACAGGTAATTGTTTTTTAAGAATGATAGCCACTCTAATTGGTTTTATTATTTTGGAAAAAGAAAAACACCACCCTGGAACATAATGAGCTATTTAATTTCAAGGAAGACACTGGACATGAATTGAGTGCTATAATCACCAAAACAGCTAGGGGGAAGTTTTATATTTGGATTTGCTTAAGGAAATTATGTAGATTTGCAACAGTTGTGACTATGGACCAATGTGTCAACATTATTGTTGAGATACATTAGTAATCAGCATTTCATATCAATGTATGGTCTCAACAGTTAATAGTTTAATAGGAAATTTATTCTCAAGAGTAAGAAAGTGTTACTACATATATTATATATATTTCTGTTATCATCATTGACACAAATTAATTTAATTGCACAGCTCAAATATACTATTGCAGAACTGTAGCCACGTCACAGAACATCTTTTACATCTGGCTGTGTCAAGCAAACCCATGGTGGGAGTTAGATATATAAGTTAAATATACATTTCCTTATCGTACTTAAGAAGGAGCTGAAACATTTCAAGGACGTGTAAAATGATGGCTGCAATAAACTCTACCACTGAGTCTGCAATACACAGAATAAACCCTATGTATCAAAAAATTGATGTAAAAAGACCATAAATGCCACATAGGGCTATTAAATCCTGAGGGTGAAAATCATTGGCAGCATATACTATGAAAGTCCAAGAGCTTTTTACAGTATACGCAGTAAAACCAAAATTCTGCAGCTCATACTGTGACAGAACTAATATTGCCCTCTAAATGTGACCTTTAAAATACATTTTGGCCAAGAATTTAGAAGTTTTTTAACATATATTCAGATTAATAAACAGGATCTAGTAAAGTATATTATTTGAATGTACTAGTAAGGCACATTATTTAAATGCTGATGAATTTGTGAATATTTTTACTTTTTGTACAAAAATTCAATATTACAGTATTATAATGTTCAAAAATATAAGTACATAATATAAATGTATTTATTATGTATTATATTCAATATAATTATAAAATATATAGTTATCAATTTTTCTATAATTATAAATAATTGTGTATGTGCATAAATATAAATAAAGATTTTATCTAAACCCAATAATTTTTAATTACTTGTACCACAGTATTCCACAGGAAGTTTTCCCTGTATGGAAACATATTCCTTTAGTTTACATTCTTCATGCTTTACAACACCGTGTTCTTATTTAAGCAATTCCTTAGCCCTCTAGGATCACTTTTCTCCTCTAGGACCACTTTTCTCCATTCAAAATATAAAACCAAAAATAGCAGCAGGACCAAATCCCTCCTTTTACAGCTACTTTGTCTCATTGCAACAAACAGCAGGAAATTTAGGTGAGCCTGACGCTTCCTAAATCTGCCCTGACTACCAAATGCTTTTATGGCATTTGAAGAGCCAATTGCCAGCAAAGGAGGCATCACTGTTCTGATGAAATTTCTTATTTAATAAAAACAATGCAAAACAAATAAGCAAAATTCAAACAAATTAAAAACCCTTCATTGCAAGTATATTTGGTCAATCAACTTTTGCTAACTTTGGAAATGTTTTTCTTCCTTCCTTATTGGTGATGCTTTTTCTTTGCCTGGTTAAAAAGTGGGTGCTCCATTTCGCCCTCAGCTTCATGTATTTAAAAAACGCATAAGACAACCCCAAAGTAAGGAGTGTTCCTGGTTCATTTTTCACAAGTAAAAAGAGAGTTCAGTGGGATTATAGTTGAAAAGGTCTAGCTAGGAGTGACCTCCGCAGCCAAGACTACAGAATATTTAGCTGCTAACTTCATGTAAATTAAGGACAGTGCTGTTCAGAGGCTTCAAATATTCTCAAAACACAGCAAAACTTTCAACTTTAAAGTTTTGAGTCTGGTTCTAGGCCCTACTCCAATTCCTTCTCAAGTATCACTTCAGTGACCAAGCTAGGGTATACAAATGCTATACATATAACACTGTGCAACCTGTCTTTATGGTGTCACAGTACTGGTATTTCTTGTGTTGGATTTCCACTAATCTGAGGATCTTAATGTCTTGTTTTGCTCAGTGTAGATACATTCCTATTGAGCAGTAAACTTTAAAATAGCTGTTATCCCTTCAGGAATATTGGAGATATTGGAGTCCACATAGATGTGAAATGATGTGCATGATCTGTGGATTGTCCTCCAGAAGTCTGTTCTGTACTCAGATAAAACAAAGCAAAACCCATATCAGATTTATTAACAAAGGCTCTGGAACAAGTAGGAAACTTCATTGCACTTCATGATAAAACCAAAACTTGAATAATGCATTTCTTTCTGATCATCCCAACTTAAATGTACTTATCTGGATAACAAAAGTCTCAGAGGAAGTAAATCAGATGGGCAGTCTTCCAGAATCCACTAATGTTGTGATTTCTGTGTGGTTCTTTGTAATAAGGTTGTTCCTCCCATTGTGACTGGCTTTATGTCAGTTCTAATTTCAATCTTCATTTAAAACATGAATGGTATCCATCCTGTTCTCTCTCTCCCCATTTTTGGATATTGGTCTCTGTATGGAGAAAGTTTAAGCAGCCTGGGAACTCTTTAGTTTGGAAAAGGTATGACTGAGGGGAAATATGAGAAGGACCTATATAATCATGATTGGCATGGTACAGATTATGAATAAGGGATGATTTTTCAGTATTTTTCATTAAAAAAAATGGGACAAGTGGATATCTAGTCATAGGAATATTCAAAATATTTGAAATAATGTATGATTAAATTATGGACCCTGCTGCCAGAGTATTGCAATGTTTAAGACTGATAGGTTGGAAAAGAAAATTGATAGAAAGGAGTTCTATTAATGTCGGTTAAATATGGTTATCTGAACTCAATCTCCCAGAGACATGCTGAACAAAATCCAGTTTTAATGTTACATTCAGAGATGCCTAAATATGGTCTCTACTGTAGCCTATTTATTAACAGAGTGCTTTCCAAGGGTGTTTCAGCTAAATGTAGCACAGGATAAAGTGAGCTTCAAAGGAACCAGCCTACTGCGAGCTCCAACATAATTTGTATATACAAAACCACATACTTGATTATTTTCAAAGAATTACAATATGTCTAGGTTTTCAATAGGAAAGAAACTCCATTTTGGTTTCATTTTTCTTCTTTTAAAAATTTCCTCTTTTTAAAAATTATCTTTTTTTCCCCCTTTTTTTCTTTTTGGTAGAATACACTGCTGTCCTTCCCTTTGTACAGTTTTCCCTGTAATGCATTTTAAGTTTGCTGTCTTTCCTATCAACAGTAATGAAGATTTTCTGTTACATTCATGATTTTGTATCAAGAACTTACTAAGAGTGTAAGAATATTTTAAATTATTTATTTTGTTTTCAGAATCATGAAATGATCTTTCAGTTCTTATCTGCTACTAGTGATAATTTTGGTTTATTCAACAATCAATGAATAAATCATGTTTCTGAAAGTAGAAAAAATAATTTGTGGTACTTGGCACGCACCTAAGGTAGGAACAAATATAGTCATACATTCAGTAGGTAAACTAAATAGAAAATATATGCAAACATTAATTTAAGGACCCTGGCTAATGTTTATTCAAGCTGTAAAAATATTTGTCATTGAGAAACAATACAAAACTAAAGAGAAGGGAAAAGATGTTTAAATATTAATTACATGCTGAATGGAATGTAGAGAGATGGTTCATGGAAACTGGTTGCTTAGTAAACCATACATTAATTTTCCAGAAAGGCTTTTTACATACCAATGAAATAGTAATAGCCATGACAAAGGTAGGTATCTTAGAGATTATTTTTTCACTTTCACTTCACAGTAGTAATAACAACCTTCAGGCATTTCTAAGATGCTTATCATCCTGATATGCATTTACTTGTTATCCGACCTTGTCATAAAGCATTTACAAATGTGTAGAAAAGAATAAAATCATCAGAACAGTTTCCTGATAAAAAGGACTCGCTGCATTTACTTCCTTCGTTGTGATCAGTGAGCCCCAGGAAACACCTCGTAACTCAATTGCTATTGTTTAAATTGCAAATGAACTTACTCCATCCTGCCTCCCACCAAGACCTTGATGTATTAGAGGGGCAGTTGTTGTATCAAGTGTCTATATTTAATTTTAACAAAGACATGAGAAAGATCCTGGATTTGTCCCCGGACAATTAGATCATGATCCACCCTCTCTGCCAGATTGACGAACACATCCTGACCTGTTCCTGGATCTTATATAGCTTGTAGGTACAGGACTTTTCCTCCCTATCTCAATTATCCCACTTGTTCAACAGATATCTGTCATCCAGAAGTATAGAGTAGGTCCATGCGTTACAACTGTACATGATGCAAAACAGTGAATTTAGCAGAAAAATTTCCCCTGCTGTGATATGAACTGGTATCTGTGTTCAGTTGGTGTTTCGTGTGTCCACAGGGGTGCCAAGCAGGCAGCAATGCTGTGCCAGTGATCAGGGCATCCATAAAGGTGTGTGTTTGTGAACCCGGGCAGCGTGGGGCGTGTGCTTGTGACCTTCTTGTGACCTGCTGCCTCTGCCTGCTCAAGAGAAGGAGGGGATGTGTGCCTGTGTGCCTGTGTCTGGTGTGAGTCCTGAATGTGGGAGCTACTGGGCGCAGAGCCTTGTCTGTGGCTCTCTTGTGGCCTTGTCTGTGGCCCTCTGCATCCTCTGTGTGTGTGTGAGATTCACATTCAGCCTTACTGCTGGCTGACCTTACAAGCAGGAACGTATCAGTTCCATCTTGGACTTGGATGGAGACCTTGAGGTCACAGGGCTGGACGCAGTGGCAGAAGAAATCCCAAGAGCCAGAGCTGCTGGAGGCAGCAGATGCTTCTAGCACCCATTAACACATAGAAATTAAAAATACATTTATATGTATATTTACCTTATACTGGATTGACACATACTGTGTATTAGGTATTTTTTGTTACATTTTTTATATGTTTGCTGATTGCACTCAGAAGTTGCAGGATATGAATGCCATGTATTGAAAAATTCAGAAAACATTCCCATGCAAAATTAGATTAAAAATTTAATAAAAATTATATGCAATTATAGATTGAAAAACAGACCATCTTTTCTTAGATTGTACTTAATGGAAAATTCCATTTGAACTTATCAGAGGATTTTTATTACACAATAATTTGATGAGGAAATGCAATGTTATCTGTCTTAGAGAGAGTTAAAAGAGAGATTATAAATCATTACTTTCTTCTCCTTTCTAAGCTATTGTTAACAATTTCAATGTTAATGTTCCTTTTCTCTTGTTTTATGTTCATGTGTAATACACTCTTATCATTCCACAGTCTAAAACAGATAGAGAGCTTTTTGGTCTGTTTTTTTAACTGGAATCGAAAATTTTTGTATAAAGCAAATTTTCAATAATGTTATTCATCTCCACAACACTTTTTATTTCTTTGTGAGACTTTGCTAAGTACCAGTCACCTTCTCTACCAGTCAACTATTTATTGCTACAAGTCTAAAAATTTAGCAAATAGATTTGAGTACTTTACTACAGTAGGCTAATTGAGTTATATTAGGTTCAATCTAAGGAGGGTAAAATAATTTAGCTCTTTCTCTTCTGTCTTTGTAAGCAATTGATACAGACACTTTTATATTGATAAAAATTGATATATTGCTCTTTCAAAACCCAAATGATTTAACACATGATAAGCAGTGTTCATTATCTGAAAATGCTATTTCTAGCATATATAGAGAGGCATTTTGTGTAAATAAACTTGAAAATTAAATTCTAATAATTTACCCACCCTGAAATTACCTTAGCTACTTTCAGAGGCAAATCACATATGCTGCTTGTGATGATAAGAACATTTTACCTTCTGAGGTGACAAACATTTGCCAGACATTGGTGCTGAATTCCCACCATCATGGGAAGCAGAACCAAGGACTATTCCTGGTTTGTACATCAAGGACAGTGTTCTGCTGCACCTGCACTGGTTATCATGAAATTGTATCCTTCCCAAGAGGAACCCTTTTGATACATACTCATGCTATTAAAATGTTGTTTGCAAAGGGCATATTTCTCTGCTAACACAGCACTTGCATCCTTCACTTTTCTAAATTCCTACCCAGCTCTTTGCATGAGTCCAGATAAACTTCATCTAATGTAATTGATTTTATGCTACTAGCACATCCACGAATGGACTTATATAAATAACCTTAAGATAAATATAATAACTAGTGAATTAATTTTTCAGTTTTGATTTGTAACTTGAAAAGCTGTCTATGCATACTCTGAAAGATGTAGAGTTATGTTTTGTGGTGCCTGTAAGATTGATTTTACCTGAATCTAAAATATTCTTCTTTTTTTCCCTCTATTGGGTAAAATTTGTTTCACCTTTTAAGGAAGAGTTAAGCAATGAATCTTAGTGAAGCATTTTAATTCCCTTTATCATCAGTGGAGGGATACTGGCATGCAGAAATGGCAATTAATCATACCCAGATATGTATTTTCCTTTGAGAAATGGTCCACTTGGAATTATATAATATTTATTACGTTGCAATCACTCGTACACAGGTTCTGATCCTGGCACTGGTGTTTACCTCATTGCAAATGTGGCATGTTAAAAAGTGTAGGGTTTTTTAGCCATCAGTGAAAGAGAAACAGGTAATCTCAAATTGTGTATGTTGGCCCTGCTGGCAGTGCCAAATCCTTTACAACATATCAGAATTATCCATTTCTCTCATGTAGTTTGTCGGGCACAGAACTGTATAAAAAACCCCAAAAGATTCAACACTGAAAAGCTGTGAAAAATTGAGGAAAATAAAGAAAACGAGGCTTTTGTTTAGAATATTTTTTCTCTTTTGTACTCTGAAAATGAATAGAGTCATTTTACAATTCTCTTGCATGTGGGTAAATGCAATAACCGTTGTGAGTGGTGACTGATCATTCTGGTGTTCAAATCAGTATCTGTCTGAAAATATTTCAATTTATTGTAAATCATTTTTTCAAGCAGTGTAGATCACTAATTTCCTTTTGAAGAGAATCAGCCAACATGTTATTCAGGACACACCTGGAGGGCAATTTGCTTGACTCAAGTTTTGTGAAACGGAAATGACACAATCTTAATTCACTTTTAAACTCCTTGCCATGTCTAGGAATTAAATAAACAATTGGATGAGACCAAGCTGAATGCATTGAGATATTAGCCATGCAGTCCACTTGTTTTGCCTGATTGTGACAGAAAACTCTTTCATATCAGCAGTTCACATGTTCACATTTTCCACACTGGGCCTTTTCAGAAAACCCAGTGATAAATTCTTTGCAGATTTATATTCCACTTACATTTGAAGAAAATATGTCCCTGAAGTTAACTTTAAACGTTTCTCATTTTTCTGTCTCTGTATTGTAACTGTTTTTACTACTTTACATCATGAGTTTGGCTATATGAGGTATTGGGGGAATATGCAGTTCTATAGAGAGGTATATTTGCAAATAAACCCTATGAGAACACTCAGGATCTGATTAATTTATGTGTTTACAAACATTTGTATTTAAATATTAATATGCAATTTATGCTATTAATTTATTAATTGATCAATTAATACATTGCAGCTATTTGCATAAATAGGATCTGCCTCTGTCTTTAGCAATGTTAGCAAGAGCTGAAATCATAATATTTAATTTACCTTTTGGTTCAGCTTACCTCAATTGATTCGGGTGTTTGGAACAGCCTCTGGAATCTCGTTTATTAAGACAGGAGAGTTCAGTGCAAAAGTCAGTAGTTAAATTTAACTAGGATGCCCCCATACCAGATTATCTTTCACAAGCTACTATCTTAATACTAGAGGATTGTGGCTGGCACCACCAGCAGATCCAGGCCACAAACTCCTCTCATATATCCTGGTGCCTGGAGACTTGCAGGCTCTGGCCAGAATGGGGGATATGGCTGCTGCTATCACTTCAACCAGTGGTGAGTTTCACACAGACGCTCAGAGAACATGGACACAGATGGTCACACAGAGAGCCACAGAGGAGGCACAGCCTCCAGCAGCCCCCACATTCAGGACTCACACCAGGCACAGGTACACAGGGACACATCCCCTCCTCCTCTTGGGCAGGCAGAGGAAGGAGGTCACAAGTGCAGCACACACCCCGCACTCCCTGGGTTCACGAGTGTACACACACTGGCAGATCCCCTGAGCACCAGCATGGCCCCACTGGACCCCTTGCACCCCTGCTGAGCTCCTGGCTCCCCTTACTCATCCCAAGGGTCCCTGACTCATGGGCTGGTCCTGCTGGGTGCTCACTGCACACACACAGCGCTCACACACTTGTCCCACAGGCATCCTGTCTGTAGGTCCTCCTGAACGCCTACACAGACCCTCTGCTCACGTGGTAGCCCTGCCCACACCCAAGGCCCCCTGCTCCCCAGCTGGTCTCAGCTTGGAATTTGCCACCAACTCCACACTCACACCCCACACAGAGCCAGTTTGGGGGCAGGGTTAGACACTTGCTGCCAGAAGCTGGCACCTGGCACACACGCTGTAACGCACGGTCCCCATCCAGCTGCCACTACTAAGCCGCTCACCCTTCTCACTCATACCCACCTCAGTAGCTGGTTTTGGGACACACACCACACCCACCTCAGTGGCTGAAGGTACTGACCCCACTGACTCCAGTAGTTGACACCACAGGCCAGGGGCACCTACTGTCAGACCAGGGTATCTCTCTGCAGAGGTTGCCTCTTACCAGCCCCTCCAGCAGCCGGCACAGAGCCTTTACTGCACTGAAACACATGAGATAGGGAGTGAGATTGCTCAGAGAACTTGTTAAAAGAAGATTTAATGAGAAAATAAGACAGACTGAAGTGTTCAGGTACAGGGTTCTGCTGCATGAGCATGCTGGTCAGGCCTGTTTTACACCTAACCTGCTCCTTCTACCCTGCTTTTCTTCTATTAATTTCTTCTCAATCTTCTTCCCTTAAACTTTCTTTAATAAATTCTGCATAGTTCCACAATCTATCCCTGTGATAGCACAACTCCTCATCTTCCTCCTCTTTCTCCCCTTTGGTACCAGTTACCATAGCCAGGTTGGCCCTCTCCAAAGCAGTGACTGTAGTTGCTTAATGACTTTTCAATTAATGATGGGAAATCTTGGGAGACTTTTCCTCTATTTACCCTTGTCTACTGTTTGTCTGTCTGTGTGTGGTGTTTATCACTTCCTCGATTATTTATTATCCCCTTTTGAATGGAAAATATCCTGTATCAGATAACCTGAATGAGGCTGATGTTCACACATTCCATACACTCTTACAGTATGAATTAAATATATTATTCTAGGCAGGAAAAATCTAAACATAGAAAGAAATTATCCAATACTGTCTAGCATACCCATATTTCTGAAATATTTTGTCACACATATCATGTGGCAACATATTTCCCATTGTCTGCACCAGTATTTGCATATGCTTTTATTTTTACAGCTTGAGGAAATGTTATAGAATGTTATAGAATACATCCTAAAGTAGAAAATGATAACTCAATGTACTTCACCTACTGTCTCATATAAGGTCACTTTGACTTTCTCATTATAGTAGGTAGATGGTTAAGTTAATGGCTCTGAAAATGAGTAACTTTATTGCAGCTGCAGTATAAGACTTGTCAGATTAAATTTGTAATTATACCCTGTCAAAAATATTTAGGAAATAATTATTTTTAAAAATATATTTTTTATACTAGAAACATACCGTTATTCTATATTCCTTATTATTACATGTTTTACTGAGGTCCCTGACTGAAAATTTTTAAGCTGAAGAAAATGTGTAGAAGTAGTCTTCTGGTTACACATTGTACCAGCCTTTAGTACAATGGACTATGTAAACTGCTGTGACATAATGCAATTTAACATTTGACATAGCACTGTACCACTAAAAAGTAGCCTAAGTGTAATGTAGTGTAATGTTACCAGCAATCTGAAGGCAAAAACAGGCTGTAAAAGAATTACACACCCCCTAGTCCTGCCAGAAGATAAACCACTTAAAATTATAGACTGCATCTTCTGGTTGAACCCCGTGAATTAATCCTGGCTACACCCTCTGCATATCTAAAAGCTGCTCAAGAGGTTTATTAAATGGCACTCAGCTTTATGTATATTTGCAGTTACTCACACAAAACGAAGCATGTAACGGCACACCAGTACGCTTGGTTTCTCTGAGACAGTCTAACATGACAGTGGGTTTTATACCTGGTTAATATGGTGTCTTCAGATATCTGACCAGCTCTTATTTGTACAGTCATTGGTTCAGTACTCTAGTTTTAATTCCTACTTTTATTTAGATACTTGCATTCATTATAAAAGATCTAAAGTCATTAAGATAAACTTGTACCTTAATACGTCTAATTCTATTGCCTCCAAAATGTTGCCACTGAAAATAAACACTGGTTTTCTAATGCAGGACTTACTGTACTGGGAAATTTTATGGACAACAGGGAAATAATTTATTTCATAAATATGAGATAAGTTCATGGAGGGTGGAATATTTCATTCACATATTGTAATGTGGTATTAGATTATAGAAGTAAATTCAGATAGATTTCCCATGCAAAGGTATGAGAACACAAATCAATGTATCATGATATTGGGAAAAATGAATTCCAGTCTACTAGCTAAGTACCTGTGCAGCAGTTAAATAAGACAAAAGACCACCTGTAATAAAATATATGCATATCATAAATACATGTTAATTTGAGATAATAATAAGTAATTACTTTGTTACACAGCTACATTCAGTAGCATGGCAAGATGGAGAGGGTAATAGTTCATCATTAGATGAAACTACAGTCAGGACCAGCACTGCTTTTGTCTTCCTAGAACAAGAAATACATTTGTAAACATCTTAGCTTTGAACAAAGTCAAAGTAGCAAATGTAAGAAAACATTATTGTTTTTATTTCCACTGAATGTCCTAGAAAGTAATCTAGAAAGCATCAATCTGGAAATGAATGTGTCCCAGGAAAAAAAGACATAATATTTCATCTGTGACTATTTGTGAGTCAAACATTTAAATGTATGTGAACATACATATATGTAATATGAATACAGACATAAAATCATATAAAATTTGTGTTTCAGTGTATAACAAAAAGATAGATATGTACATACATAGATACACAGATGCATACATAGATAAGCAGATAGCAGTTAGGTGGATAGATACATAGCTAGATATAAAGATAGAGGTATTTACAGGTATGTTGTTCAGTAATTGATAGAGTCTCAAGTGGGGATCCAAAGACATGAATTTCAACTTTATTCAGGTCTTGAAAGAAAGGCTATGTTTCTTCCAGCATGCATCACTGTAAACAGAGAGGAAATTATGCCGAGGGAATATGCTTGCCATGTTACTCCTTTTTGAATCTCTGGTTACTCAGCATGCTACTTATCCTGCTCAGTGATGGTAATCTTAAACAAGAGGAGACTTTTAGGTTTGTAACAGAAATAGAAATTAAAGTATGAATATATATGGCTAGAAGAGAGCAAGAGAGAAAAAAGAAAGCCCACTGTTTTAGGAATTATGAAATGCAATAGATAGAATAGCCACGATTCCTGAGCAAGTACTACATAGAGAACCGGTAGATTATTAGAAGAGTAAGCCTAAGTTCTCTATTGTAAAGGGGACAATTTCCTGACAGCTTATATCTGAACTGGCATTTCTCTGGAGGATTAGTGGCACATCATTTTCTCTTTCTATTCAGTCCAGCTGTCTCATATACTGAACATAAACATAGACAAAAATTTTATTATTCTCTCTACATTCAGTCTGTCAGATTGTTGTGAGCAAGAACAGTAAAATCCTAAGAAGAAAAGTGCGTCTTGAATGGCCACAGTAATATTACCTGCAATTTACTTTTAACTGCTTTTTCTTACTTCTAAAAACCTTAATTTCTAATTGGACTTGACAATGTCATTTAATAAGTGGCTTTTTCCTACTGATAAAAACAAGATAAGTTCCTGCTGAGTCTTATACACACCCATCCAGGTTATAGTTAAAGAAGAACAAATATATGTCACATTAACTTCTGTTTAGGTTTCTCATAGCAGGCAGCCAAATAAAAACACTTATTGCAAGAGGACAACAGAACTGAAAAAAATTTTATTCCTCTTCCATCAAAAACAGGTGCAGTAACAACAAAGTAGTTTTTCTGTTAACAGGTTTTGAAGGTTTGGTAAAAAGTTGAATAGGTGACTCTGAACTGTCTCCTTCTTCACTGATCCAGTTTAAATGGGTAATCAGATGGACAGTTTTTCTGTTTCTCTTTTTTAATTTTCCAATGTGAAAGCTAAAGAAAAAAAAATCACCTCAAATAGCTCTTTTGCACTTCCCCTCATGGTAAACAGAACTAGTGCTCACCCTGAACCCCAAACACCCTTTTTTTAACCCATTGTATGCTTTGTTTCCTTCCTCACTTACATTTAAGAGGAAAGAAGAGGGAGGAAGAAAGGAGAAAATCTTCAGATGTTACATTTCCTCTTACATGTATTGCAAACTGAACTGGCTCAAATAATTGGTCCTTTGGACTTCAGGAAGAACATGCAAATATCAGAGACAGTTCAGCAGTGACTTGTGCTGTCTGCAAAATGCTCAGCAGTTTGGGTGCTGGGTCTGGTTTCTGTGAGAACTGTAGCCTGGGTCTGATTACCTCACCCTGGGCATCATGATGTGTCTAAACAGCCCTGCAGTGCCTGGTTTTGCTCCTGTGGACATTCTGTTGTATCAGCTAGCTGTGGATATATCAGGTCATAAAGGTTTCTCAGATTTCACCAGCTGTTTTTTTTATAAGCAAATAATCCAGACTTTGGCTTTTTTTCTCATAATCTATATTACACTTTTCTTTTTTCCATGCTTTACCTGCATATATATAGATAGATAGATATAGGTATATATATACACACATATATATATAAATAATACTATTAGAGTTTTACCCAGCCTCATCAACTATGTGCTCTAATCCATAAAATCATTTTTAGTTACTTATGCCAGATGCATTTACCAATATGAAGGAAATTTAGAAGAGAAAAATCTCAATACCCCTCCTGTACCAGTTCTTTTCTAAAAGACAAAAATCTCAGTGAGAGCTTGATATTTCAAGGTGCCCAGAGAGACAAAACGAGTGGTAGGCCAAGGCTGGAGTCCAATCAGCTATCTGTTTTGACCCTATCAGACATTTTAAAGATTCTTGGAACTTACTGGAGGTGGGCAGCTGAGCACTTTGACTTCTGTCAGGAAAAAGAAAGAGGCAAAACAGTAAAAAACTAAATAACACCAAGGGACCAAAACTAGATCTAAGATAAATAAAAGAACAAAACATTAGTAACAGGTATTCCTGTCACAGTACAGATAACTGTAGAAAAACACACAAAATGAATGAACTTAAGTCCTATATCCCTGAAAATAGTCAGTAATACAGCTACCAAGGCATAGGGAAAACAAATATATCACTAAAAACCCAGATTATCTTTTAAATAAGAAAGAGGAAAAAATATAGCTCTTTCCTGAATCAATGTTTTATGAATTGTTACTGAATTTAGTTTGCTTTAAAAACAAGAGGTATCTTATTTTAAATAACTGAAAATAACTAAAATCCCAAAATTAGTGAATGTCACTTTCATGGAATCTTAGAATGGTTTGGGTTGGAAGGGACCTTAAAGACCGTCTATTTCCAAACCCCCTGCCACGTACAGGGACACCTCCCACTAGACCTGGTTGCTCAGACCCCCATCCAGCCTTGCCTGGAACACCTCCACTGATGGGGCATCCACAACTTTTCTGGGCAACCTGCTCCAGTGTCTCACCACCCTCACAGTAAAGAATTCCTTCCTAACATCTAAACCAAAGCTACTTTCTCTCAATTTGACTTTGTGAGGAGGAGTAAAGGGGTTGGGGTTTTTATTTCAAAGAAAAGATGATATTTACTATTAGAGGTTAGGAAAAGGAGAAGAAGAAAGAGAAGAAGAAAATATTAAATGAAGGTAAATACTTTCTATTTCTACTAAACAGAAATTTCTACTAAATGGAAATTGCAGAACATAAATAATCCTTCTAAGTCATATTCTAAGTTTCCAACAAGCTCTTGAATAATATTTCTGCAATATTGTCTGATACATATTTACTTTTTTCCTTACAAAAGCATCATTTGAGAACATCTATTAAAATAATCCTTCTAAAGTTCTTATAAACTTTCACATCTGCTTCTTCCCTTATCCATAATACCAGTTACCCTTGCAAAGATGGTAAGCTAGTCTTACACAAGATATTCTTCACAAATCCACATCAGATGGTTTTGTACAATTTATAGATGCTATACAGATGTTTACAACAATTTCTTGCTTAATAATTTCTTGAACTATTCTTTTGGAAATCAGAGTTAGACTCTTTGTTTTACACCCTTCAAAGTCCTTTCTCCTACTCTTTACATGTATAGATACTATGTTTCCTTTTTATTCTTCTGTGGCTTCTTCCATCCTCAACACTTTCTTTATCACTAGATGCTGCTTCTACTTTTTTCTTAAATTCTTTTGGGAAAATTTCTCCCAATTTATATGGTAAATTTCTAATGTTTTTTTTGATAATATTTTTCCTGCCAGAAAATTCCTTCCTTGAGTCTCTGTTGACTTATGCACACACTCTATACTGGTCTTCCTTTTTTAACACTTTGCAAATACAATTACTTTATTATCTATCATAATTACCATTTTTAGGTTAAGAAAATGCAGAGTGTCCATATAATAATGATTTCATAATTTTGACTATATTGTCTTCAATATATTTATAGAACCATTATGTTTTCAATTATGCTGTTTGATATTTGTAATTCATGCCTTTATCTTGATGATTTTGGTGATTTTACATCTAAGGTTTCTGTCATTTCTACTAGTGTGTACAGTCCCACTTCTTTTTTTTCTTTTTTTTTGGGGGGGGGGAGGGTTGGAGGGGGACGCTTCTGACTTACTAAAGTTATCTAAATGTTGTTTTCTTCTATTTCTGCCTTTTTTGTCCTTACAAAGTGCCAGGACAAGTGTATCTGTGCTTTCAGTATAGGAGTCTCTTTTAGGAGTCTAAGTCTCTCAAGGAGAAGACGTCTTGCCAGGTCTTTTTTCCACTTAAAAATAATTCCCAGTGGTCATTACTTGTCAGTTCATTGAGTTGGTTGAAATTTGCATTTTGGGCCCATTCTCATGAGTATGTAATTTTCTTTCCTTCTTTCGTTTAGATAATTTATTTTACTGGTTTGTAAATTATTCTTTCTAATTTGTTTTCTGTATGCAAAGTATGAAATTATTCTCACTGTTTACGTGAATCACATTCAGTCTAGTCAAACATCCATTTGTGTGTTTCTGTTTCCTTCCAAAGACAGTTTTTGACTATTCAGCTATCAACCACCTGTTTCTTCTGGATATTCTAATTGTGGGCATCCAAGTCCTTGTGATATTCCTTCCCAGATACTGAGATCTGATTTACTCACTTGGTTCAGGAACAGGCCAATGTACTAGATACAGGTAATACTCAGAATTCAAACTATCATGTAGACAGCAAATGTTTATTTACTGTATATAAGCTAAGTCAATGAGTATCTATGCATATATGTATACATATATTTATTAAATGCCTGGAAACTAAAGAGGAGCATAGGCTACTTAGTATGGAAAAATATCTGGTGTCCTGGTTTTGCAGGCAGAAGGGGGGCTTGGAGTTTAGTGCCATTTTTATTCTATACCGTCCAGTCATCACTGGGGCAGGGGTGTCAGTAGGAAAATCCAGGCGCCCCACTGTAAGTTAGCCTTTCTTCGTGGTTCTCTCTAGGTGAAGGATTTCACCTGTGGACCCATCCTCTACACCCTGTCCTTTTTTCTCCCCTCCCCTCTCTCTCTGATGCCTTTGTGGGACGTGCTGCTGAGGAGAGGTGGCGATGTGACTCTAGGGCGTGGTGCTAAAGGGACAGTGGCAAGGTGTGGCTGAGCCCAGTGGGGCCGTGGCAGTGTGGAGTTGGCAGGCCTGTTTTCCCCGTCTCCCCAGCAAGGTGAAGCCATCAGGACCAGCAGTGCTGGTAGCAGCCGAGCGCAGCTGAGCCAAAAGGAGCACAGCAGAGCAGTAGGAAAATTGCAACAACCCACAGGGAGACCCCACAATGCGAAGGAGTGTTAGAAATGGCAGCACTGGCACCTGCTCAGAACTGAGCTCAGTGGAGAGACAGCATGACCCTTTCTTGGATGACCAGGCCTCCAGGGGTTTGTGCTTGTTTTACATTGTTTTCATGCTGGGGGGAAGCAACTGGTAGCCACTGGAACTCCCCCTGCCATATTGCCTTTTTTCCCAGCAGCAATATGGGTGGAGCGCAGGAACAGCCACCATATTGCCTTTGTCTCAGGAACAACACAGATGCGACCTACAGGAAGTATCTGCCATCTTGTTTTTGTTCATGGTAGTAAACAACTTTTCTGGGGGAAAATGCCTTCTCTTTTTGTATAATTTTGCTGGTTGTATTGTGGATGCCTTATTCTTGCTTTGTGCTTTCAGTAAATTGTTCCTTCAACCCATAATCTCTGTTTTTTTCCCTCCCTTACTGCAAGAAGGGGCAGAAAGGGAGTGGCTTATTTGGAGTTTAATGTCCAGCTGGTGTTAAAACCAGTGCACAAAGTCTTAAATTTCTTTTGATTACTGTTACAAAATACTCTATATAACACAGGTAACCACACTTCCTTCCTTCCTTCCTTCCTTCCTTCCTTCCTTCCTTCCTTCCTTCCTTCCTCTCTCCCTCCTTCCCTCTTTTCCTTCTTCCCTTCCTCCCTCCCTTCCTTCTTCCCTCCCTCCCTCACTTGCTCTCTTACTCCCTTCCTCTATTCCTCTTTTTCTCCTGTCCTTCTCTCTCTTCTTTTTCTCTCTCCCAGTTTTCTTTCTTCTTCCTTTCTTTCTTTTTTCTTGCTTTCTTTCTTTCCTTTATTTCTCTCTTCATTCTCTCTCTCAAAGAATGACAAGGATTTTGTCTTTATCATTCTTATAACAAAATATTGTAAAGGAAACAGAGGTGTGTAGGTATAGGCAGAAGACTACGAGTTCTTCAGTTGTCAGTAATGGCAGCTTCTGTTATGTGAAAACAGTGCAAGCATTAGATCTCAGAACTTTAACAGATATCACCTGATAAATCTAGCTGTGGCATTTCAAGACATTGATCTCTCAGATATTACCATCCTTTTAGAACAGTTAACAGAGCAAGGACATGTACTTAATTTATTTCTGTTCTTTACTCTCTGTGAAAATATGCCTTTATAGTTTGCTTCATATTCCAGAATATTACAGTTCATATTTCAAACTATCATGTGCAAAGATTAATAACAGCTAATGAATTCATTTTTGTATTTTTCATCTGTCTGTCACAATTTGGAAATACGCTCATGAAACTTGGTGTAGTCAATAGCAACTGTATAAAAAGGTGTATCAGCAGAAGCCATTTCTTAAATTTGGTAGTCTTATTCTATTACTATTTAGTTGAATGGTAAAGTTACGGATAATTTATTTTAATTTTCATTGTTAGTGGTTGTTTTATTTTTTTTCAGATGTTCTATTAATTAGAAAACAATGGGATATATAACTGCACTTAAAGTATATTACCTTTTAAAGTATAAGAATATATGGTGATCTCTTATCCAGTAATCTAGTAATTTAGAAGTTTCAAAATACTAAATTAAAACCCTGGGATATTCTGGAACAGATTTATTTTTATGTTAATTTATTATATCATTAAAGATTATATAAACAGTATATTTTGGGGTGTTCTCAACAATTTCATCTCTTCACCTTTCCCTTTCTTCTTCTTGGTCCTCCTATGTACCAGTTGGGAGATCATTATTGAGAGAACAGAGGATTTCAGCTTCCACCTGTCACTTGTGGTGTTCATTGTTAGTCCACCCCATAAAGATAGAAACCACATTTTAAAGAAAAGATTATTTAGCCTCACAAATAGTGCAGAGACAGTCCACATTTTGCTTTAAACAGTTATATAGTAAGCCTCCAATAAGAACTGAACTATAGTAATTATTTGTCTTCTCATAGTCAATTCAAACTGGCAGAATTCAGCTTAATACCATTTTGCTGCAATACCAATGAAATAAATTTAGTTTGATCATTCAGCTAATACCCAGCAACAAATTACAACATAAAAACTTTACTGTGTCTCTGAGACTTTTGGCTTTGGCTTCATTCCCTCTAAGTTTAAAAATTTAGTATTGCTCCTAAATTGAGGAGTGTTACCATATTATACTTTCCCTAGTACCACTAGATATACAAGATTTTAATAGAAGGTTTGGACTACACAAAATATATTGTCAACATACTCCATGGGATTTTACTTGACTTCAAATTTGCAGAAAACAGACAAAAAATCCACACTCTGCATAAAGTCATCTGTGTTAGGAAATGCCAAACAATTTTAAGCAACTGAAAAATATTCTTGAGGATCTTTTAGTGCATAGAACTGAAAGATTTTAAGAAGAGCTGAGAAGTACAAACAACTGAAATAATTAAAAGATCATTGTACTCAGAAACACTGGGTAACATTAGAGAAGGTCTGTTAACACTTTAGCAATGCAACATGAATCTCAATGTCAATACAACAAATTTCACATATCACTACATAATCTCTGCCTGAAAATAAAATTTACTACTTATGATAAATTATAAGCATCTCAAAATTATATTCACTTCCATTACATTTTGTCCTATTAAGATATTAAAAGGTATTAAAGGTATTAAAAGGTATTAAAACAAAAAAGATAACAGGCAAAACCCTACTGATACAATTATTTATGCTAATTAATGAATATTACTATAAATAACCAAACCATATAGGAATTTTTATAACCATAATGTAATGCTACTCAGAGGAATTTAATGTGTTCTAGCAAAATACTTGAAAATAAATTATTTTGTAGAACCAAAGGAAAAGACAATTCTTTTGTCAGTAAGAATAAAGTGCTTTAAATGTCTCTTATTTTTTATCAGTGACAATGTTTTATTAACATTATTCGTCATCTTTTGTTCTACTTAGTAGAAAAGATTCAAGTAAAAAAGAGTATTTACTACTGACATAGTAATATTGCTAAGTTACCTATCTCTGTGTACTACTCAGAACACCCAGATGCATTGCTCAAGGACACAGATCCCATTCCAAATCAGGCCACTGGAAATGAAAACTGGTAAGATGAAATGTGTCTCGCTTATATAACGTAAAAAAATCTCTCTACATTTCTCTGCAATTGAGTATTTTACTTTATTATTCAAAATGCTTGAGAAATTGAGAGTATTCTTTCCTCTTGGATTGCACTATAGTGACCCAACACATACACAGTTTTTAGTCTTCAGACTAATGAGAACTTCTTGAGATTTTAATTTTTCACTTCTCCTATTCCCCTTATGTTCAAGGAATCATGTCATACTGATTAATTTTGTGCCAGTTTCTGTTCTCATTAAAATCTGTGTCCAAAAATGAGGTATTGGAATTTTTCAATGCCTAGTCCATTATGTTAAATCAGATACTATGTTCATGTATTGCACTACTGTGACCTATTTTGAAGTTTAATTGCTTAGCCAGTTTTATTTTTTTTCCCCAAAAGGTTACCAAGTTATAAACAAGAATTGTCCAGCTGATGAAAATGCAGACAAGCTACCAGGGATGGTGTACACTTGTGGGTCACAGTAATTTAGTTTAAATATTATACAAAAATGGAAATCATATCTATTTCATATGAAAGGCTTCTAACGAGAATTGATAGCAGGACACAGTTATTTTCTTCTTATGCAAAATTCTGAAATAATAAAGATTAGTTAAAATCTAGCAATATCATTATGGTCTTCCTCTGGAATTATGTGAGTGATTTTAGTATTTTGTTTTCCTGATCTTTAAATGAGAAAAAATGTTCCATACATAAAGACAGACAATACTCTGAATTTAATTACTGTCCATTTCAATGAACATATCTGACAGAATTTTGAGATGAGGTGATGAACAGATATATTTCAAGGGTGAAATTTTAATAATAAATTGACACATGTATTCCTTTATGTCTACACTCAAACATTAAATCCATTTTGTACTACTCATAACAATATTTTAAGGTAAATTTACATAATATCTTTCATGCTAACGCAAAGTGGATAGCAATATTTTGTATTTATCCTGACCGCAAATCAAAAGGATGTTTAGGGATGGAAGGGACCTCTGGAGGTCACCTCATCCAACCCCACTGCTCAAGCAAGGCTGCCTAGAACTGGATGTACAGGACTGTGTCTAAATTGCTTCTGAACATCTCCAAGGTGGGGTGAATATCTCCACAGCCTCTCTGGGCTCCCTGTGCCAATGATCAATCACCTTCACAGGAAACATGTTTCTAATGTTCAGATGGGACCTTCTGTCCTTCACTGGGATCCTTCTGGTTCTGTCACCAGGTATCTCTGAAAAAAAGCTTGGCTACGTCTTTAGAACCTCTCTTAGGATATTCTCACATTAATGAAATCTCCGCAGAGCCTTCTCTTCTTCAGACTGAACTATCCCTGCCCTTATCTCCTCCATAAATAGGCTCTTTGTTGAACTGTCTCTACTATATCCATGTCTTCCTTGTACTGAGAATCCCAAAATTGCACACAGGCTCCACATGTGGCCTCACAAATGCCAACTAAAGGAGAAGAACCACCTCCCTCAACCTGCTGGTAATAACTTGCCTAATGCAGCCCATGATTCCATTTGCATTCTTTGTGGTAAGGGCACATTGCTGGTTCCTGTTTCAGTTGGTATTTCCCAACTTTTCTCCAGGGCATATTCTGCCAAACTGTTTCTCATCTAGGCAGCCCCCAGCATATATTATTGCATGAGGTTGTTCCATGCCAGGTGTAGGACTTTACCCCTTATTGAACTGCAGGCTAATTTCTCCAGTCTGTTGAGGTCCTTCTGAACATAATCATTTGGCATATTAGCCATTCCTTGCAGTTTTGTGTAATCAGGAAACTTGCTGAGGGGTACACTCTGCCCTATCATCTGGATCATTAATCAAAATATTTAACACAACTTGACCCAGTACTGACCCATGGGGTACACTGCTACTTACAAGACTCTAACTAGACTTCATGTCTTTTATCTTAAATGAACTGATTGTTTATGAGGATCTTATAGGAGACAATGCCTAAGGCCTTCCTGAAGTCCAGGTAGACAATATCCACTGCTCTTCCCTCTCTACCAGTTATTCCATCATAGAAGTATATCCAGATGATCAAGTATGACTTCCCCTGGTTGAATCTGTGATGACTACTCCTGATGACTAACTTGTCCTTTATGAGCCTGTGCTCAATCTAATCTGTGGAAGCTCTGTTGAAGTGAATAAAACCGCTTCCATTAACTTAAAAAAGCTAATAAGACCAAACCATCATGGGAAAATTGGACATAAAATGAAATTGTACATATATGGTAGCTGGGTAGCAAGCAATATCAGGGGAAGTAAACCTTCAGATGCATGAGAGATTAAGGCTATCACAAGGGACAGTTAAATTTCATAGTATTAAAGTCTATGATTACATAGCTGTTCACCTCTTGTTCATTTTACTTTCCAAAGACCCCTTACAAAAGTGCAGTTAGAATATTAAAATCTGGATACCTCTTTTTATGATAAAGGCATAACTGATACAGCTAAACCCGGAATGAATGGGTGGCCCTTGAGGTGGACAGCTTGGCAAAAGTGCTGTCTGTTTCACTGGGGCTGATTCATAATTCATTTAGTTACACAATGAAAGAAGTAGCTAGACATTAATGTTTAAGTTTTTTTCAATCTCTCCTTAATAGTCAGGATATACATGAAAATCATTGTGGTTGATGTAAAGGACTTTGACAATAACTGTATTTCAAGAGGGAAACAGGATAGACCCTACACAGGCTTGTTGAACACTACAGATAAATTGCTAGACATGAAACCTGGCTGATTTCTGCAACCTAAAAGCAGTATTTTGGATCCTTCATCTTGAAACCTTACTGTATATTACACCATCAGCATGTTACAACTTTTCATGCTACAGCACACAGCTCTACCACCATCTCTCATGTATTTAATGAATCTTGGCATGTAAGAAGAGATAGTACCTTTAGGAAAACAAACAATCAGAAAGAAAAATAAACCAACCAAACAAAACAAACAAAATAAACCAACCAAACGAACAATATTTCTCTGTCCTGAGACAAGATCAACATACTGAAAAGGCAAACACCAAACATAAATAAGAAATAGTATATGAAAAAGCCCATTTTTTTCCACTCATAACGTTTTGCCTAATAAAAGGTATTGTCTCTCTGTACATACCTTGTTTCACATCCTTCAGCTGTCTTGCTTACAGCAGTATTAGCATTTGCATTTGAGGGAGTACATCAGCAGCTAAAATGTGACTATTTTATGGTTTTAAGCTCAGAATTCATGTCCTATTTTCTAAAAAAAATGTTTTCAGGCTTATTAACATTATCTGGATGAAGAAAATCCTGACTCAGTTATATGATATAAATTTTCAAAGCATATTCTACTAGGAGATGGTGATACGACCTTTTTATATAATGGCTTTACCTGATGAAGACTCTGAAAAAGAAAGCAATAAATGCAGTTCAAATGCCTGACAGCAGTCAAACTTATGTCATCAGGTGATTCTTAAAATCATAGACTCATAGAATGTTTTGGGTTGGAAGGGACCTTTGAAGGTCAGCTAATCCACCTCCCTGCAATAAGCAGGGACATCTTCAACTAGATCGGGTTCCTCAGAGGCACATCTGACCTGACCTTGAATATCGACCACCTCTTTGAGCAACCTGTGCCAATGTTTCACCATTCCCACAGTAAAGAATTTTTATTTTAATAAATCTAGTTTGAATGGTCACTGTTTTAGTTTAAAACCATTACCTCTTTTCCTATTGAAACAGTCCCTGCTAAAAATTTTATTCCCATCTTTTTATAAATATCCTTTAAGTACTGAAAGGACACAATGAGATTTCCATGAACCCTTGTCTTCTTCAGGCTGAACAACACCAACTATCTCAGCCTGTCTTACTATGAAAGGTGTTCCATCTCTCCAATCATTTTTCTGGCCCTCCTCTGGACCTGCTCTAACAGGTCTTTTCTGTGCTGAGGGCTTCAGGTGTTGTAAACTGCAGCATTAAGAGACAAGTCTTTGTAATATTGTGTGTACCATATCTCAAAATTAAAATTGACAAACAAGTATATTTATTTAAAATCAGACCTAGATAACTGGAATTTTAAATCATACGTCTAGATCAAAATAATTTTTTGTCCCAGTACTCGTATGTATACTTATGAAATTCTGTGGGATCATGACAAACTTTGTCTCTATGGATATAATGATAAAAAAAATAGAAGCAGAAAAATTAAGAAAGCTATTAACTCACCAAGTTAAATACAGAACTTTGCAATAATGCCTCTTTTTTCTTCATTAGCCCAGAGTTTAATAGAAAGCATTAATGTCTGTGACAGCCAGTATTTTCTCATTTTTTAGATGTCATGAGCCTCATATTTTCTTTTTTGCGTCTGGAGTAAGTTTTAAAGACAAAATACAGGAAAGGAAATGCATATTTCTTTTTTATGTGCCAAACCCTAGCGTATTCTTAGCTTAGGACACTACTATTCAGCTGGATACAATTAAGCTGAAGATTTGGTGATATATATGTGCTTTCATACTGAAAGGAAAGCTCCTCATTTCATTAAGAAACTCAAACTGGCTTAATATAATTTAAGTCGCTCTCCACTCATTATTCTGCGCCTTCACTTACGTGTATAGTTTTGATGCAGATGAAAAATTGATATACATTTCATTAGACATTAAGTCATGGAATGTAAAATGTCATAAACTGAGCCACATGTATTTTCTCCCTCTGAAATCAGAGGAATCATCCAGGTGCTGCCCACATGTTACTACTGCTTCATGGTGTGTTATAGGTTTGATCTCTAGTGAAGTTTGTATGGGGACACACCAGAAAAAGTCAGTTCAAAATATGTTTTAAAACACTGTTTTGGTGCTTATTGCCTTTCTTTTATCTTTCTCTCTTGTATTTCTTCTATTTTCTTTTTGTTTATCTTACATTCTGTACTTGTGTTCTAATGTGACAGTTGCCTAATAAATCCCCTTCCTAACAGTAACTGTGTGTCCAAAAATGCAGCCCGTACTTTCTCATACAAAATTATTTATTTCTTCCATGACAGGACAAAGACTTATCTTTCTGACACCTTAGAGAGGTCATAAAGTACATTTGGTCACTATGAATCATCTCGTTCAAGGAAGATGTAGAGGCCAACACACGGGATAGGATCCTGATATTTGCTCTGGAACAGTTTCTTGTGAAGAGCTAAATTTGAACAAGAATTTGCCCAAGCCTATTGTTGGTAAGAAGAAGAAATGTTCTACATAGGATAAAACCAGGATCTTGAAGGAAAGATGGTTCACATTCTCACGGGAGTAATGGCTAGAAAGAAACTCCAGAGCTGTTAAACTCCTTGATGAGAGGGATTTCTTTCTCTCTCACTCACACAGAGATAGCCACAAGGCATAAGTATCTGTCTAACAGTTTGACATCTTGATATTTCATTTTCTTTGTGAGTTTGACTTGCACTTCTGAAATAGGTGGCACATTATTCTTGAGAATGGGTTTTTAATTAAAAAAAAAAAAATTAGTACAGTGTTTGAGTTATGTCCCTGTTTGAACTGATGAAAATCTCTGAAGGTCCATTTTGTAAAATACTTGTATGTTCTATGAAATCAGTAGAGGCTTTTGTTTGGGGTTTTTTTTGGTTGTTTTTGTCAATTGGATATTTTGTCAACCATGGATTATGCTATGCCCTACCAGCTGAAAAACACAAAAAAAACCCCAAAATTACCAAACTGGACAAAAGACTCCAAAATCTTTACTTCAGAAAGTTTTCCTCATCAGAATCAGACTAACATTACTGTTCTGTGATAGTTGAGAAAATAATTTGTATTAGTCTCAATGTTACTGTTTTCAAGAAAACCTGGTGTTCACTTTTACAGTAGATAATTTAGCCAAAAAATACATCACAAAAAGATGCACTCCAGAAACCAGTATACTTTAAGGAAATGAATCCAAAAGTAAATAATTTTTGTAACTGTTAAGTATGATTTAGTGACTTTTACAATTTGAAATATCTTTGTCGTATTCTGAAATATGACAGAAAGAAGTGTTGTGTTATAGGGAATGTAAATTCACAGTGAAAGGTGAAGATGTGGAAGATGAAAGGATGTTTCAAAAAAGAAATTAAGTTGGCTTTCATCAATCTCCTGAGTAGACTACCTTCTCCAATACTCCTGTCCTCAGTTCTCCTTTTATTTGAGGGTTATTGTTATGTTACAGCTTTAAAAAAAAAAAAAAA
>VXAD01010096.1:504542-741927 GCA_013399195.1 Dicrurus megarhynchus
AAAAAAACACCAAAGAAAACAAAAGCTGCATGCCCCAGTAACATTGTTTTCCAGTGACTGAGTAAATTAAGATAGATGCTCTCATTTTCCTTTGTAGACTTTCCCTTCCTCAATAAGTGAAAAAATGGTAGGCATATATAAGCCAAGCTTTACTGGTTGCTTTGTTCTGTGGGCAAATCTTTTAAAAGTACAAAGCCTTCAGAATTCAGATATCAGTCTTGGAAAGATCACCCAGTTGTCACAACAAAGTCCTTATGCATTTGAAGACCCTGTTATCATGCTGAAATTTAGTTCTTTCTCTCAGTTTTCTTTTTTCTTTAGCCACCCCTTTCACTGAAATGTGGATCTCCTAATAAGCCAATATCATGCTTACCTCAGCCTCAATAGAATACACTGTCTACTTCCTCTACGTGTCATTTAATTGTTTTATGTCCATATATGTAACATATTAGAATATTTCCAAATTGCAAACGAACAAAACTTATTCCCAACCAGAATCTTGAAAGAGTAGCCACAAAAAACCATTCTCCTTTTCCAATCACCTGTCATAACAATACTAATTCTGTATCTGAAATTTTGTATTCTCAGCTTCGCAATGATTTGCTCTCAGGCTGAGGAATAGAACCTGTTGCCACTACAGATATGCTATGTTATGGTGGTCGTGGTGCTATCTTAGAATATAAAAAAGGTGTTTTCAAGCTCTTTTAGATTAAAGAGGATGTACAATCAGTTTCTCTGACTTCTTGAGAAATTTCTACTGTTAGGTTAATATGCAAATAATTATTTCTATGCCTTTCTCCACATGGTATGGCATGTGAGTATATGAAACTACATTGTCAGGAAACTTCCAAGACAACCTGTGAAATTCCCTTTAAACTTAAGTATGAGAGTCAAAAAATCCCAGAAGGAGTCTACCCACTAAGTTAGATTTTGCTAGAGGCATAAATGAGTTTCTGTACTGTCTTGGGGTGACTTTATGATGCTGTATCCCCTATTGCCTACTCTATGCCCAGACATGAATCCTGTGCCATTCTGTACCTCTAAGAGAGAGCACGGGGGAAGCCGGCAGAATTCTTTCGTCAGCCTGTGTTCAAAACCACAGATAACTCACTGCGGCAGAGCGGAGAAAACAACTTTCCTGCTTTTCCCCAGCCCTCGGTTCCTCTTCTCAGGAAAGAGTGAGTTAAAATTCTTTGCTTTTTAGCTAGCCTGCTAGCTGAGGCAAGAAAGTTTCTTCCCTGGGACTTTGGCTTCTTTTTCTTCTTCTCCTGGGCTGTTCAGCTTTGCCCTGGTCTGGATCAACATCACCGGGGGTCCCACACCATGGCCTGGAGGGGCCCACACTGAACCCCAGCTCCGGATAGAGCAGAGTCATCACCTACAAAGGACTCTGAATCTACCCAGGTTTTCTCCACAGTGAGAGGTTTTTTTATCTAACATTATTCGTTCTTTTTTATGGTGCCTGCATGCACCCTGCTTGTTAAATAAATACGTTTTTTTCACTTTCTTCTGAGGAATTTTTTTCCGTAACCTGGTGGGGGAGGGGTGGTTGTAAGCTGCTTTCTATCAGAAGATGTTTCCTCTCAAACTGAGACATGTATATAGACCCCAAATCAGACAAGAGTTAGGTGTACTTAATCCAATGTTAGACAGGAAAGAATGAGTCAGCATATATAGGAATGTATCTTTTACATATCAGGTGAATAAAACAAAAGATAAGTATGAGATGTTTAATAGATTAGGGACTATTAATTCATTTTTTCTGGAGGTATTACCAAGGTCAGAATATAATACCAGTTCATCAGAGAAGAAAAACGTTTTAAGACAAAATTTCCATAAGTTAAGTCTTTCAGGCTTCCTTCAGGTTATAAAGTTAAAAAAAATGTAGTGCAAGACAACAACTAGCCACTTGGTTCATTGTATCAAATGCAACTAATTGTTGCAGAGAGAATCTTCAAGGCACTCAAAATATGTCTTGCAGGCATCAGAAGTCTTCCTTTTTAATCTTGTGTGTCCCTGTTGATGACAATTCATGGCACCATAAGAACAATTTAAAAGCCAACTCAAAAACTACTTTAGAGCAACCAGAATTCATCCTCAGTATAGCTAAAAGACAGTTATCAAGCAAGTCAGAGCCATAAGCCAACAAATGGACTCCAGAGAGCCCAAAAAGCTTGCTGACCTTTGATGCACACTCTCTAGAGCAGTACACTTGCAGAACTCAAAAAGAATAACTTATGATTAATTCAGTTCAGCTATCTGTACTAGCTGAAGGATAGCTATCATTATTTAATCAATTCCTCTCCATATAAACTCCCTGATCAGCCATTTAGGAATGATTATAGAGAAAATTCGTCAAATGTCATTATGTGCAATATAGTGTGCTTTGGTTAACTATCCCACCTGTCTAAGAAATTGTTTTATTTTCCAAGAGAGAAGCTCTTTGATGTGAGGAACAGGAGGGAGTTAGGATTGAAACAGTTGTTTCACAAAGCATGAAAAGGGAAAATTAATTAAGAGGCGTGACAGTTAAATTCTCCATTTCACACTTTTGGGTTATGTTTAAAAGAAGTATGTAAACAAGTGAGGGTTTTTAGATTTAAAAAGAGAGAGTATGCCTATAGCACTATAGTACTATAGTATGTTGAGACAGTACTCAACAAGCATAGAGGCTATTTCTGGAACAGATCACAGGCCAATAGATTACTAGCCTAGTGCTGGGGTGTGTTATCAAGCCTTATCAGTTAAACATGGGCATGTGAATTCAGAAACAGAGAAGTCTCTTGTTCTGACGTGTTGTAATAGTGATGGAGCAAACACATAATCAAGGTCAACTCAAAAATATTTACTGCTATTACAATGTGAATGATTATTTATTCCATTTTGATTTTGCTGTCTGAAATTTTGTTTTCCAAGTCTAAGACAGCTGTGTATTTACCCACTGTAGTCATAAGAGAGCATACTTTCACAAGTCACTTCCTCACATTAAATCTGTCTCTGGCTGGGATGAATTGCCATCTCAAAGAGCTTTCTTCTTCATTGATTGTATACACAACAAGTTTAACATAAGCACTTTAAGCCATCCTATCTGCCTTAAAGCATCTCTCCGTGGCCGCCAGCTGACTCTCTAGAACATGGAACTTATGCAGACTGTATCATATCTGTCATCAACTGGCCTCCAAATCTCCATTTTTTGACATCCTAGGGCATCTAATATCAAGAGCTGGAGGAAGGCAAGATGTTAATTTTTACCTGAAAAGCACTATGTTTTGATACCCTATGGCTCAAAATATGATACTGACACTGCTAGTAACAGGGCACATGTTTTGCACAAAGCCTCAGGACTCAGGCTTGTTGAACCTTCTCTCTCTGATCCTTTATTGAGCTGCCTGCAGCTTTGTTTCACTTGGTTTAACTGTGACAGTAATTTTTCTAATTAACCAGCCAATTTGGTTTGCTTTTGAATAACTTATGAACAATTTCACTAACATTTTAGGATGAGAACTTAATGAGAGCATAGAGAAAGAGGTTTCTGGTACTAGAGTACAGGCCTTGTGTCCACAGGGAGACAGGATGTGGGCTAGAGATTCACAACTGTGGGATGAAAAGGGACAGGATATAAGCTAACACTGGAGACCGCACAACTGTAACAAATGGGCATTTATTGTGACTTTTTCTCTGTAGAACTGTTCTTTCTTTTTCTTTAACAATTGGATCTGAACTAATAATGATTCTTGGATCAAACTGTTAAAATTTCGATTATACTAACAACAAATTATTGATTGTGTATATAAGGGGATTCCTCCTTGCCTGTAAACAAGATTTTGATCATTAACAGTTTGCACAGTTAAATTCTCTTCCTGTGGACAACCAAGACGGGGTGCCTGACTGTAGATGGTAACCCTTGAGTAAAACAGACTGTTTCCTATGCAGCTTGATTTACAGATATTTACAGAGATCTATGACGTGGGGCTGGCAAACATGGCAAGTGTGAATTAAATAAGTCTGCAGATTTCAGCAGCAGCAGCTGGAAGCCGCAAGAATTTCTAGACAGTCATTAATAGCCCTACGAAAATATGTTTACATGACTGAAAACAGCCCACCTGGTATTCATTGTGACAACTAGGCTAAAATTTTTTTCATAAGGTTTAAAGAAGAACAAAGCAGCTTTCTCTTTTTACACAGCATTTTCTAATGTAATGAAGTTCTCAAATATCTGGAGGCAAGTCAGACTGAATTAAAGTATTATTTTCTATCCATAGTCTTATATTCCTTTGTTCCTTGAAACTTTAAAGAATTGCTTCTGTATGCATCCTGTTTCAAAGTTTTTGATATCCACACTGTGTTGTTAATCATAGGTTCCTTATTATTTTAGTACACTCATATATCATGGTGATAGCTTCTAGATAGAGAGATCTGAGAAAGATCATATCTGGATAACAGCAGAAGAGAAAAAAACCAAACACTGATTCCCAACCAGTTAATGAAAGAAGTCAAAGCTTTAGAAAATGTGGCATACCAAATGTTCTTAAATGTAGTTTATAACAGTATCTGCTGAAATCAGTATCACTTTATTTATTGTAAATGTCAATAAGGTTATGTGACTGAGCATATGACATATTCTTATGATAGTGTCATGGACACAGCTCTGTAAATGTAAACTGCCATTTTATTCAGTCTGAGAGACTGTTTAAGTGTTAAATAAATATTCATTTTCTTAAATATCATATTGTCATATTTGCCTTTTTACAAGGTCTGAGTGTGTATGTAAATGTGTTTGTGTGATTTCTTTCACTTTTTAATTTGAGATTTTCTAAGGAGACAGGCCAGCAGCTTTGCTAACTTCATTAGAACTTTGTTTGTTTAGGTCTGTTCTTCTCCATTTAAATCCTTCCATCCTGTCACTGCTATTAAAGCATTCTTGAAAATAGGATCTGACTAGATATATGGAAAGCAGTGCAAATGTATTACAGAAATTTGATGAGTTATATTGAACATCCACATTGTAGACATTGACATAAGACAGTCTTATGTGTCTGCCCTTTCTGATTAGTGGGAAAAAGAAGACTCTTTCAGGGCACAGCTAATGAGACTGCTCTTAGGCATTTCATTTAGGATGGAATAAAACATCCCGGGAAGGGTTTATTTCTCTTCATGGACTGTGAACCATCTATCAGGATGAGTTCAGGCGTGGCCAACAACTAAATTTTTTTTTTCCTTTTTATCAGAACAGTGTCACCCTTTTGCATGATTTTGGGTGGATTAATCCGTTCCACTGCTGCATTATTATTTCCTTATTTCTTTCTTGAATGACTAATTCATCTTGCTTACATTTTTTCAACTGAAATATGGTTAGCACAGAGAAAAACTTTCATTTTATCTTTGATTGCTTAGATATAGTTTCTTTGCTTATTTATTTATTGTAGTTAATGTTTTAGGGAAAGAGAGATGCAAGATTTTCAAGAAGTTCAGTATTTATTTCCAGTGGTTTGATTGTCATAAATGACGCAATTTGTGGATCCTGACTCCTAAAGTTACAAGATAGGCTGCATTTCAAGTATAAGTAGTAGTTTTTTTCTGAAAAGTTTATCTTATTTACTCACCCTCAAATTCAGGAGGGTGTTCTTAGTCTTGTTACAGAAAACAAAAATTATGCTTCAGATATACTAAATAGGTAATTCTCATAGGATATCTGTAAGAAAATTATTTTTAAAATTATGGTTTTCCACAGAATTACTATTCTATGAAAGTACCTGGTGTTAATATTTTTAATCAGTAAATTAAATTGAGTGCATTTTTCCAGGTTTGCAAAATACGGTTAGTGTGACTTAAAATGTATTCAACTAAAAATAATAACAAACTTCTTATAGAGAGAAATCAATCCAAGCCTAAGATCTGTAGAATTACAACTAAAATCCCAGTTCTATGAAGAAAAGACGCTCTCCGAATCAAACAAGGTGCTTGAACTTGAAAAAGCTGGGCTGCAAAAAATCTTGAGAAAATACCTTGTGTGAGTGTTTTTGGCAACAAGGTTTTGACAATAGACAAAAAGAAGATTTTTAGAAAGATATAAAAAGGTATGTGTGGTAAGTGGGACTATGTGTGTAAGTACAACAGCAGCTTGCATGCACATACAAGCAAGATATATATTTAGATAGATAGATATATACATATATACGTGCATATATATCTGTATTTACGTACATATGTCTATAGATTTGTTTATACATTCATATGAAAGTATACATGGATGAAAAGAAGTTTAAGATACTCCATATATTTCATATCAGGCATTACACACAACACATCTGTACATGTCACAAATATTAATCTTTTTTTTAAAACCCACAACAACATGATCGAGATTTCTTCTGGGAAGATAGCAAAACAAATAATCTGAATCAGTTCTTAATTTTTAGAAAACCTTGTGTTGAACAAGACTAAGAAGTAAGTACCACCATATAATTTCCTGAAACTGGAGTTCTGTACATATTTCAGATAAAACAAAGAAACTCACAATAAAAAATTAATTCCTTGGAGTCATTTTGACCAAAATATTTTCTTATGGGTAAAAATGAAGCACATGTTACCAATCCATAAATATACATATAAGTGTAAAATTAAAGATTTATTAGTAGTACAATTTGAATTTGATAATGATCAGCAGTTGATCAAGTTGATCTTGAGTTTTGAGTATTAATGGCAGTGGAGAAAACATTTACAGTCTTAATCATTTTTACATGACTATTTTATTTTTTCTTTTGTGAAACTACATTGTATGTGGAGAATTATCAATTAGATAATAGTATTCTTCAATGTTTGAATATGAAAAAAATTTGGTACCTTCTGAAGACAAGTATTTTAACAGCAGATATGATCCCTTATAAATTTTTTTTTTTGGTTCTCTGCTTCTGCATTGGGGTTTTTTAATCTTTACCTCATGTATTAGTCCGCTTAGGCATTTTTCGCTGTTCCTTACTCTTAGAGGCACTAAAGATTTGCCCTGCCTAATCATATATTATGTGATCTAATTATAGTAATTTTTAAAGTGCTTTTTATGATATTTCTTTAAAGAAATGAAATCTAAGAATCCTGTCCTGTAGACTACACTCAAGTGGGATTTGCCTAAAGAATTTAATTTAAGAGAGACTGAGATGCTAAGGAAAAATATAGGTAACTGTAAGACTTCTGTTGCTCAGATGCCTACTGTTGGGTGTTCTGATCTTTTCGAATTCTGGAAATAAAAAGAAAGTGAAAATTATAGATAGCAATAATACTCAGTTAACAGTGATAAGGAATATTAACTCAGCATCATGTTAGAAGATCTGGTAATGTACAAATATATCGACTACAAATTCTTGTCTGAAAATGTAGCATTTGACTGCTCTGAAGAGAGGGACAATATCTTGAAAGAAATTAGGATCTTAAAGAGGGCAAGGACAGGACAATTTAATAATTGTAACAGGAAATTCCAGGAGGTCTAATTTTTAAACAGAGAATACAAAATGCTTGTTTAAATCAGAATTCCTTGCATTTTTTCCACTTCTGAAGGAATAATTATTACAATAATAATTCTTCTGATCATCATCTGATCAATTCCTGCTGATTTCAAGAAAGGAGGCCACATCTGGATTCCTGTGTCCAGTTGTGGAATTTCCATCCCGGGAGATGTTCAAGAATTGTCTGCATGCAATCCTGTGCAATGTACTCCAGGATGACCCTGCCTGAGAAGAGAGGTTGGACCAGATGACCCACTGTTGTAACTTCTAACCTTACACATTCTGCAGTTCTCTGAAAGGTGCATTGATTTTGTTTGTTTGTTTTTACTAGAATACACTTTAAATAAGAAAAACTGGGGGGAAAAAAAGAGAAAGGAAAGGGGGAAGAAAGCTTCAGAACATGGAGACGGTGGACAGTGATGGTAATTTCAACCCCTTTCCTGCAGAGTTTTATTTTTTTGGCATCTAGTCATCCAGCAGGATAAATACAGAAACTCTTAGGCTTCACATGTTATTTGTGTATCCTTTTACCACTGTGTAGGAGGTGAACATGCCAATTTTTCCCAGGAAAGGGCATTAATCAAACATATTTGCCATATTGTTTAACATTCATTAGTTAAGTACTACTCACCAGCTAAATATCAGAACTTCTAATTGTGTGTTTAATTTGTATAATTATGTGGTATGGTTGATAGATATTCCTTGAGATGGCAATATAGCTATTACAAATAAGAATACTGGCACAAAGCAATAAGCAAGTTGAGGAAATTCACTTAAGTCTAGTCTCCCTAATATTAATGATTATCATTTTGCTTTTCCTTTTGCATAAATGACAACAGTTTTTATTTCTAGAGATAAATTCAATCTCATTCTGCATCTATAGTTATCTTAGTGGCTAAGAAATTTATAATGTAGGAGCAAGAAAAACCATGGTTAGAAAAGTCCATTCTAATCTGTGGCCATGTAAGTTTTTTTGGAGGGGGGTTGATAAAAAATGTGTTCAAATGACCCACTGAAGCTGTTCTTAAAGCCTGTTGCATTTTCAGCAAAATAAAGACTCTTTTGGCTTACTGAAAACATCAAAAGGATAAATTGTTGATGACACTAGCTAGTAGAGAAGAAAAAAGACCAACTTTGAAATTCATGCATCAAAAATAATATCTGTACCAATGTGATTCCATTCAGATTCACAGTAGTAGTAGAGCAAAAATTCAGAAATTAATTCTTTAACTATGGAGAACCTAGTGAGCAGAATCAGTGTACTAGATGTCAGCCTAAGTACAGATTTTTCAAAGAACTATAGACTGTGAAAGTTAAGATTCAGAGAATGTAGAAGGGAGTTGAACAACTACATACTAAGTCTCAAGTTATGAGTGTGTGCTGAAAATTTACTTTCTGTAGTCTAGAAATGCATAATGATTCAAGGAATTCCTTATGTTATGATCATTAGTTTCTTTCTGAAACAGGTTCTGATTTTTTCAAAACAGGAAAACATGGATTTTTCACCTATTTTTCCTATTACCACACAATTTTTAGTGCTGTCATTTTATATTCAGTCCCAAAGATACATTATAAGTTCATGAAGGTGTTTGGAAAGTTAGCCTCTGAAAAATTCCTGAATTTGATATTGGCTTGATTCCAATTTAGTTCATAGTCATGTAAAATGAATAGCTCTTAGAAGAGCTTTTATTCTTTGGAAATTCAATATATACTCTAAAGAACTGGAAAAGTATAAGAGAAGTTCATGAAGAGTCATTGCTAAGAGATGAAACAGTAGATCTTGCTGTCACGAAACATGAGTTCCACTGGCAGTATATAATAAATATAGTTAAACATTAAAATTCATTTTTAACATTAAATATCCTGTATGTCTGGAACTTATGCACTTTACATATAAAACACTTTAAAGGTCAGGAAATCAATCTCCCGTGTTTTACTTGTCATCTCTATTAGCTTAAGCCAATATAAAATAATGAATACTTCTTTGTATTACAGTTCTATCTTGGCCTGATTGATCCTCTATAAAGCTATTATAAAGGTCACAATATGATAAGTCAAAGACTATTGAGGAACAGGAGGGCACAAGGTAAGATAAACATGTCACCTATTTGGGAATGGAGTCAGGTTGTTTCCTGTATTTGGAGGTAAATGTTAGCTAAACCCAAACCACTTTGGTGTTAAAGGTCTTCCTGTATTTCCATAGTGCAACTTTATTTTTCATGAGTTAAACATCTGTATAACAATATTGTCATTGGGTTGGTCCTTCTAAAAAGTGAGATAGATTGTTAAATGTTAATATTCTTTCTTGCAAAGTTCCTTACACAATATAGCTACATACGGGACGCTTGTGCAATCATTCTTCTTAAGTGCATAGTAAGTATTTTAATCATTTGGAAAAAGAATAAGTTTTAATCTAATTTTAAATCAAATAATATAATTATTTATAGTGCACAAGATCTATGTACAAAACACTGAAGAATTTTTTGTTTTTACATAAATATAGGTGTGTAGACACTATATATGCACATGAATATAGTAGTTACATCAGTTATATAGGAAAAGTGGTTGTGTAAATAGGTAGAGTGAGAGTAACATATATTATTCATATGACTGTACTATTAATGAACACGAAGAAAGACTTTATGGTGTTATTTTAAAATTATTAATTAAATGTATGTCGATAACCACAAGTTATGTCAGTAACCACAGAAAACTTTTGCTATTTTGTATTGCACTCCTTATGAATTAGTTTAGCAATCTATTCATGAAGTTGTTCCATGTAATTAATTGCTATGAATTACACGATAATATAAGAGGTGGGGTTTTTTTTCCCTGAGACTTATAATGTGATCAAAGGTGTGAACTCAATAAAAAACACAAAAATAATTTATTAGCATCACAACTGACTGTAGCAATGACAAAATTCCATTTCAGGTCACATCTATTCCAAGAATGAACATTTTGATTTTATGACCAAAATTAAATACTGAAGGAAACAAATTGATTGTACGAAAATGAGATTTTGAGATTTTTAAAAATCTTTTTTTGGATGATATGAATGAAGGATATGGACATATATAAGCATGCATAATTGAGTATCATTGTGTGGTTTTACTGAGCAGTTCAAAGTTTTATTACTCTCTTTGAAAAATAATCAAAATAATCTTGGAGCAGAGGGAGAAAGAGGGAAGGAGAGAGAGGATGATGCAAAGAAGTTTTTTAGACAATTTATTTGATTTCTAATTAAATGAATTTTTTTCATGTCCCAGTAGAACTTATCATCTTCAATAAAACTTGCGTTGGAGAGAAAGCAAAATTTGGTTTTGTGAATGAATACCTTCAAATAATTTTCTGTGAGAAAATATTTAACAGAAAGTACTGAACTCTGTAATATGGACCTATTCTGAAATGCTGTAGTGTCTATTAAATTATATAAAAAATTAGAAACTATTTGATAAAGTTCAAAAATAATTTTTTAAATTTATTATTTTTATTCCTGATGTTTTATTTCCAGAATTCTGTGGAAAATATCATTAAAATATACAATTAATACAATAAAATATTTAAAAAAAACCCATCCCATGGCTAAAACCTCAACAAAAAATGTCAAATAAAAGGTCCCCAGGAATTATGGTAAAACTGAAGAGTTCAGGTTTGGTGTCTAGCTTTTGGCAGGGTTAGATTTGTTAAGCCTTTATAATTACCACATACTGTTACAGTTGCTCTCTTGTTTTAACTGGGAATGGCCTTAGACAAGAGAATTACTACAAATTTTTCATTCTAGTGTCAGAGGTAGGAAAAAGGTAATCAGGTACAGACTGGAATTGCAGAAAGCTGTTTGATATTAATGCCCTCTCCACAAAATGCACTAAGAATATATGGACATATGATACAAACAAGAAGTAAAGCTTAATTGTTTTTTCCTCCTTGAGTTAAGTTTTCTATCTCTTGGACGATCTTAACTATATAAAGTGTCACTTTCTAGATTAAATGATAAAGAGAAGGTATTTTGTTTTGCATGTATGTAGATTACATACATTTTTCAATGTTTCTAAAAATTAATTGGAAAAAGTTGATATTTAATTTACACTTTAAAATGCACTATTCATTGCATGAGTTACTATATAAATTGCGCTATTTTTTATATAATTTTTATATTTTTAATGGTTTGCTGATGGATTTAATATTGTTCACTTCCTTCTCCAAGGGAAAGAGCTACATTTTTTACTGAAGAGAATCTAATTTGGTTTTAGACAGAAAATCTAGAACCCCTCAACCTTCGTTCCATCTGGCTTTTAATACTTTTTACCATTATACCTCTTTGACTGCTTCAATTATAATTTATTTCAAATTAGTGAATATCTGGGCATGAATAAAATAGGAAGAACTAGTCCACTTTAAAATGAAAAGTAATATAGATACATTTTTATCTCATAAAGGTCCTGCTTTTGAGTGTTCATAAACCTTCCACAATTACTTCCCTTGGATTGACGCCAGGTACAGAGTTCTCGTTTTAATTGTATCAATGTTATTACTAGGTATTAATAGAAGTCAACTTGAGAACTTGCTTGGACACAGTCATGGGCAAAATGGACAAGGGTAACTTGTGGACAGAAGCAGTAGAACTGTATGAGAAGCAGCTTTTACCTCTACCTTCTCAGTATGCTGCAATTAAAGGTTGGCATCTTACAGCTGGAATTGTGGGAATCTGTTCATCCCTATGAGAGCAGAACAGAGGTAACAGGCATAAATTCTGGAGAGAACGTATCTCTGAGGTCCTGAGTACTTAATCAAAACCAAGCAAACAGGCAACTCCAAAAACATTCCTAGGGGAATACCTTGAAAATCTTATTGGGATACTGTTAATATCTGCCGGCCAGGCTGTTCCCAGCCTGGCTCGCAGGCCAACAGGGTCCGATGCCCGCGTGAACCAGCGACTGAATTGATGGTAACTGAGGTTTGCGTGCCTCAGTTTACCAGTGCAGCCCAACGCCTCCTCATAGCATGTAGGCATGCTGTAGCCAGCAGCGGAAGGTACGGAGGAAAGAGTGGAAACTCTGTCAGCTGCATTCCAAGTTTATTTTCTCCTGCCCTCAAGAGGGCAGGGGCCAGTTAGCTTGAAGGGAAGCTAAAGCAGAGAGATCCCGGTTTGCTCTCTGGCAGTCAGTTTTAAGGGATTACATCATGAGGTAGAGATAACAGAATTGACCAATCATGAAAGAAGGTACATGATAGTAAACCAATAAAGACCCCTCACAGGGGAGGAACAATATCAAACTAACAAGTAACAAGACAGCTAGAGGGTATTTCAAATCATGCTGGCCTGTTACAGGACTTGAAACTTCTGTGAGTGACATGCAAGGGGTATATTGGTATGCTATAGGATAGCAACAGGATACATGGATGCACAGTACAACTATGCTGTCGTTATTACTCAGTGCTTGGTGTTTTAGGCACTCCTCTCATTCCACAAACAAACAAACTGCCAGAGGCCCTGATAATAACTTAAAACAGATTGAGACTTAACCTAGGAATATAACTTTGTTAAGGAGATATTAATCACTTGATTAAACAATTTTCTAGTCTACTAAACAATCAAAATTAGATATTTCAAATTATGGTGTTAAATCATAAATAATATAACATATAAAAGTATATTATGTTAATTTTGGTAAAAGTATGAACACTCAATACTATATGCATGAAATACAGAGTTTTCCACAGAAGATTTCTTATACTTCTTAAAAAGACAAAACATTATCTCAACTGCATGGGTATGGTCATTATGAGATGAAATACTGACACTGTGATACTACAAAGGAAAGGCAGATCAAAACAGGACACTGCAGTGTGTAGGCTGCATCACAGAATCCAGAGCCTCACTATTTTTTGAATATTAAAATCTCATTAGTTCCAGGCCATAAATCCATACAGGTTGAAAGAAATATTTCTGTATAATAGAGCTACTTTTATTACATATCTCTGAATCATAAGAGTATAGAATTGATTACACTGTGAAGTACTACAAATTCCATAGCCCCCCACAACCCGTGCATCAATATATCTTTTTTCGTAACATAATAAATACAATGTTTTAAAAATATGTAATTTAAAAGTCTATTTTCAAAAATGGAAACATCTAAGAAACATATGATTAGAAAGAACATTCCAAATCAATGAACATAATGAAATTTAAAAACTTAAAAAATTTATTAAACTCTAACTAAAAATCATACCAGTTATTTTGGTGTAATTTCTTGAATGATTATTTTGAAAGTAGGAATGAATTCAGGTTGAATTAGTGTCATAGCTGAAGCCTGTAGTAAAACACCCCCCTCCCAAAAAAGACCTGGATTCCATCCTCCCAGCACTACCTGACGAATATGAGCTGGAAAACAAGTAACGGCTGGACTTCGTTTTGCCACTGCTGCTAACACTGCTGCAAACACTACTATTAAACCATATTAAACAGCAGGTGCACATAGGTTTACATCCTGTTTATTTCAGTGGCCAAAAGTAGGTGTTTGGGGGAAAATTATCGAATCATTTAGGCTGAAAAAGACCTCTAAGATCATGGAGTCCAACCTTAAACCTAGCACTGCCAAGGCTAACACGGAACCATGTCCCTAAGCACCACATCTATACCGGTGTGAGATTAGGACAAATATGTGATGATAATGCTCAGAATATTCTCTAAGGTCGAACAGCTTTTGGCTCAAGAACTTCCTAATATGATTTTTATGTAAGTAATAAAGTTCCTTGAATTACTTTTTATGAACTTTTCTACTTTTTTTTTGAAAGCAAAGGGTTTTTTTTTCATTTTCGATATCTTGTAGTAAGAGCTACCCATGAGAAAGGGATTAAATCTGTCTGTGTTTTAAGTCTGCAATTGGATAGGTTCAATGACCACACATTTTGTAAAGAGGGTTGTTAAATTGTACCACACATCCTTAAATGGCATCTTTCTCTGGGAAATTTCTTGTGTCATTTAAATAAATGGTTTCACATCTGAGAATTAATTTCTGTCTTCTGTTGTATCACATGTCATTTTCCATATCCTCTACGAAACAATACTGAATAAGACCCTGAGATTAGCTCAGTTAGTTAGACCATGGTGCTAATACCACCAAGGTGGTGAGGCTGATCTCTGTATGCGCCGGTCACTTTGGAGTTAAACTTGTTGATCCTTGTGGCAACCTTGCAACTCAGAATATCCTGTGTTTCTGTAAAATCTGGTGTCTAGTCCGTATAATTTTCTTCTCAATTTTATTTACATACTAAATAGGTTCTTCCTAAAATACACACCTAACTTCTACTTCTCAGTGAAGGTGGCTTGTAGAAAAAGATTCAGTTAAGATCAAACATCTCTTTTGCTTTTGGACCAAAATTCAAATTTCAACTTTTTTTTCTGCAGCATTCACTAAGAAGACTAATTTCAATATTTATAAACTTGAAATACTATGTTAGATACCCTACTTGCAGATATTCCATATAGATTAGTATATTTGAACCTGACAGAGATATTTCAACAGAAAATTTAATATAATTTTGACAAGCATTATAAGAGTTAAAAGAATGAATATAATTTATCACATTATAATATTCTAACATTCAGCAAAATGTTTTTATCCACTAAGTACTTAACTAATTTTTAGTCACATGACTAAGTTAAACACATGAATTTGAAGACATCTATCACTAAAGTGATTGTATTGTAGTTAAGGACAAAAAAAGGAGAGAACAGAAAGATGATAAATGTTTTTAATTAGTCACATTTTATATAACTTTACTCAATGAGGGAAGATGTGCTCGTGGGGGTGATTATTTCTGACTTTTTTCAAAGTGTTTCTTTTAACACTCAAATGGTCATTTGAAAACAAAGGTCAAGTGTCTGTGGGTGCTTTGAAAACGAACCGTAATACTACTGTGAAGCAACCAGTATACTTGTTATTGTTAGCAGTTAATAAGCCTTTAATCTCTGGAACTTCATCTACTATGCATAAGAGTTCTTGGGGATTTTTTTCTGGATTTTTTTGGGAGGAAATAAGATTTTTTTGGGTTTTTTCGATATTGTTTTCCATCTTGCACCATTTTTTCTTTCATAAAAGTGATTAGAAATTTGAAAAACGACAGCCAACCAACCAAACCTAAATCTTTTTTTCCTGTTATGGACTCATGACTCAGTGGAATTTGAAATTCTACGTATATGAAATTCAGTTCCAATGAAATTGCAGAAAATTTAATGTAATGTACATACATGTTAATGCTGAAATACTGTATTTCTCTTGCCCTTTGTGGTTTTTTTTTTGTTTGTTTTTTGTTTGTGTGTTTTTTTACTCAAGTCTCTGTTCTTCAAGAAGTTTCTAGTCCAAGACTTGGAAAATTGTGAAAGGCCTTTTTGCTATAGCTGTTTAAAGCTCCTTTAGGATGCCAATGTGATTTTTGAGCTATAATTATTATATTTGGAAACAAAGTCAATATAATATGGCAAAGTATTTCTATGGAGTTGAATTTGGGAATGCTTGATTTACAATAAAATCTCTTTCAACCTTGGTCTTGAGAAACATCATGTTTTAGTGAGGACATGGCTTCTTGGATGTTGTGTTCACTATTTTTTCAAGACAACAGAAAAGAACTGAAAACTTAAAAGAAGAATAAACTCAGTTTTCAAGGGTTCATGAGTTTTTGGGGGGTGTTATTTGTCAAATTAAAAGTTCTTTTTTAAAATAAAAGTCTCTATCATTCACAAGCAAGATTTCACAAACCTGTTCAATGTTCATATCCTCGTAGCAATGTATTGCTTAGTGTGACTGGGCAACCTCCTCACCTTCCCGAATAGCATGAACCAAAGGAATAAAACCATAATTTTCTTACCCTATTACCTTAAGTGGAAATATTGATTACATTTATGTTTTTACAGAAATCTGAAAAAACAAAAGCTTAACATCTTGTTTTCTAAACCAAAATTCACTTTTTACCTCAATGGAATTCTAACATGAATTTGATTTCTGTCATCTTTTTTTTTAAATTGCAGCTTTGAACAGTATTCCATTTAAGATATTCTACATGAATTTCCCTATTACTATATAGCCTTCCTCTATAGCCATGAAAGATAAGCTAAAGCACTGATCCAACATTTGTGGAAATAATGTTCTTGAGTTTTACTCTGAATTTACATACACAGAGAGCATCACAAACAGCATAGGCTTCCCCTTACTTCCCTTGCCCTTCCATGTTGATATATATGCATGCATACAAATGCAGTTGTGCATACAAACCAATCACAAAATTAGAAAATCTTCTTCATTCTCAGTAAGTACAGTAAACAGTATCAACATCCATAGCATTAAATCACTGTCAATACCAACACTTCATAGGACAGAAAACAGTGATGGATTGGGATAAAGCTTTTTATCCAAAACAATTGAAATGATCAAGATCTTCATTACCACTCTTTATGCACACTCATAACAGGGAATGGGAAAATCTGAGGGTTTTTCCTTCATTGTCTAATAATGACATCATCTAGAGAATGGATGTTTCTCCTCAGAAGAATAACTTAGTTTTCTGAAATTTTCTGTGTAATGGATCATTCTATTATCATGTTGAAAACAGACAAATCAGCTTATTTTCTTTATGAAGGCAATATTAATACATCTTTTAAAATCTGACAAACCTGTATAATGCCACCACTCAAATCTGCAAAAAAGTCATAACACAGTAAGCAAGGTTTCCTATTACTAATGCTTGTCTCTTCATATGAAATACCTTGAAGCATAATTAAAAGCTATTTTCATAAAGTCCAAATTACAAAAAAAAATTGTGAATTTCTGTGTGTTTTTATTGTTGCTGTTTTATTGAGTCTGTTGACTCACTTTCAAAGCACAGTAATTTACAGCAGTTTTCTGAGTGTTTCATGTCAAAATCTGAGAGGATGCAATGCATTAATAACTATTCTAAGCAATGTTTTTCTTCATATTAGGATCTTGTCATATTCACATTTAGAGTCTAGCCTTGCTTTCTTACATTTCTGGTCAATGAAATACAAATTACTGCAATGTGTGTCAAACGTATTGGGAATTTTCTTATCAATCTATAACCATCTAGAATTTCAACACTTTGGTTACCTGCATGAAGTTATCTATGACACAAATTCAACAGAGTGCTGATAACCATCTGGTGTAGCAGAGAAAGTTCATCATCTTAAATAGCTTTGAACACCTATATGTGATCACCAGAATCAGGTCCCTCGGTCTTCCAAACTTTTGTTTACACATATTTGTCTCTTAAGCATTTGAAAATATCTCCTTTTAAGCTCTGGTCAAGATGAATAGTGCTTCTAGGAAACATAATTCATTTTGATAATATGGGACTTAAAAATCATATAGAAACATGCCATCTAACAAATACCATGCAAATATTTACAAATCAAATAATTTGAAAACCAAATACCTTACTTTTTTTGCTAATAATTACAAAAGAAATAATTTATTTTTAAAAAATCAAGACATTTTTGAGGTGAAGTCTGATTCCTTATAAAAATAATTTAAAATCTCAAATTCAGTTTTTACAAAGATAAATGACATCTCTACTGTTTTGTCACTACTGTTTCTACAGTGATCTCTAACTTCTTGTAAGATTTTAAGATAATCTGGACAAGTTTCTAAAATATTGGTGTTGAAAAAAACAAAAATGTGATATAAATATATATGCTATTTTAAAATGATATGAAACTATGACTTAAACATATTTGAGGAAGATGATATCTAGTAATGCTTTTAAATGTAGCAGAGAAAGCATAAATAAAAACAGTGCTGGCAGCTGAAGTAGAAGAAAAATAAATAAAAGAAAATGAATGCAATAGTTGTATATTTTTAAGTTGGATAATTAATCATTACAGCAGATTGTGAGGAAACAAGGCATAAGCTCTGTGTCCGGTAGATATACTCTATTTTAAACAAAAGCATGTTGCACTTATTGTAGGAAAGCTGTCTGTTGTTAGAAAAATGTAATAATTTTTTTATTACCCAGTCCTTTCAGCCATAAAATGTATCAAGTCTTATAACTTATATATAGCATTTAAAAACTTTTTCAGAGACAAATTTAGTAAAACATAGAACCAAAGGCTACCTGCATTTATAAAAATTGTTTTAGACCTAACTGAATTATATTTTAAATAAATAATAATTTATCATTTTTACGTTACCTTCGTAGCCTACATCCTTTTTTTTTCCCTACAAAACTATTATTTTTTGCATTTTTTTACATATGTACACCTCACATAAGTGAGTGTTTCCCATGACTTTGTATGGTAATAGCCAGAGCTTAAACAGATTGCAAATGATTCACTACTAGTGCATTCCTTTTAATGTCTACATTAAGGTTTTTGATTCTTCTCAGGAGTTAATTAGAAAGAACTGCACTGTAATAAGCAGATTTATATGAGCCTGAGAGGAAGAGATGTCTCTAAATAGTCATGTTTCAGGTATTGATCTTTATGAAGTACTTAGATAATATGTGCTCCCTATGTGTACTAAATCTGTTTGATGTGTTCTGGAGAGCAATCAGGCAGAAAAATTTTGAGTTTAGATGTCTTGGAATTCTGCATAAATATCTAACTTGATTATGCTGCTCAGAAACATTAGGTTGTTTGCCAAGTAAATCACAAGCATTCCATTAATATCAGGCTGACCCAGTGTTATGAATGGATGATGTAGGTTTAAATGAGTCCCTGCCTTTTGCCCAGGCCTCTGGCAGCAGGCAGTTGCATTACTGAGGTGATCAGAACCCCAAGACCCACTCTTATTCACTAGTTCTTTAATAATGGCTGATTCAGTCTATTATAAAACGAATTATTTATTACTAGACACAAACCTAACAGACATAAGACTTAGAACAGACTATTACTACACAGGGATAAGACAAAAAGGGAATACTAGTATTATACACGTGGGGTTACAGGTACCATTAAATTTACAGCTAGCTAAGAAATAGTATAACTTAGGATCCAATGTTTTTTACCACCAAATTGTTGAAGGGGCACACATCTAAATCCTTTCCCTCAGTTTCTGGAAAAGTAACCACGAAGCTTCGAGAAGAAAGCTTCTTACACATTCCCAGGAAGTGTGCAAGAGACTTCTGCCTCTGTGATAGTTTGTGTGGACTTTTATAGACATAAGGACCATGGTTTTTGGTCACCACTGTTCATTTTCTTCTGTCTCTTTCCACATCTGCTTTCATACCAAGATGTGTATTAGGGCTTGGGCTCAGACTCTCAGGTGCCTGGAAGTGACCCCTTGCTGGGCTCTCTGACCCCTTGCTGGGCTATTAATCTGGCCTGAGTTATCTCTTCCAAGGGCCCCAGCCACGAGAGAGAGGAGGATGTCCTGCCACACCCAGCTTCATGGGCTTGGAAAACCACTCCTAAGAACACCCTTGGTACTATAAATAGCTCATTAATAAATTTTATAAAGCAAGTCTGTAGCATTGGACTTCTTTAGTCACAAGGTACGTTCACAGTGGAAATGAGTAATTAGATTGTGGTAATTGCCAAATTTGTATGAAAATGTGGTATTACAAATAAAATTTTATGATGAGTGTATGTGAGGTTTCCATGTGACGTGAAAGATTCATTAGATGTTAATTAAGACTTCTGTAAATTGCAAAAACAGCATATACGCAGTTAAGCATAGAATACATGGAAGCAAAGAGACGCATTGAAGCACATCTTTGGTAATTTTGTCCTCAATCCCTCTTAATGTCTGCAGCCACTACGCCTGCTTAATAGATCTTTTGTTGAATACATCAAAACACCTGCAGGCCTTTGATAAAAAAAGCTAATGGAATGCAGATAAAATGTTAGCTTTATGAGGAACTTGCATGTATAAGGAAAGAAGTGACCTTCTGGACCTTTGCATATCAGTCTGAAGTGGAGTGTTCTTTACCATACAGGAAAAAAACATGTCTATAGATATTGTGCTATAACTCCTCAGCAATATTTCAGGCTAAATATAAAAGATAGGCATTTTTATCTGTACTAAAACAGAATAATAGACAGTCCCCTACACTGTTCAACTGTTGTTACCACAAATAGAATTAAAAATTGGTTTATAGATTAAGACTACATTGTTGTAGTGTCTGCATTAATGACAACAGAAAAAAAGTAAAAATATTGGGTTTTGGTTTTGTCAAACATTAAAACTGTCAATAACCACATGCTTAACAAAACCCTATTACTACAGAAGCATCATTTTGATGCCATGATGATTTTTGCATTTTCTTTTATGCCCCCTTTATGTAGCTTTTTATAGCTTTTTGTATTCTTAGTGTTTTTTAGCCTACATTCTTAGACTTATTTTGTTAAGTTAGGAGACTAAACATCTTAGAAGCCCCAGAACACATTTTGTAAACTAAGATAGAACCATCCAGGGGAAGGTTCCTTGGGGAGGGGGGCTCACTCGAGCCTCTCATTGGGGAGTTTTTGATAGATATGCTAATTAGTAAGACCTATAATGTTATACCCGATCTATCAGGGGTGTGCATTGCCATGGGCATTTCAGCGCATTCCACCTGGATGTGGTGCACCTAAGGATCCTTAAAATAAATACCAAGGTAAAACCCCTTTTTCCCTTCTAACCGTGTTTGATTCTTGATTTTGAGACCAGGCATCAATTTCATTATGGAAAGGCATGTGAACTGCATCTCACAAAATCAAAAGTACACAACATTTATGCATTTGACAAATTAAGAAAAATTCTGGCTTCAGTGAAGAAAAATAAGATCAAAGGGATGAAGGTGAGTTTCACCTGCCCTAACACTGGAATTATTTAGATTTGGAAGTCTTCACCTGAGATAGTAATTTAATATTTTTATAGAAAAAAATTAAGAAACAGACAAATAGGTTACCCTAAGGCATGATTTATCTGTTTTATTTTAGCAAAATATTTTTGAATAAGTTGAACTGCATCCTAGAATAGCCTGTTCCTCTTCATTAATTGTAAAAGGAGGCTACAAATCAAGAGGTTTGCTCAGTTGGTCAGAGCACGGTGTAAGGAGAACCAAAGTTGTGGGTTCAATCCCTGTATGGGCCATTTAATTAAGAGTTGGACTTGATGATCTTTGTTGGTCCCTTCCAACTCAGAATATTCTGTGATCTGGAAATAAAGATTAAACATTTCTGTAATCACATACAGTCTCCATATAGTAGGTGTTGAAATCTCAGCAAGAGGAATTCTACCATCAGGTGAAGAGCTTACTCTGGGAGGATTCTTCTTAAAGTAAAGAGAGCTTAACTTGTCTCTACCTTGACCTGGACACATGAAATAGTATAATTTCTCTTTATTCTTATTTCAGATGTAGTGAATGGAGAGAAAACCAGGTCATTGCATGATTTTCTGTATCACATACCTGAAAATATATTGAGTGAAAGTTATGAAAAAGGTATGGAAGGTGCTTGCCCCTCTGAAACAAAGGACACTGGAATAGGGAGAGTGACTGTGCAGATGCTGCAGTCTTATTGAATTAAGGTGCTTTCAAATTGAGCAAGCAAGAAAAAAATCTGAGCCCTAGTCAGGCAAAACTGCGGCACTGTCTCACATATTCTAAATGTCAGAAATGTCAGGATGAAGCCAATGTTGCAGTGAAGTATTTAATGGTCACTAACTTTTATGGACTGCTGAGAGTGAATAATAGATGTATAGACACTGGTTATTCTGTACAATGCAATACAGTCCCATTAAAAAACATGTTTTGAAATCAGATTAATCCAACCCTAGCAAAAAACCCAAAGGACAGTTCTGGGGGACCCAAAATCAACAACACTGTAAGGTCACAAAGCTTTTATGTCTCCTGACTCAGTCAACTCTCTCAGGTGCATGGTGGGATTCTTGGGCTGTCCTGTGCAGAGCCAGGATTTGGACTTCAATGGTCCTTGTGGATCCCTTCCAGCTCAGGATATTCTATGACTCTCTGCATTAAGTATTCACCAAGACCGATCTAACATCTCTCTACAGTGAAGCATCTTCCATTTGTGAGTCTCAAATGAATACATCACATGATAAAGAGAAGTATTCTGTCATCTTTAGTTCAATTGGAGATTTGTATAAATATCAGCATCCAAATCAAAACCAAATCCAATATCTGCCTTCTGGCATGATCAAGGAACTGATTGCAACTGATCCAAAAACTTATCTAAGAATATTCATGCCTATCTGTGTCATGGAATAAATATCCAGTTTCAATCCAATGCTAGGTTCCAACATCTACTTTATAAATCCAATGGTTTAAAAGTGATATAGATTGTACTCAGAATCATATTAAAAAGGATGCCTCTATGCTCCCCTTACTTAGTTCTGCTTCCCTCTCAATGTACAATAATGATGGAACTGATGCGCTTTTTGCTTTGGGCACTATAACTAGTACTATGTTTAGAGCCAGTCTGCATACTATTACTTTAACTAAATACATGTCAAACTTAAAAGTAAGCATAGTAATTTTTTGAAAACACATCAGTACTTCTTTTCAGAGACTCCCTCTCTTCTCTTCTTTTCCACCACCTAAACTTTAAATCATGCTAGTTAGAATATACAATATTACAAAAATGAGAATTCAAGCCAAGCTATTGCAAATGTCTTCTGACATCATGAGAATATGAAATCAAATCAAAGGTAAAAATAAATGTTGCATTCCAGGCACTGGACTAGGGGCAGCAAGTTGCATTACTGAGGTGACACTAAAGGTCCCTGTGGGAAGGTGTTCAGTGAAGAGCAATAAAGCAGCCTTTGTAAGCTAATTCCCAGAGCAGCAGTAGCCTGACACTGCCCAACAGCAAAGGCAAAGAAGAGGATAAAAGGAGAATAAGAGAATCAGAATATTCTTACTATGCCATAGAAACAGAAGGGCTTTTTATTAGGAGTTATAAGTGAGATAATGACAATAATAATTTTTATCATTTTTTTTTATACCTGTTTTAAGGGAAGCGGTAATAGAAACCACATGTCATGAAAACTGGAATTATAGGGACATGTTGATTTGGCAGTGTCATTCCTAATGATATTTGCTGTCACACTCTTGAAGACTCACAAAAGAGTAGAGATGACTTATTATGTGTGGATGTCTACCTCTTGTCTAAGCACTATTTTCTTCTGGTATGGCCCATCTCAGTTGTGCATGCCAAATGTTTTGATCTATAGTCTCTTAGTACAGCACTCTTTCAGTCAATTACAATTGAATGTTTTGCACTAGTTTTTTTTTCAATAGGACTTAATCATTTTCATGAAAGATTTAATTATCCATCTTCCTTCCAGGAAAATAAATCTATTTTCCTGACATTTAATTAAATTAAGGCATTGTGGTTTCAATAAAAAAAAAAGTGTAATGCAATTTGCATACTAATCTGAGACTGAATGAAGAATAACCTTTGTTAAGAATGAAATAATCTGTTTTAAAATTTAATTAAGGCCACGTTGTGAACCCCTTTTCTTTATGTTGGTCTGTGTGGCCAGGTTTCGGTAGTGGGGAAGGAAAAAAGGGTGTTTTCTGTGAGAAGCTGCCAGATGCTTCACCCATGTCCAGCGGAGACAATGCCAGCCAGCTCCAGGACAGACACGCTGATGGCCAAGACCAAGCCAATCAGGAATGACAGTAACACCTCTGTGATAACATATTTAAGAAGGAAAAAAAGTTATTGCGCAGTTGTAATTTGTAATTGCAGCCGAGAAGACTGGGCTGAGAATGTGCGACAGGAACAGCCCTGCAGACACCAAGGTCAGCGCAGGAGGAGGAGGAGGAGGTGCTCCAGGTGCCAGAGACGAGATTCCTCTGCAGCCCATGGTGAAGACCATGGAGAAGCAGGCAGTCCCCCTGACACATTAATGGGAGTGCAGAGATCCACCTGCAGACTGTGGAGGAAACCCACGCCTGAAAGTATGCTGTGAACATAAGGGAATCCTTTGCTGGAGAAGGCTCTTGGCAGGGGCCTGCAGACCTGTGGAGAGAGGAGTCCACATGGAAAGAGGTTTACTGGTAGGACTTGTGACCCCATGGCTGACCCTCATTGAAGCAGGTTGTGCCTGAAGGACTGCACCTCATGGAAAAGTGACCCACACTGGAGCAGTTCATGGAGAATTGTTGCCAGTGGGATGGACTCACATTAGAGAAGTTTGTGGAGGACTGCCTCCCATGGGAGGGACACTACATTGGCTCTCCCTGAGCAGCGGGAGAAACAATGTGTGATGAACTGACCATAATGCCCCTTCCCTATCTCTGTGAGCTGCTGAGGGGGAGAAGGTAGAACTTGGGAAGGAGGAAGGGGTGGGGGGAAGGTGTCTTTAAGACTTATTTTACTTCTCATTATCCTGCTACTGATTTTAATTAGTAATAAATTCAGCTGATTTCCCCAGTTCAAGTCTGTTTTGCTTTTGGTGGTATTTGCTGAGTGATGTCTCTTAGTCCATATTTCAGCTAACGAACCTTAGTTATATTTTCTCTCCCCTGTCCAGCTGAGAAGGGAAGTGATAGAGCATCTTTGGTGGGTGCCTGTCATCCACTCAGGACCAACCCACTACAGTGCCATATTCACTACAGCTGAATGTGTGCCAGTGTACATGAAGAACTCTTGATGCAAAAAAACCTGACAATACAAACACAAACAGAGTTGAAAAGAAATCTTTGAACTACCAAGTCCAAGCTTTGCTTTTAACTGGCATCTTCTATTATATAGATCTTTTTATATACCATTCAAATAGCATGCTAATTGCCATTTTTATATATTATTTTTAATTTTATTTACAGTGGAAAACTACTGGAGAGCCTCACGACTGTGGTGGTTAGGGTTGTCTGATTTTCCAAATTCCTGAACTCAGATCGATCTCATAGTGACCTTGTCTTCTGTAGACAAAAAATATTAATAAAAAAAGATTTTCCCTGAGTCTGTTCCCTTCCTTTTAAGTGTTTATACAGCAAGCCTCTTAAGAGTTCATATTAACTTGCCACCGACCTTGCTTAGCCTCCTTTTTTGCATGAAAAGTTGTCCATTCCCTGATCAGCCTTGTACCCTTTCCTTTATACTTCTTCAAGTTTCAACTGAAAAGGAAGCAGAGCCTTATTTTTTGCCTTCTGGTAAACATTTTTTTCACTGCAGATTTAGAATAGGAATTGAATGTAAGGCAGGACTTTTTTCAGTGTATTATGATACCACAAATGCATTTTGAGGACCTTGCTGTTCAGCAAAGTATGAATTATTCTGTTTTTGTATAGTGAGCATACGCTTTCAGCTCAGGGATAATTCGTGTGATTATTACTAACTTGAAAGCAATAAAGTAATTCCAGACTGTTAAGTTCAGATGAATATATCTTTATATACAGTTATATAAAAAAAGAGGTTGGAAAACAGTTTTGTTTTAGAATTAGTGTCGTACTGTCAGTTTCCTATAAGTGTAAGGTTATCATTCTTCCAGAACTATTCTAAAACGTAAAGGTTTCCAATTTGCATTTATCTAACACTGTAAGTTTTCTACTTAGAATTAAGTTTGAAGTATCATAACTTGCAAATGAGTGAAAACAGCATAAAAGGAAAGTAGGTCTATATGAATTAAAATTTAATAGCTAAGTGTAAAAGAAAAATAAGGGGTGACATTTTATTCCTTTTTTACATCAATGTGTGAAAAAGCAAAGAACCGTGGCAGGTTAGCCTTCATCATGAGCCAAAGTTCCACCAAGCTGCTTACTTGCTCTTCCTCCTCACAGGGACACAGAGATAAAGTAGCATGAGAAATCTTGTGGGTCAATATTGGCACACTTTACTGTGAGGTCCTGCATAAGCTCCAGAAGAATCACTGCTCTGGCACAAAAGCACCTCCTCCTTTCTTCTCTCACCTCATCTCTCACAGGGCTATCACAATTTTAGCTTACTCCTCCTTGCCATGCAGGATTTTTCCCTTTCTTAAAGACATTTTCTCCAAGGCATCACCATCTTGGCTGAAGACCTCAGATGTGTCCTGCAGTGGGTCCATTAGAGACAGTTGGAATGGGCTGTGTCCATCCAGGCACACCTGGACAGCTGCTACAAGAATTTATGCTAGATCTTTTTTCTTAGAAATTCAATTTCTAGCACCAAATATAGCTACCAATAAAGTGTACCTTTTCAGAAGATGGTATAAATTCAAATGGCTTAAAATGCTTGATTCAAGACATATATTGGTAAAATAATTGAGTAGTTCCAATTGTTTTTTACCTAATGATTGATGCTCAACAACATTTTAAAGTTTTATTGTAAGCTTGTCTTAAAACTTCCATATACATAGAGAATGAATTTTAAGCATAAATTTAAGTGGGAGGTATATAGGAATCAATGATTTGATCACTTCTTTCTACATGGAAACCCACAGAGGAGGTTCAGATAACAGAATTGGAGACTTTATGACCATGCTTGAAAAAGTCTGCAAGTTTAACCCACATCTCTCTGTCTCTTTGTGTTCCCTGCATTTTTTTTTTTTTTCCTGACATATACCCATATATTTACTGGAAAATGTATGCAGTCACTTGAAGGAGGTGAAGTTGTTTCTTGGACTGAGCACATAAAATTGAAATTAAAAATTTGACAGAAATTCAGAGTATTACAGTCCAGCCAATTAAGGTACTACTGCACTGAAATTTTACCGTCTTTCTAAAAGTTTACATGCCTGACAGCCAAAGAAGTAATCAAAATAAGTTTGGTGTCTCTGAGGACTGACAGAGAATAATGCTGTCTGCTTAATTTAGGAGATAGTTGGAGAATTTTTTCTTTTTTTTTTCATTTATTGGTCCTTGTGTTACCTTACCTGGACTACCCTTTCTTTCTAACATTGCTTCTTCAGTTGTAAAAATATATAAAAAAATATTTAGCCACAGAGAGAGCATCATTACTTCCTGACTGAATCACCTCCCCTAACTGTTTTGATGCACGAATTTCCCTCGGCCATTCCACAAGCCAACCAAATGGCTCTCCTCTGGAAATGAGTGATGAGTAGTAGAAGAAAAAGGCTGCTTTAAAGTTTTTAATTTGTCAGGAAGAGAAAGACTGATCAGCTCCCTTTGCACATCTGCGGAGTGTCATAAGCATCATGTCCTGGAGATTTCTATTGACTATAAAGTAAATTAATATGAAATGTGAGGTGCCTTTATCCACTTTGCATTTGGTCTGGCTAAAGTCTGCCAGGAAGAGGAGCATACTAATAAGTATTTTGCATAAATGAGTACTGATTTATGGGCATTGCAAGATGGGCATAGAAAAGGTTAAACCCACATTTGAGGAGAGTGTGTCTAAATAAAGATGCACCTTGGACAAATCTAATGCCAGCTTTTCTCTTGAGACTATATAGCCAGACCTACCAGAATTAGAGAATGAAATGAGGACCTAGAAACAGGAAATCTGTCTCAGGAGCAAAAGTAGCACGTCTTAGGTTTTGGACATGGCTGCATTTTACATTAGGTTATTACTAGACTTAAAAACAGGAACAATAAAATTAACTCTGAGACAATAGATAAGAATCTCACAGCTCCACCCATTACCTTCTGGCAGATTTAGTCTCTGGCTGACTAGCTTGCTTTCTTGGCAGATATACCTCACCTCCATCTGAAAGGTAAAAGATGTTTCTATGCAAGGTATTTCATGGCATGACAGGCAAGATATCTTTTGCCCATGGGGAGGTGATTTCAAGTCTGCACAGACTTGGATGTAATTCTTTGAGTTTGTATGTGCAAGCTGCCTAGAGTCCAGATTGTGAGATTTCTGCTTCAGAGACAAATGATCTAGAAATTGTAAATGCTCTAGAAATTGTGCAAATGCTTGGACAGTCTTCTCTCATGTCCCGCCTCTTAGACAGAAGTTGAACACACTGAAAAGGAAAATGTACTATTGTCATTTTCTTCCCTATAAACTCAATGAAATAGATCCAGCTAATTAGATGACCAGATAATGAGGACTACCTTTCCTCTACAGACACTGGCCAAATATATTGAACATAAGTGCATGTGATCCCCAACTGCCTACCTTTTTTATTTTAGCAGGTTTTGACTGCTTTCAGAAATAAATGCTTGCAATTAATATCCTAAATCAGCATTTACAGCTTTATAGTGAAGGCTTGAATTCCAAAAATGCTAAACAACCAAATGAATTAATTGCAAGGTTTTAGTAGCTGAAAATCTTGGTTTATTATACACAAACAGACAGAGGAACTCACTTCTAAATGTGGAGCTCACATCTTAGAGAGATAGGATTATAAAACTCCCTTTGGGAAAAGCAAAAACCCAAGCAAATAAACAAGTGCATAGCAAACTTCATTTACTCAAAATACAGTCTAATTTCTCTGAATATACCTGTATTTGTATTCTGCTACACGACAGAAAATAATTATTCATATTTCACTTTTCACAAAATCACAGAATAATTAAGGTTGGAGGAGACCTTCGAGATCATCTAGTCTAACTGCCACCATAGTCACCCCTAAACCATATCCCTAAGTGTCACATCCAGACACTTTTTGAACACTTCCAGAGACTCTACCACCTCTCTGGGCAACTTCTCCAGATAACCAGGACTGCTGGTAAATGACAGAAAGTGGATTGGTGAGGTCCTTTGCCAGCTCCTTCATTGCTCTTGGGTTCATCCCATTCAGGCCCATAGTTGGATGGTTGTCTAATTTGCTTGCCAGATCACTAGCCATTTCCTCCTGGATTCATGGAGCCACCAACTTCCACCTCTGGGAGCTGAGTATCCTGAGGACAACTGGCTTTGGTTTTAAAGACAGGGGCAAAGATGGCAATAAGTACCTCAGCCTTTTTTGTCTTCCCCTGACACCATACTACCCTCGGCATCCAGCAGAATATGGAAACTACTCTAGTATATTGATAGAATGTATTTATATATAAAATATTATAACATACATATACTAAATATAATCACAGAATATCCTGAATTAAATGGGACCCACAACTCTGAAGAAGGCGAGCAATTTTCTTCTGAAAATGTTAGGAAGAGAATTTTAAAAAGGCAATTAAGACCAGAGGGATTATATTTGAAATCAATAACCTTGTGTAAAGAATAAAGCTTCTCTCTTTGGATCTCTCTTAACCTTAAGAGATTTGTTATGCAGCGATTCTACACATGTAGATCAAATTCAACTAAAGAAGATCAGATTCAGCGGAGAGATACCAAAGGACTTATCTAAAAAGTAGACGATTTTTTGCTTATTGCAAAGTAATTTGTGCAATAATTTTACTATAATTTGTATCAAAGAAAATTGAGAGCATATTATGGAAGCTGTTTTCCTCTGTCTCTTGTTATAGGTGCAAAATATGTGGGGAATAAAAGTCATTCAGGTATTTAGATTTTAAATTTTTTAACAACATACTAGTCTGTTTTATATGGAATATGAGTTAATTGTGTAATTTGCATTTAAAAAGGTTTTCTTATTTCTGTATAGCAATTTCTGGTCTTTTTCTTTGATGTGTCAATAAAATATCATATGTATGATATGAAAAATATAATGCTTCATATTTAGTGATTTATATTTTTTTTTTGAGTTTGACAATCATCAGGTTGCTCTCCATGCCAGTAATTTCACTGGCTTTTTACATATTTTATATCACATGTTTAAATTACACTGGACAATGAAAGCCTAATTCTACACAATTACCAGAACCATGCATTATTCAAGTGGTAGTTGCTTCCACTTAAAATTTCACTTAAAGTAATCATTTTTACTAAGAGCTTCGTTGAGCATACTTGTTGGTGTTACCTGAAATAGCTACAATGATTTTCATTTTCATAATATTTTAGTTTATATTCCCTCAGTTAGGGCATTTTCAGGTACTGATCATGTTAACGTGACCTGGAAATCTGTTTGTATACTCCTGATCATATATTACCACAACTGCTCAAGATAAATCCTTATTTAAGGTTTTATTACTTATGAATGTAAGTACTATTTTATTTCAGTTGAAATTTCTTAAGGACTTGGCCAATATCTGGTATCAAAGAGAGGAATCTTCTTCTTCAGCTCCTGCTAGTTTTTGCTGGGTTGTCACTGAGTGCAGATGAAGTGTCACATATTCTGAACAAGTCTACATGTTGTGGAAGCCCTTGATTCATATTTTATTCTCATTTTTTCCTAGTTAAACTTCATTGGCTTCTATGACATATGGAGGAAGGAACAACCTTATGATTGCAAAAAAAGTCATGAGAATGATTGTGGATGGACTGTTTCCTCAGAATCAGTCTTTGGAGGAGGGGATGTATTTTTTCATATGAACTTACATAGATGCAAAGGCCACACACTTCACATGTCAGTATTGTTGCCAGCTGAAAACAAATTGTCACTGTATTCTAAGAGATATTACTGCCATGCAGGTCAATGTATATCCAGACCCCGTTTCAAACAGCTTATTTTCTTACTTTCGGTTCTCTCTAGTAAGGTTTAATAGAGCTGTTACGTAATGAGAGAATGGTATGAAAGATTTTTAAATTTTTGAATTATCTTTTGGTAGATTTAATTTATTTAATAATATTAATATGATTTTTTAATGTTTCTCCTTGGTAAAACCTTCCTTTATGCAATTTCCATGTTTTGTGTTTTCTCTTCTCTCTTTTCTTTCTCCTATTTTGGTTAATAATAGTGAAAAGAGAAGGAAAGCATGGGTTGGAGTTACAGCATAACAGAGATGTATTTTTCTAACTCAGTCAAGAAGTGGTCCTTCTATGCTCCAGATTATGTTGTACACTTCTGATCAATAAATTTTTGGCTGCAGAAGCTACAAAGGAACCATTGATGTTCTCACTATCAGTGTGAATGACTTAATAATAGACCTGTTTAAGATCAAGTTACTACACAGCAGCTGCAGATTTAGCCATGAAACTAAACACTATGTTGATCTTAGCAGTTACCATAACCCCTTTATAATGGTACTTGGAAAATTTTTAATCCACATGGCAGAATTTATAATCCTTCAATGCGATGCTGTAACAGAGATTGCAAAGAGTCTGTACATCTAGGTATTAAAGTCCAGTCACAATGCATTTTAAATTTTGCCACAGCAAGCTTGAAAAATGGTACAATCATTACAAACACTCATGCATGATGTCAGATGAAGTCAAGACATAAAATGTGTGGGTTTATCTTTGCGAATAAGAAATAAGAGCCAGAATTAGAGTCATAATTTAGCATGCTAGTACGCCATGTCAAAAAGAGGAAGGAAGAATTTTATAACTTGAGGTTAACTGGTAATTCAAGTCAAGGAGGTGACACCTTTTATAAAAAAAGACATAGTCACCTTTCTAGGAGAGTTTGAAAGTGAGCCAGATTTCAGTTAAGGAGAATGGGCGAGCTGTGTCAGAGAAATATAAGAAGCAATCTTACTTTGGAGAAAAATGTTAAATAAATGCAGACAAATGGAAGGATTCTGAATGGGAGACTTTCTCTCTCAGAATGTTGCTGTCTCTGAGATCTAAGGCATATAAAATATATATTTATGAATTTTTTTTTCAAAAATTTTACAATCAAGTTTTTCCTTATTATCTAACTAGTAAATTAACTGTTTTTCTTTCCCTTTCCCACCTATGCCTCTATTTTGCTAGTATGATGTGTAGTAAAAAATCTCAGTGGTTTTTGTGAATAAATGCCTTTATTTATCTATTTTCGTATTTTCTTCAGCCTGGTCTGGGTTAAGAATTACTAGATTCTTTACAAAAGGTGCCGTCTGAGTACAAAATTCCCTCTTACAAATGCTGAATGTTTTCATGCATTTCGAGAGAGACTGAACAAGTCCATACAGAAGAAATCCACTGAGGATTACTGAAAACACGAAAACAGTTTTTGGGTCAAGGAGTTCTTGTGTTGCAAAGACTTGAAGCCTAGAAAAATATGTGGTGGAAGTATCATCTCAGGTTGCTTGGTACTCTGTACTCACCTGCTTTTGATTGCAGTGATAGACATGACAATGGGTTTTATATTCCCAGCCAAGCAGTTATTTTAATCTTTTTTTAATAACTAAGTGGTCCTTACCCAAGGGCTTGACAAATAATCAAACCGGGCAGAAGACCCTTTACAAATTTCCGGCTCCCTAAGACATATCTCAGGTTCTTGAAGCATAACAGCATGTGATCCCTCAGAATCTTCACAGTCCAAGTAGACAGTTGATACCCAAGGCATCAAAGAAGTGTTTTCTAGCAATCAGTGTAACAAGTAAGTCATTACAGGAGCACTGCTGAAACCCTAGAATCCTCAAGAATTTGTTACTTATGAAAATGGTCAGCTTGAATATTGATCCCTTGATTCCCTCAGGAGTAATGTGTTCTGGTTAAGATCTGGGGGCAATGCTGTGCTTATTCACTAGTTTCAAAATATCCTCTCTTCTCCAGTGCTTCTGAAGGTGCTGCCAGTGGATTCATGGTGCTTTGAGTTATTAGTCCTGCTATATCCTAGGAGTCTTGTGTTAAAAGTATATTCGAGAGTTATTTCGGCTATATAGCAAAACTTAAATACTCATTAAGTTTTTCTCAGTCTTTGCAACAAAATAATACTTTTTCTGGATAATTTCTGTAGTAATCCTGTGAAGCAGCTAGTTTTTTACCAGATGCAGTCTAAGCTGTATGCTCAGTAGTGAAGCCTCACAACTAGAAGATATTTTCTGCTTATGAGAAATGCTCATATCTGTAGAAATAAGATTGTTGTTGAGTAAAAGGTATAAAAACTTCAGTCATATACAGGGTTTATATGACATTAAAACCCCTAAAACCTTGATAGCTCTGATAGCTAACCCTGACAAGACCAAGTGGCTTGAGGAAGAGCTCTCATAACCAAATTCTTTCATATGAGTAGTTCAATTTCCCTCTCCCAGCTCCAGGGCAGTTTCCTTAACCAGGACTTTCATCAGACCTTTGGCTTTATGTGGGCATAGGAGTCCAACTCAGTGGAGTTTCTTGCAGAATGGAGACATAAAACTTCATTTATCTCAGGAGAATGGCACTTATATCACAGAAGAATGAAGTGTGAAACAATCATGTAGCAGATTTGACTCAAAAGCTAACAGCCGTATGACCCACAGAAGTATATACCTTTTAAAAACTTGTTCAACTGGCACACTTTAGATAATGTTCTACAGTTTTGTATCCAAATCTTTAAGACAGGAAGAACAAAATAAAACGACAGAGAAAATAATGTTCAAATGCTCATTTGCCATATCACCCATTCCCAAAAACCCCCAAACTCTGAGTCAGTAGCTCAAATTTTAATACTTTTATAATAGTAAATGTCTTCTACTAGTGTCTAAATATATGAGAATAGTGTAAACATTACAGCTGTGATTAAGTATAATTTAGTAACTATTCCAGGGACTACTAGCCTTTGTAAAGTTAGTACAAATTGTGTGTACCAGAGCACATTAAAGTTTTCCTTACTTCTTCTGGGGTCAACAATAGTGTTACAAATAAGAATCTTAGGTTAGATGTTTATCATCCCATATATTAGATTTTTTTGTCCTGCTCTCTCCTGTATGGTTTTGCTACCATGCTTGCCTACAGGGAAACCATTCATGTCTTTCTTCCCATCTCTTGTTTCCATTTATACACCAATTCCTGCTGTTTTTGAAGCTGCTTTCTGATGCATAATTTTGCACACTTTTTTAATAGTAAGGGACAGAGAATTTTGTAATTTCCTTCCCTCAGAACACACATAAACTGATACACTGAACTCTCCTGATATTTATCCTGTCACTGTCACACGGCTGACACATTGGTCTTTAAAATACCAATGTGCCTCTCTTGCCACAAAAAATGAAAAGAATTTGCATATTAATTATAACTTATCTAGTAAAAATTAAACAAACACCTACAAATATTTAGAGGCACCACAGAGTTGTACATGGTTAAATCATTGACGAATAGAAAAGAAAGTTCCTGAAAATGAATCCGCAGTATATACACGTGGTATTGCATTGCGTGCATGAAGAAACCTTTATGAATTATTATATTAATCATAATATTGATAGATGCTTTTGTCTATACCTTCTGCACAACGTGTTCCTGAGAATTAGAGGTTAAATGGATTTGGTATTTGAACAATGAGGCAAACTCTCAACATGTCTCTGTCTTCTGATTTCTCTACAGCAAACTCAGGCACTCAAAAAAATTTAACACCTTAAAATGAGACATAAAAAATACAACATACAGAAGCATAAAACACCTTATGTAAGAAGTATGGAGTGCTGATGAAAATGCATTTTAACTTATAAAGCTGTTAGGGGTTCTACCAGTTTCATAGTCTTGACTATTACTCTGGGATTAGATACTTAAAACAGTTTCTCTTCTAGACTGTGACAGAAGAGGAAGTTGTATCTCCCTCTGTGCTCGTAGCCTAGTAGAAAAAGGTTTAAGAAATTATATTGTATATTCATATTACAGTTCTTATTTTGTTTGAAAATACTTAAGCTACATCTCCAAAAGCAAATCCTAATAGATATAATATTTAGAGAGGAATGTGGCCATATTCTTCATATTTTTTCTCTACTTAAAACTTGAGGAAAAAACTTGTCTATTTGGAATCAAAAAGGAGAACTGTTCTACAGTCCAGTATGAAGAGTATTTTCTTTCTGGACTTTACAGAAAATATGTTTTTCAAACAACATATATGTCTTTCTTTACCTAAATAAGTTCTGGACACTGCAAAAGAAAAGGGATACTACTTGTTCCCACTACATTTTAGATAAACTCAAATAAAGTTTCCACCTGGACCAAGTAGTGATTACTACTAAACCAATTAATTTGTGAGTCTCTTTATGCAATGAGTATGAGATGTCCATCTAGAATTGAATTTACAGAAATTTTGAAAGAAAAAAGTCTTGACTAATTCAGACTTTAGTACTCAAATAATTTTGAAAACATGAATACTGGAGGACAGCATATTCAGGTCATCTTCATAGATAGAAGAAATTTGCACACCAGGGAGGTTTTACATCAGAAATTAGAAAGAGATTAAGCACCTTGAGAAGTAAAACTCTTGCCCAAAACTCTATCTACAAAAGAGAGTATTCTTTTTTTTCTCACATAATTTCTGAAGAGCTTCCCACTTCCTTTACCTTTACACTTTCCCCCTTAACTTCATTTTTGGCCAAGTTTTCTACAGGAAACAGCTCTGGATTTTCCCTCTGCTGCATGTCAGTAACCTGTGGAAGATAACAGAGTGACTGTTTATTTGGTAGTTTGGTACATCACCAAGTATAATCTAAGCCACAGTACCCCCCTGAGTCAGTTCCAATATTTCATGAAAGGTCAACAGTGTGAGGACATTTTTTTTTTTATGTAGATTGCCTGCTAGAACTGCAGTGACTTGGCACTTTTTCTTCACCTTTCTTTTCAGTCTCTTCACATCAACTTCATTATCTGATCTTTCTTCTTTTCCACATAGTCCCTACTTTCCATTTTCTTCCAGACAGTTTGGGTTTTGCTTTTTTTTTAATGCATATATATTCATCCCATACTAAGAAAAGAAACAAACCTTGTATTTTTTGCTGTTGTCACATAATTTATTTCTTCTAAGTTATGTTTTCTCCTCTATCTATGTGGTCAGACTGGAAGCTCTTCAGAACCCAAGAAAATAAAGAAATGTGCCCTTATATTTTCTGTCTACTGAATCATTTCTGTACTTTATTAAGTGGCTGCTACTTCTACTACTGAAGTACTTACTGAAGTCCTTTTTAACAGAATGCATTTTCTCATGTTTTAAAGAATGTGCCAAGCTAAGAACATGTCATATATTTTCAGTTAATAAAATATGTGATGTTTAATACCTGAAATTACATGGGTTTTGGTAGAAACAGATGGAAGAGCAGCTTTAAGCAAAAGTACAAAGCAAGTGTAGCAAAAGGAAGTCTGAGAATTGCCAGGAATCTGAGCCCACTGTTTTGCCAGTATTAAGATGATACTTCTTATAATTGTACTAATAAATTAAATACGTTTAATGACCATGAAATCATTTGTGTGGACAATACGGATCACAAATGTGACCACAACTGTGGTAGCAGAAAACAATGCATAATAAGAATCAGCAAGATCTGATTTAAAAAGTGGCTTTGAACTGACATAGCACAATTGCTAGTTAACAGCTCATAATTATGAGAAAGCAAATTTGCAATGCATCTGCAGAATCAGGGTGTAAGTGTTGCATCTGAAAATTTAAGCAGAAGATCTGAAAAAATAATAGATTTTTTCCTGTAATTTATATTACAATATTGTGCTGTTCAGTCTTTTGATTCTCTTCACAAATTAGCTTGTGAAATTTGCTGAGAAAATTTCCATAGAAGCTAGCAAAGTTGTCAGACAAAGTCATCAGTGAAAGAGAAAGAAGAATTAGAATCTCATATTTTGTGCAATTACATGAATGTTTTGTAAGTATAACCTTCTGTGACTGTTAAAAAAGCAGAAGATTGTTTTCAGTCTTTTTCCCTGGAGACATTTTGTTCATAGAGAAGATTGGTAGAAGTCGCTGTCTCACTAATGTTCTGGTCCACATTAAAAAGCAATAGATTAAAGACAGAAATGGCTCTTTGCCTAAACTGCTTAATAAAAGTGAGTCAAAGACCAACCTCTCTCCTTGAGGCCAAGTAGTTATCAACTAGTTTCTATCCACACTTGTCTAGCTGATGGCTAGGCCTTTAGAGGGAGAGAAACAGAATGTTACAGAAATTCACAACATTGCCGTGAAATGAGATAACAGAAAGCAGTGTATTTGGTGAGGTGTCAAGGACTTCAGTTTCCTCTCTGGTTTTCTCTTGTCAGCTCTGAAGAGGTATGTCCTTAAGCAGTATAACTTCTTAAGTCACTTTGTGACACCTGGCATGAGGAGCAGAGATAGATAGGTCCCTGGTTTTTTATTTAGCAGTCTCAGGCATCATCAATTCTGCCTCTGGTCGACTGAGCGAGACATAGCCAATTATTCCTTGCTTTGTGCTTGTCTTCCAGGTTCTATGTATAACAGAGATTTTAGCAGTCAAAGCTTTAAGGCATAGTCAGCTAACTCCCACTAATTTCAAACGAGGGCTCTAATTTAAGTTAAAACTTAATTGCTGGGGAATTGAGCATTCAGACCCACAATTGACATAGGCACCTACCTTCCTGAGCATGAAAAGACTAGGACTGAGGCATATATATACATATATTTTATATATATGTAACTGAAGAGTAAAAGATTTTTGTACCTGGGATCCATATGACATCTCTTATATGTCTACAGATCAGTTGGCCACCCTATCAATGCAGAGAAATGATAAAAGCCAGAACTTCTAAGACACAGGCCTTAGTACAGACACTTCTGTTGATAAGATGATTTGTACCTTAAATTACTTACTTACTGACACTTTGTGAGTAGCTCACATGCAGATGTCTACAATTTTATTATCTGAAGCAGTGCAATGAATCCCAGAACAGAGGATAACTAGTCCGAGATAAGTCATATGGTGTTAGCACTTGACAAGGCTGGCATGGCTGATAGAGATCAGTACAATTTCTTTGAGGATATTGTGCTGAAAGTCTAATAATGCAGTGAATCCTACCAAGCTGTAAGGGGTGAGATTCTGTTCCAGCCTGTAGAACCCCTGTTTAGGTACCAAAATGTTATTTCTTCAAAGGACTGAGATATCCAACTATATTACTCCTCTGGAGTGACAGTCAGGATGCAATACCCCATTGCATCTCAAACAGCATTAGAAACCTTTCTGTGGCAACTGAATCAAACTTTATTTATCTGGTATTTCTTTATTATAATAAAACTCAGGCACCAAACTCTGTGTAGGTATTTTACTGCTCCCTTGGCCTTTAACTGAACCTATCACAACATATCAGGCCTTGGAAAAGGAGCTGAGTCTTAAACACTTTAAGATCATGGTGACAAATAACTTAAAAATTATGTTTCTGAATAATAATGTCAGATTCTCAGAAGTTCTTATCTCTGTGGAAGGATTAAAATAATTGACTAATTTTACAGAAAAAAAGTCATTTAACATAGTGACTTCACTTCTAGAAGTGTTAAAATGCAAACACCTCACTTAAGAATATTTAGTTTTGGGTGTTTTGTAGGATTTTTTCTAGAATAATGATAATTCACTAATAATATTGAACACTCATTCAGTTACTGGCCTGTCAAGATCTTTTAAATTTATGTGTGTATGTACATATATCTCCATGTCCCTGTATCTATTTACATAGGGTTAGGGTTAGGACATCCAAAGTCTTATAAATACTCCTACTGCAGAAAAGGAGATTTCATGTTTCCCCTGGTTTGATCTGAAATGAAGCCTTTACTACTCAGTTAATTTTTTACAGAATAGTTTCAATATTGAAAAATAATCAGATTCTTTTATAATATCGCACACCTTTTACTATGTTGAACTGCCCTTCAAGGCCAACTGAAGAGTCTATTGAAAGAGTTATAAATGATTAATTTGTTTAATTCAAAGCTGCTTTTTTTTTTTTTTTTTAATCTGACATAAGACTATTGAATTGGATATTATGTTTGAAGTGGTTTCATGTATGGCTTGTGTGCTTAAAAACATCATAGAATCAGATCATGACCTTGTGGCAGACAAAAATAAGTAAAAATAAAAAAGCCAGGAAAAATAAGAAGGACATTGTGCAGATCAGTATTTGGTGAAGTTGCTCTTTTTTCTGGAATAATTTGTTTCCATAAATATTATGATATTAAAAATAGAAATTATAAAGCCACCACACTTATATGTGACAGTAAATTAATAGAGAAATCCTGGAATCCAATTTGGAAGTTAGGAAAAATTAATCTTCAAGTTTTGTATTGACATGTGCATGCGTGCAGCTACATGTCTATATAAATTATTCTCATATATGCACACTTCACATACTTTTGTTGAAAAACTGAGAATGAAGCATTTAAGAGACTGCAGTCACAAGAGTATTGCAAATGTTGTATTCCTCATTGAACAAAGAAAGCTATAAAAAATTGCTTTTTGGGCATGGTACTAATGAAGTGTTTGTTGTTTTTTTCAGATTTGTGACCTGCAAGCATTGAGTGTTACTCTATTCAGTGACTGGGGCATTTATAAATTTATGCTCTCTGTGGTCTAATAGAAAGCTGGTGAACTCACTGAATTTCTTTTCTTTACTCCACTGCTTATTTTCACAAAACTTCAGGAAACTTCACTATCTTTATGTGTTTTCTTCTTTATTGATTCAAGTCTGACAGTGAGCTCAAAAACATTTTTCATAAATGACATAGAGTGGGACAGACAAGCTCATGTAAACACATGAAGACAGACCATTACATGAACTTGTTTTCTAAGAAAATGCAGATAAAAACAGTTCAAAAAAACAGAGATTCATATCTCTGTTTGCAGTATCTTTGTTGAAAAAATATGAACATATGTCATTCAGAATGCTTTCAATATACTTTAATTAGTAAGTGACATAACAGTGACATTGAGCACTTTCAAATTATCTTTCATATTTAGGCCCTCTATATCTACTTGATAGACAGTACTGTATGAAACAGTTTCTCAAAACAAAATTAGGCTAAAAAATAGCAATATTCTGTCAATATGTACTTCTAGAAATGACAGTTCTAATCTTTCCATGTCTGTGGATAGTGTATGTTCAAAGATTCTTTCATCATAAGTGACCTCTAGAACTCTGTATTCTAAACAGAGAAAGACTTCAAAATAAAGAACAGTCCTCTAAGATGAGTAAAATAATGAAAATAGTGACCATTAGGTCAATCATCTCAAAGAAGAAAAAATAAAATGAAAAAAAAAAAAAAAAACAAGGGAAAAGAAGGGGTTTTTTTTTTTTTTTTTTTTTTTTTTTTTTTTTTTTAATTGCATTTGTTTTATTTATGTATAGTCTGGATATGTCAAACTCAGCTTTGTCTTTCAAAGAAAGTCGTTATATCATCAAGTAGAGTTTTAGTGGAGTCTCATTTTTTCTAAAGCAATGTCCACTTTGTTAGCAATACATTTTTACGAAGCTTACAGATTCATACAATTAGGCATAGATTAATGGGATAATTTTATCTATATTTATTGTCAACCAAATATTCTGGTGAAACTTACAGTGAATTTTTAATAAAATTATTTCTTTTTAACAAAATTAATTTTATTCTTATTTTTGATTCATCTTTTCCAAGGATGTAGCTTAAAAATTACTTTTTTGTGTACAATCTGAAATCATCAGTAATTTTTCATTAGTAGCTTTTACCTGAAAATTCATAAGTTCAGATGCTGTCATTCTCTGGTATCTGGTCTAATAAATTGCATTCTTATATTAGGAAGGCAAATAGCACCTTCTGATTTAAAAACAGTGCCTAATCATAGTTCAAACAAATTATTACCAAATAATAATTTATGTACAATATATGTGAACACTGAACTAGTATGTCTTATCTGATTTCTTCACAACACATAAAAAATATTTAAGATTTTTTTTGCAAAACTTAGTTTATGAGCAGTTCTTGTGTTTACAGTGTGTGTTACTTGTAGTTGGACTGACATTTCAGTGAAATTGTTTGTGATTCACAGTAGAGTACTGAAAGCATGATTTAGACTCTCATGAATTTATGCGGGCCTTCAGGACAAAGAAACCTAAGAGCAGTGCTACAGTGTATTTTTGTAACATGATTTCTATAGGATAGAATAGATAGAAATTCTCTTTGGTCAAATCATATAATCATGGCACCTTATCTCTAGGGTTTGAGAGAATGCAAACCCAAGAGATCTCTTGAGATGTTATGTCTTACATTTCCTTTGTGAGCATCATGATTGCAAAAATTTACCTCTCTGTCCTGGAGCAGACACTCTAAGAACCTTCTCTTCTATGGATGATCCCTGGTCCTTTACTGTGTTTGTCTTCAGCCATAGAAGGGAAAACAGAGTAGAAGTTTTCTAGATCAGCTGTGTGCCTGGGGAAAAAAAAACCTACAGAAGGTATTGATTTTCTCAGATTTTCCTACTAGCATCTGGATGGCTTCAAATTCAGGCTGAAAGGTATTGAGCTGGTAGACAATGTGGGTATGTGCAACTCTTATGGCACAATATAGATGTGGCGAAATGAGGCTTGTAAAGTGAGAACACCCCTGAAGGGAGTTGCACATATCCACATGATCTACCTGCTCGAAAGGGTGCCTGTGACTTTGCAGTCATATGTTACAGCAAAAGCAAATAATAATCAAATAAAATGCAGAGGATTAATATGCCACTTTAAAAAGTCAAACAGCAGATAAACAGACACATTCTTTTTTGAAATACCTGCACCCTCCAGTGTAAAACTGTAATCTTAAAGTTGCTCTGGCAACAGCAGGAACATTTCCATACCTGACAACAGAACTGGATGAGCAAGTCAGAATTTTTATTAACATAGCACATGTCTTCAACAAAGTCTCCAAGCTATAAAACTCAGGTCTAATATAAATAACATGCATCAACAGCATTCATTATTAGTTTTATTGAAACCAAACAGTAGATGTTAAATAAAAATCGATGCTTATCATAAAATCAGATGAAAGGCACCATGTTAATTTAGCTTGCAATCAATGTACATCTTTAATTGAAAAACCTGAAGTGAAATCTCAAATAAAAGGAGGGCAATAGAACCAAAGAAACATCTATATATGCACTTCAGAAAAGAACTACCCCATTTTGTCATCATTCTTCTTATTAAAAAAAATAAAAAATTGTAATCTAGACAGACAGATGACATTTATCATATAATGATAATAATATTAGTTGCTTGAAATGCAGACTTGAAAAATTGAAAAGCACTAGCTTTTCTTCCTCCACCCATTTTCCTGTATCACTTGCAGCACTGATTTGATTTTGACTCATACAAGCAGACAAACATCACCAATGACTTTGACTCCTTGTGTTCTCTAAATATAGGTCATTGCAGTCTCTGTTATTCTGCAAAAGTCAACAGAGGGAAAATTAGCGTTTTAGTCCAATTCTGTTAACCATATGCTACATTAAATGATAGCTATAGCTTTAGGGATGGAATTATTTTTGGTATGCTGCATTCTACTTTATTGGTTTTAATGCAGTTTGCATTAGGTCATGACTAGGAGCCTCTGCAAGGCTTTGCTACCACTGGACAGACATGTGTGACGGAATGTGACAGGGTGGATTTGTGAAAAAAGAAAAATAATTAAATACAAAAAGTTATTTAAGCCAAATAATGAGTTTCTTTTTCTATTAATTGCACTAGAAATGTTCATATTTTAATTCCTTGACGGCTGGGAATAAAAGGGTTTCAACTTAGTGGAAGGATAGTTCTACATCATCATATCAGCATGTCATAGAACTATAGAATAGTTTGGGTTGGAAGTGACCCTAAAGATCATCTAGTTCCAACCCCTCTGTCATGGCAGGGACATTTTTCACTAGACCAGGTTGCTCAAAGCCCTGTCCAATGTTTCCAGGGATAGAACATTCGTAACTTCACTACATGCTCTTATAAAAAGTCTCTCTCCAGCTTTCTTCTAGCCCCCTTTAGGAAATAAAGGTTGTTATAATGTTACTCAGAGCCTTTTCTCCTTCAATTCTTCAATCAAAAGATTTAGAAGAATCAGGCTGAACCATCCCAGCTCTCTCAGTTTATCTTCATAGGAGAGGTGCTCCACGCCTCTGATCACCTTTTTGGCCCTCCTCTGAACTTGCTCTGGCAGGTCTATGTCCTTCTTATATTTGGGACCCCAGAGCTGGATGCAATACCCAGATGGGGTCTCAGGTAACAGGAGTAGAGGGGGAGAAACACCTCCCTTGTCCTCCCTTTGATGCAGATGAGGACACAGTTGTCTTTCTGGGCTGAGTCCACATTCTCAGGTCATGTCAAAATTTTCTTTCACCAACAACCCCAAGTCCTTCTTCTCAGGGCTTTTCTCTCACTCCATTCCCTGCCCAGACTGTATATGCACTTGGGATTTCCCTGAGACAGGTGCAGAACCTTGCACTTGGCCTTGTCGAACTCCATGAGGTTCTAACAGCTTTTTTGGGCTCCTATTCCCTTCCTGGCTTTATCACACAGTACTCTGCCAAGTAAATCCCTGAAGAGACCTAAGTCTGCTTTCCTGAAATCCAGGGTAGGGAGGTTGCAGTGAGCCCTCCTCTCGACCCTAAGGATCTCAAACTCCACCAGTTCATGGTCACTGCAGCCAAGGCTGCCCTTGAACTTCCCCACTTGTCTCTTCTTTCTGGGGAGAGCAAGGTCCAGTACAGCACCTCTCCTTGACGGCCCCTAGTGCACTTGAAAAAGGAAATGAATTGTATCTCTGTCAGTGAAATGTATCCTGTCTCCTCACTTGCAAAAAGAAATGAACCATATATATATATATATATATTTATAAACACATTTGAATGTAATCAGGTGTTCTGGTTGAGAAAGGCCAGAATGAACTCTGAGAATTAAGTCTTTGGGTAAAGACTTTCAGAAGAGTTTTAGGACTGATAGCATCTTGACTTCCTATGAGATTATTATTATCGTCTATTACCACTTTTTTTGCAACAAGATTTAGAAGAATCAGCTTTATTGAGACTGATGTGTGCGTGTGTGTGTGTGTGTGTGTATAAAATTGCACTTGCACAAACATACTCATGCACACACACTTATTTATATGAAAGAGGCATATATGTGACAGATGGGAATATCTTGAATTTTGCCAAGGACTCATTATTTCACAAGGGACTCTGCTGAATCTGTTCTTGTGGTAGAGGGTATTACCTGGCACCAGAATGGTACTATACTCCATTCACAAAACCCCCTTGCTCTACAGACCTTAAAATTTAAAGACATCACATTATGTAAGGATCAAAAAAAGAGCAAGGATAATAGGGTATTTTAGCACAGATACACTGTGTGCACAGTTTGTAGAGTTGTTGTGGTTTAACCCTAGCCAGCTTCTTAGCCCCATACCACCACTCGCTGCCTGTCCTCCAGGGACATGGAGGAGAGAATCAGAAGAGCAAACACAAGAAATCTCTTCAGTTGAGATAAAGACAGTTTAATAAATAAAACAAAAGCCACACACACAACAAAAGAACCAGGAATTCATTCACTACTTCCCCATGGGCAGGGAATCAGTCATCTCCAGGAAAGCAGGGCTTCATCATGTGTAACAGTTACTTGGAAATACAGACATCATCTCTATGAAAGTCCTTGCACCCTCTTTCTTTCCCAGCTCGAGTGGATGGACAGCAGGACAGGCCCAGACAGTGGGAGCAAAGCCCCTCCCACTCAAAGTAAAGATCAGATTCATGACCACCTGAGGAACATGAATGTACATAAGTCTATAGTATCGGATGAGATGCATCTCAGAGTCCTGAGGGAATTGGCTGATGTAGTTGTCAAGGCACTCTCCGTGATTTTGGAAAGTCATGGCAGTCAGGTGAAGTCCCAAGTGACTGGAGAAAGGGAAACATTTTACTTATCTTTAAAAAAGGTAGAAAGGAAGATCCTGGCAACTACTTACCTGGTCAGCTTCACCTCTGTTCCTGGGAAGGCCACGGGACAGATCCGTCTAGAAGCTTTGGTAAGGCACATGGAGGACAAGGAGGTGATTCAGGACAACCACCATGGCTTCACCCAGGCTAAATCCTGCCTGACCAAGCCAATGGCCTTCTATAGCTACTATCAGAATGTGGGGTTTTTTAGTACCATAGAGGTGACTTTTAAGGAGGAATTTGAAGGTCCAAAGAAAAAAGCATCTGTCCTGGGAACTGACTAGTCTTCGGTACCAGATCTACACAGTCTGCAGTATAAGAAGGAACATGTATTCTGGAGACCATGCTACTGTGGACTGCAGCACTAGGTCCTTAAAGAAGAAGTGTGAATGTCAGAAACTTCAGATAAGCATAGCTAGAGCTTTTCATTCCTGATGAATTGTCATAACTCATATTTAAAAGAAGAAAGGAGTTGTTTTCTGCATTTTTTAGGGCAGAAATTAAATCAAAACTAAAAAAAACCCAAAACTGCTGTGCTTCTAGATAACCTCAGAGTCATGATCCAAAAGAGAATAAGAAAAATGTTTTGTTTTCATGCAGTCCAGATATCCAGGTAGAAATTATTAATTGTTGTGTTCCTGAGTTCCAGTGTCCCATGAATAAGAAATCTTGGACTTATTCCAAATCATAGATCACCTGCTGGTTTCTCTACAGTTATATCAGCCATTCCAGAGTCTGTACACTGGAATGAGGATCCATGCCTAGGGAATACCTGCTGGCTGGAAAACTGATCAGTTAAGCTGTCCATGCATGTTTGTTCATCTGTCTGTATCTTCTGGACCATTATAACAAGAACTGGGGACATTAATCTATGACTTGTGGCTCTCATTACTCTTACAGTAGCCTGTAGCTAAGATCTGAAAGTATAGCTGTAAATGCAATATATTATTTGTTACTATATTTTTATTTTTATTGTGTGTCAAGATTCTGAAGTACTTAGTCTTATTAGGTCATTACTCCAGATTTCAACCCAACTGAAAAAAGAATTTAAGACTTGGCATCATCAACAGCCTTATAATCATGGTAGTTTTAATGAAAGCCATTTTGCATGTCATAGTGGTTGAAAACCTGACATCGCTTATGTCAATGAAGTTATTGCCATTGATTCCACTACAATCAATATTTCACAAGTGTCTTTTGTTTTGATGTTTAAGCTTTAACTATTGACAGGTTTATAAGCTATATTCACTTAATTTGCTGCTGAAAATAGGCCATCTCAGAGGCAATAACTACTTAAGAGTATGTTGTTGCACTTCACATGAATCACAGAATCATAGAATCACAAAATCACAGAATCACATTCTGATTGGAAGAGACCTCTGGAAGAGACCATCTAGTCCAACTCTCCTGCTAAAGCAGGTTCATCTAGAGCAAGTTGCACAGGATCGCATCCAAGAGGGTTTTGAGTATCTCTGGACAAGGAGACTCCATGGTCTCTCTTGGCACCATAGTCGATTGCTCTGTCACCCTCACAGTAAAATTATTTTTTCCCCAAATTCAGGTGGAACTTCGTGTGTTTTCATTTGAGCCTTTTTTCCCTTGTCCTGTTGCTCACTGGACACCACTGAAAAGAATCTGGGCCTATCCTCTTGACTGTCCCTTAAGATATTTACTTGCATTTATAAGACTCCCTCTCAGACTTCTCCAGGCTAAACCTGCTCTGCTCCTTTAGCCTTTTCTCATTAGAGAGATGCTCCAGTCCACTAATCATCTTTGTGGCTCCTCTTTGGACCCTCTCCACTAGTTCCTTGTTTTTTCCTGCACTGGGGATCCTGGAACTAGACACAGCACTCCACATGGAGCCTCATAAGGGCTGAGTAGAGGAGCAGGATCGCCTCCCTTGATCTGCTGGCAATGCTCTTCCTAATGCAGCCCAAGATACCATTGGGCTTCTTGGCTACAAGGGCACATTGCTGGGTTATAGTTGATTTGTTTTCCACCAGGAATCCCAGGTTCTTCTCTGGAGAAAATGAAGCAGTGTTCTTTATGAAGGAGTAAGGAATACACTGTCCATTAATATTTCAGGAAAAGAAAAAAGTAATAACAAAATAATAATAATATTAATAAAAAAATTCAACTTGCTTCAAAACCCTCTCTACCATTTCTGTGACAAGATAAGGGTGAATATGCAGTTCTAGTATTAAAAAGATAAGACTGGTTACTGTTTCTACTTTATTGATTTTCATGGTTATGGGTTAACAGTCCTGTGTATTATGGTTAGATAGTAGATGTGTAGCAGAGTGAAGAAATTATTTAACTAGGTATCACATAATTATTTAGTGAAAATGTTAGTATACAGCTTAGATAATGTTTTCAGAATGGAATACTAAAGATCAGACATTTTACAGCTGCATTACACTACAGTATGTTTGAGAAAATAGCTGAGTACCAAAGTGCCCCATGACTCTAGAGGATCTTGAAAGTTAAAAATGCTGGCCATGCTATCTTGAGACTTGATGGTCTCCATCAGGAGTGCTGTGGCAATGGGAATAATTTTTATCAAAATTATCAAATTTGTAAAATTTTCTTATTAGCTTCTGGAAGGAAATAGAGCAAAAGTAGTTGTCATTGTCGTAAAGAATGCGTGTGTTTGTGCGTGTGCAGATATAGAGGAGATGTGGAGAAAGTTCTATTGTTTATGGAATTGGACTGATTGTTTTTGGACTATTTGTTGATAGTGAAACATAAGTAATTGGCAATTTGAGACTGAACATAAATAATGATGGAGCTGAAATTGCACTTTGAAATGGGAACAGTCTGTAAGCCCACGATCTGCAGTATTATGGGCAGACTGTAAATAAGCTGACAAAAAACTAAGAAGTGTTTATTTGAAGAAATGTGCAAAAAGATATATTGTGATTATTTGAAAGTCAGAGGTAAACAATTGCAAATGTTTGGCAGTATTAAAATTAAGGGCATGGAATTACAAAAGCTAGAAGAGAACTGGAGTTGATACAATTATTTTTGCAAGTGTTCTATTTATGCAGTATTTAAAATTTGGAAATAAATAATAACAAAATTGGGTTTTATCTTAAATATAACCAAAATAATACATGTATTCAATGTATGTCAAATTTGCTAATTGTGTTGCTCAGTGTTGCAGTTTTAATTGCAGTGTATCATTGTATGGCCCAGTGCATTAAAAAAAAATCCACCCTTAATATTCCAGTAGCACAGAAATTCCTTATGTGTTAACTCTGCTTCCTTCTTCAGCAAATATGAATTTCCCTTCAAAAAGGTTATCTGTTTATACTACTGATCAGAACAGTTCAGTACAAATTTCCCAGTCTAAGTGTACATGCCTTTAGAAATTTTGTATAAATATATTGATTGCCGTATAATATGATAAACTCTATGCTTTAAAATACTATGTTGCAGCTCTGCATGACATGCTCCACATGGTATCTAGATTCATAAAATGAATTTGTATACACCATTGCACAGCTGTGTTATTTTCAGGGACAGAAAGAAGAAATTAAGAAGTCTCAGTATTACTGGCTATATATTTCCTTTCCCTGCATTTAATTAATGGAGGTGAAGTTATAGACCCACAGTTCCATCCACTGTTTTGGACCTGTTTACCCTTTATTAACCTGCTCTAGAAGTCAGATAAGTAAGATAGGTCATGCCCATATATATCCAAGGCCAAGACATAGGGAACTGCCTCAAGCAGATGATAGATTTTTGCATAGCTAGGTTGGAATCTAAACATTAAGTAGATCAGTATAATTTCAGACATCATCCCATAAATATGCATTAAATGTGTCTTTGCGGTCCTGCAGATGAGAACATCAATATCTGGTTATGCATATTTGTGTGTGCAAATAACAAGTTTGCACACTCTTTTGTAGTACTGAGACCTGCTGTGAAACATTAAAGCATTCAGGAAACGTGGTATTTAAAATCATCTACTAAATATTTTATTTTATTGTAACTTAAATTTCTTTGGAAGAATCACAGTCAGACTTGGCAGCAAGCACCAAGCTGTGTGTGCATTACAGGATGCTTGCAGCATTTAGTTTTATAATGCAAGCCCCACCTATGTAAATAAACACTGCAGAAGAAACAATATCATCTGTTTATCATTTGTTTTGGAAATAAAACAATACACAGGCAGATGGTAGCTAGAAGGACATACAAAGACATCAAATAAATAGCTCTTTTTTTTACAATCATAGAAGAATTTTTAGGTTCCAGAGATCCTTTCCAAATGCTAAGAACAGGGTGTTCATGTAAAGGAGAAAAATATTAAAATATAATTAAATGTTAAAAAGTGTTAAAAATATAATTAAATGCTTCTAGCAGCCTTCTAGACAAGTGGAATGCAAAGGTAGTAATGGAACACATCTGTAATAGGCTTCAACATCTGAGGTCTGTGTTGAAAAGCTCAGAGATTCCACCTAACTTAGTCTGAAACAGTTTTGATGGCAACTTACTTATGTAAAATAAAAATTAAGGATGGCAGAAAAACCTCAGTATTTAAAAGGGAGAGGATTGATCCCAAGGACCTGAGACTGCTAGAGTCTCCAAGTGTGCCTTCTCTGTGTAATGGAGGAACCATCTGACAGCCCTATTAATCATTGAATGAGAGCTATAAATAGTATGTGGAATAATAATAGAATATTTTGGGTTGGAAGGGACCTTAAAAAATCCATTCCAACCTTCTGCAACAAGCAGGGATATCTTCAACTAGATCAGGTTACTCAGAACCCCATCAGACTAATCTTGAATATTTCCAGGGATGGGGTATCCACCACCTGTCTGTACAAACTGTTTCAGTGCTTTATCACTTTCAGTGTAAAAAGTTTCTTCCTTAGATCCAAGCTTAATTTACCCTCTTCTAGTTTAAAACAATTACTCCTTGTCCTGCTGAAACAGGCCCACTAAAAAGTCTGTTCCCCATCTTTCCTATAAGCCCTCTGGATGTACTGAAAGGCCTCAATAAGATCTCCCCAGAGCCTTTTCTTCTCTGGGTTGAAAAAATGCAATTGTGTCAGTCTGTCTTCATAGGAGAGGTGTTTCATCCCTCTAATCATCTTGGTGGCCTCCTATGGACTTGCTCTAATAAGTTGATTTCTTTCCTGTTCTGAGGGTCCCAGAGCTGGATGCAGCACTGCAGGTGGGGTATCACCAGAGTGGAGCAGAGGAGCAGAATCCCTTCCCTCTCCCTACTGCCCATGCTGCTTTTGCTGCAGCCCAGGGCACATTTGGCTCTCTGGGCTGAGTGCCCATGGCTGGGTCATGTCCAGCCCCTCATCCAGCAGCACCCCCAAGCCCTTCTCTGCAGGGCTGCTCTTGATCTGTTCATCCCCCAGCCTGTGTTAGTACTGGGGCTTGCCCCAAACCAGGTGCAGCACCTTGTACTTGGTCTTGTTAAACCTCATGAGATGCCCTTGGGCCCACTTCTTAAGTTTGTCCAGGCCCCTCTGGATGGCAACCTGTCCTTCAGGTATGTCACCTGCACACCACGGGTTGGTGTCATCAGGAAATTTGCTGGGAGTGCATTTGATCCCACTGTCAATGTCCTTGATGAAGAAATCAAGTAGTACTTGTCCCAGTACAGACTCCAAGGAACATAATTCATCATTGACCTCCATTGGGACATTGAGCCATTAACCACTACATTCTGGATGCATCTCTTCAACCAGTTCCTCATCCACCAAACTGTCTATCCATAAAATTCCTCTCTCTCCAGTTTAGATGTTGCAGAAAATCCCGTCAAGGCCTTACAGACAGATGACATGTAGCTCTTCCCTTGTACACTGATATATGCACTGAAGAACACTAGGTTGGTCAGGCATGTTTGCCCTTGGAAAATCATGCCACTTGTCTACTTGCCCTGAATCAATTAAATGAATTACCATAAAATATAATTAACATAATTCCTAAATCACTTTCTTCTCGTAAACAAGATCTGGAACCACATACACAAGAATAAGTCCAGAAACTGCATATTGCAATAGACAATTTTCTGCTGTGTTTACAAGAAAATGAGGGGAAGGATGTATTAATTTCTCTACTTTATAGATGAGTATTTGAAAAAATATCATGGACATGAGTGAGAAAAAAATACTTCTATATAACCTATCTGTTATAAATGGGAACTTATTTCTTAACAATTTCTGTTCAAGCATAAGTATCTTGTCCCCTCTACCTATATTTTCTAACTAAGAGATCCTTGTGGTTTGTTCTAGTCTTCAAGCAGTGTTGATGATCACAGACACCAATTGACTATGACCTTATATTATGATTTAAATCAGCGATATACATGAGCCTCAAATTCTGTAATGATGGATGCGCCAACACCAGCACAGGTAGTTGCTCAGTTCCTGGCTGTGCCAGCATGGCTCAGAGCACCCTGCTCCACAGGTTGTCTTCTCACAGGCTGAGAGTTACCAGTCAGAATCTGCAATACGAGTCATCTGAATTAAGGCTTCTCTGCCTTTGCCAACAGGAGCGTTGGGAATCTCACTGGAAAAGGTCTATGATACTGGGTGTACACATCTGCAGAAAGCTGCTTTTAAGGAGGCTCCAGTGGAAAGAAACGTGCTTATCTGTGGCAAACATTATAGCATTCTAGAGAAAACATCCAAAACTGATTAGATTAAGTTTATACTGAAATATTTAGGTTTATTTTTTTCTCCACAGTCCATAAAGGCAGTAATGAATACATCCGACTAAGATGTCGTGTTTCCTACTGGACTCCCACTGTCTCTCATTTTTCTCCAGGATAAAACTTAGTAGTTAAACCTAACTACACCAAATATGCACACTTTTTGACTCAGAACTTACATGACTGCATGCTATTTTTCTTACTGACTTGACCTGGAATGCATGGGAAGACATTTTAGCACTACAGCAGTCAGTCTGTGCTCCCAGTTCATCAAAATCCCTACCAGTGCAATGAGCACATGGCCAGTGTTTCTCTGTTGACATCAAAGGAAACTGCATTAACACCATATTATGTACAGTTTAATGAACTTTGTATAGTTCTGGGAAGGCAGGAGTGACATGTCTTTGAACATAATTTATAGTTCATAAACATATTCATGTTTGGAGCCTCAGTCAGAGCAATTTGTAGCTAACCAGTTCTAACACTGCTGCCAAGAAAATGATCAAAACAATAAAATTGGCATTGTTACAGAGATTTGGATTATATAGGATTAATGATGTTGAGGGAAATTTACTGCTTTGTAGGGAGGTCAGAAGGATTGAAGGCACATATACTACCTATGTCCTGCTTAAGCTATTGCCTTTTTGCAAGTCTTTTCATTACTGGCAGTAGAGTTTAAGTTTGAATTTTATCCTGAAACCTAAGGTTAGATTCAACAATTCCCACAGATTCCTGTAAGACGTTTTAAACCATTTTTATTAACATGTAGAACCAGAATCACATTACTATTACATTATGGTTGACTATACACTCTTTGCAATCTAGGATCCAAGTCCCCTTTAGCCTTTCATATGGGTGTTGTGTTTTGTGTTTTTGTTTGGGCTTTTTTTTTCTTATGCTCATTTTCCTAAATCAAGCACCAGTAAAAGAGTTCTGTGGTCTGCTCTATATGTGATTTTTAAATATTTTCTTAGTCATATGTATTGGGTTTGCATGGCAAGGCTTTGGTAATAGCGGGGGCTGTAGGGGTGGCTTCTGTGAGAACCTGCCAGAATCTTCCCCTGTGTCTGACAGAGACCATGGCAGACAGTGCCAAGACAGACCCACTGCTGGCTGAGGGTGAGCCCACCAGAGCCCCTCTGGGATATAACATATTTAAGGGGGAAAAGACTGCACAACTGCAGCTGAAAAGAGGAGTGAGAATATCTGAGAGAAACCACTCTGCAGGCACCAGTGTCAGTGAAGGAAGGGAAGGACCTGCTGCAGGCATTGGAGCAGATTCCCCTGCAGGTTATGTTGTCTCCCTGCAGCCTATGGAGGTCCATAGTGGAGTAGAGATACACCTGCAGCCCATGTAGGACCTCATACTGGAACAGGCGGCTGCGCCTCATGGAGGCTGTAACCTTGTGGGGAGGCTGTAACCCTGTGGGAAGCCTGTGCTGAAGCAGTCTCCTGGCAGGACCTGTGGCCCTGTGAAAAGAGGAATCCACATTGCAGCAGGTTTGCTGGCAGGGTTTGTGACCCTGTGGATGATCTGCGTGAAGAACTGCAGCCTGTGGAAGGACTCATAGTGGAGACGTTGTGGAGGCCGGTCTCATGTGGTAGAGACCCCACGCTGGAGCAGGGGAAGAGTGTGAGACCTCTCCCTGAGGAGGAAGGAACAGCAGAGACAATATGTGATGAACTGACCACAACCCCCATTCTCTGTGCCCCACCACCACTGGGGAAGAAGAGAAGATTGGAAGTCAAGTTGAGCCTGGGAGAAAGGGAGGATTGGAGGGAAGTTTGAGTTTTTTCAAAATTTGTTTTTATTTCTCAGTATCTTACTCTGATTTTATTTGTAATAAATTAAACTGATTTCCCCAAGCTGAGTTTGTTTTGCCCATGATGGTAATTGGTGAGTGATCTCTCCCTGTTCTTATCCTATGAGCAACTTGGATTTTTTTTCTCACCTGTCAGTCTGAGGGGAATGGTTCTGGTGGCACCTGGCATACAGCCAGGGTTAGCCCACCATATCATACAATTTCTTTATAAATGGTGCATAAAGACCTGCACATTTCTACACTGGTTAAACTGTGTTGCCTTTTGGTAAGTTTATAAAGAGGAATATTTCAATGAGGCAGAGGTTTGTTTAATAAATAGAATTACATAATGGTTACTGTGTATTAAAAAAACCCTCAAAACCCAAACATAAACATAACAAAAACATTACTGGCTGAATATCTGAGAGCTAGGTCACACTAAACCAAATTACAAGCTCCCCTGTTACTGATTTGCTTACCAAGTAGAAATGTGAATACTCCAGTGAGGGTATTTCCTAAAAGTCTTGCTTTCAGCAAGGAAAAGGCTAACTCCATGAGTGTGTCTGTGTATGTGGGTGGGAATTTTTAAAGTAGGTTGCATGCCTACATTACAAACCAGGGTGTGCCCACAGGGAAAGACTGCTATCTAGGGCAGCACCTGGCTGATCTGAGCTGGATCATCATGAAGTGCAGTGCTCCAGGGGTGTAAACACTGATAGCACACTGATGTGAGAGGCATCTTCCACACAGAAAGTAATTTCCAGAAAAGTTGTAGAAATTAAAAGGGGAACAGAACAGAGAATTATAACAAACAAAATTTTTAAAAGTTTACCTTTTGGTGTTATATAATATTTGTATTTTCTACAGGAGAAATTGCTAAGGAAAGATTGCTAGTTTTAAGAATTCATTTAAAAGCTCTCCAGGTGAGATGTTTTGTTAAAGAAAATCTTATGGCAGCCTATGGGAGTAGTTACCATGCCTTTTTTCTCTATAAACGCCCAACATTCATTATTAATAGTGTTCTGGTAGTACATTTGCTAAATATACCCCTAGAATTTACTTTTATGTCTGGGCACAAATATGGAAAAAAACCCACTTATAATACTACTCTCTGGGTAGCAGAATTATTAAAAAAAAGAAATCCTATCATAAAAAGAGAAGTCTATGATATTGTTGTAAGTCATGATTAATATAAGGAAAACAGAACATCCTGTTGTTATGTAATATATATTATTCTCTCTTCCTCTCATTTCCCAGTCCTCCCTTATGAAGAAGAAGGAAAAGAAAACAGTGAAAGAAGGAGATATTGTCACTGGAAACATTGCTGTCATCATTGACAATTGCCAACACAGGAGAAAGAACTAATCCCAAATCTCCATCCAGTAGGGAGAAAGCATTCTAAGGAGAAAGTATTTGGGAAAGATATATAGGAAATTGTTTTCTCTATATGGGTAATAAGTTACTAGTTTTAAACTTGAAATATGAATGTCAAAGCCACACAGCCTGAAATTATGTTGGACAGCTGCATCTATCCTGTACCTCAGTCTCTAAATTAGGTGTTAAGAACATAGCAGTTATTGTACTGGGGGCTTTTCCCTTTAGCATTACCATATTGCATGCTTAAAATTTTTAATTTTTGTCAGGAAAACACTTCAAAAAGAGATTACTATTCCCTATCAAGCTGATATTTATATTACACAGTCAAGATGACTGTCTTTTTAATAGAGATTTTACAGATGATTGTAGGCTATTGGGTGCTGGGGTATCGCCTTCCTGTAAAGTTTCTTGAATATGCCTATCTTGGGAACATAATTTAAAATTGTGCCCTTTCTGTCTTTTACAAGTATTGTTCTGCAAAGCAAGTAGGCCTGTTGTTGTCAAAGCAGATTTTATCTTAATAGTCTATTTCTAAATGTTACAAACACCATTTTTTCCCCCTTGCTGTTTATTGTTGGTACCATCCTGCAAAACTATGATTTAATAAGATACCTGCAAATCTATGTTTTAATTAGATAATTTCTTGACATTCACTGCCAAGTAGGTACTTATCTTTTCTCTACATTCTCTGAATTCTGCTTGATCATTGATATAGTTATGGAGTAGAAAAGGAGGACACTTAAGCTTTTAATAAAGGTACCTGAGGAACCAAAGCAAGAGATTACAATTTTGCCAATGAAGAGTTCCTCTATACCCAACAGACCTTGTAATTGCTAGAAAGTATTTCCATACACTTAGAGATGCTATCTTTATAAGGAAATATCAAATACCACATATATCTTATTAATGCTCAAACTTAAAGGGAGAAACTGGATAACTGGTATTTGATTATGCTTCCTCTTCTAACTACTAAGTACTTTTTCTCTATACCAGGTTAAATTTCAGTGAAAAAAAGTGTTTCTTTTCTAGGCCTATTGCAAAAAGAAGTGAATTGTTTTTAAGTCTCAAGGATTTTTCTAAGAGCCTCTTGATTTGTTCAATATCTCTGGCTATGGGAAAAATAATAATAAAGTAAATTTAAAAACAATCCAGGAAGCATAACTCTAGTAGTTTCAACAAAATCAACCTTTGAATAGACAGGTATTTTGGGATCAAGGATTCTCTTTTTGTAGGGTGGTTAAAAAATACTCTATGTGCTATAACATATCTGTTTTATGAAAATAAAATACTAGACTGTTAGAAGAAAATAACTAGCTAATACAGCTGAAAAAGCATGAAGAAAGCAATACCTAACACAAAAAATTGCTCTTCTTTTTCACTAGGTATAAGGAGCTGAATAAAAGGCATTTGCATTACTTGGGCTTTCTTCTACTATAGCTTTCAGATGTACTGTTCATTGGTTTTGGCCTCTACCTCAAAATCACAATCCGACCCTCAGTGAGCTGCTGACTGAAGTTAATGAATTCAAATGGTACTGCAGGCATTCAGGATCAGGCCTTTTGGATGCAGCTGAAACTGATTTTCACAGTTCATGCACAAACTCAACCAACAATTCCTCATCTCAGCTTCTGCCTCTGGGCCCTAACATTTTCTCATGCAGAAGGCCTCTTTGGAAAAAGGGCCTAGACTTTTACACTGACTGTGATAACTGCAGTGGAGATTTTGCCACTAAGTCAAGCTGAAACTTTCAGAACATGGTGCTCAAGCCTATTAAACCATTTTTCTTCTCCCTTTAACCATGTTGTTGCCAAACCAGACCTAGGAACTCCATGCCAGCACAAATAGTGTTCATCTATCCATTTGCATTTTACCTGGCACTCATTCTTCCCCAAAGTTAATTTCTCCTCTGTATGTATACCAAATTCTTTTCTTTAGTTACATGGCTGCTTTATGCTGGCTGACTTTGCAAAAGCCTCACTTTTGCTTACATAAAACTCTTGTGATTTCATGAAAGAATGTGGTATAGAGAGTCTTGGCCCCCAGTGAAGATGAGCTGCTATCTCTACTGCAGCTTTCAGAAGAGTTCTTCCCAGGGCCATTCTATTTTAAACTTAATTAGATGCTTCAGCTTAGTTTTAAAAAAAGAAGCAAGAAAACTGACTATTGGCAGACTGGCAGGTGTAGTACGGCTCGGTGTCAGGAGGCAGCGAAGATTTCTGTGTTAAAGCTGGCATTTCAATCCCTAATGACATTACTCCAGAGGAGGAGTCAAGCAGCATGTTACCTTATAATCGCTCTGACTTTGTCTTTTTAAATAGTAGTAATAGATAATAAAATAATAAAAACCAATAGAAATGTATAAAATACGATGAGAAACAGTGAAACCTTATAACCCTCCCCAAATTGTTGCCAGTCACAAGAGTTCCCTGACAGAAATATCTGTCTTGGATATGTTGTTCTTTTGCACAAAGACAGTTCTGTAGAGGTGTGTAAATCTCAAGTGCCACATTTGTAAGAACTGGGTCATACCAATTTTAATTTCTGAACAAAAACTAGAAGGAGTGATGGTAACTTGAGCTTAGTGAATATCTACTGAGAGTAGGGCCACAGTTTACAAAAGCACCTGGCAATTCTGAGTAGCCAACGAGAGAAAATTTAAAGGATTTGATGCTTAGAATCAAAAGGATATTCAGAAAATGAAAGATAAGCCTAATGCTTTGTCCCCAGCTAAACGTGAACAGATAACTGAAACATAGAAGTCACTTTTGAAAATCATGCCAATGAAGGTTTGTTTTTAGAATTAGAATCAACAGCAAGAAAAGGCAGTTTGTGCCATACTCTCAAGTTAACTGTATTTATTGTGGGTCTAGTTGGATTATCTCATCCTCAGTAGTCAATTAAGTTAACACAGTTTATTAAAAAATAACAAAAGCCTCAAGATGTCTAGAAATGTTGTCCACTCCCAGGTGTTCATAGAAATGAAGTAAGCTCAGTAACATGTTTAATATGTCAGATACATTTAGGACAGTAATAAGCTGTCACTCAGGCTGTTTCTGGCCAAAAAGTAAAAGTCATAAGTTGCAATGGAAGGAATGGAGAATTCTCTGTCTGCATGAATATCAAAACAATCCTACAGTCATGACATTTCTTAGCTCAGCTGCATACATGAAGCATCAGAGGAGAAAATACGTAACACAGACATACAGACCACAAAAGAGTGTCCTGAGTTATTGACTCCAGAAATGCTGATATGTGTCATTCACATTCTACTCTCTTTTACTCTCACGTTCTAAATTTGTTCTTTCACTTAGGTTTCTTCCTTCCTGATTTCTTGTTGTGCCTCTCATTTCTAGAGGAGGAAAAATGATATTTTATTTTACCTTCCTTTTTTTAACCTTTTATTTTTCATAAATATAAGTTTTACATGTCTTAGGCACTGAGAATAGATTTATGAGAATTTGTCAGCCTTTTTCTCCTGCATGCAGAAGAACCAGAGAGGCTTTGGAAAACATAATGCACATATCTGCCAAGAGAAGAAGGCTGGTATATTATGAGTCTGCTTTGTTTTGGTTTGGGTTCATGGCAGAAAAAGTAAACTTTCGTGTAAGACATCTATTTGCAGTACACGTTTGTGTGAGGAAGTAAAGTAATACTTGCAGAATTTTTTAATCGTTCATCTAGGAAATCCTAATCTGCTTTCATGGCAACATCTACACTTAAGTTTTTGTTTTCATTTGGGAACAAGGCTCATTCTTAGTCTCTTTTAAAAATCTGTGGTGTCTTCCTTAGGATTCAACTCAAATAATTTTTCTGCAAACACTTATTTTTCTTTCTAGCCTCTACTGTTCCTTCTCAGTCTGTCAATATCTGTCCCTGAACCTTAATTTTCTAACTACACCGGTGTATTGATGACCTACTTTTTACAATAAAGTGCCCCATCAATATACCTCAGTTGCAACTAACACAGAACAGCTTTTGGCATTTCTGTGTTCTGTCAACTCAGAGTTCCAAGTTATTTCTAACTTTATGTAGTTCTAAGCAAACTCCTATAGCATGTGAAAAATTAGTGTTCACCCAAATTCAGTTTCAAAGTTTAATTTTCAAATATTCACATTAAACAAGGATCATGCTAAAAGTTATCAGACATAACTAAGAAGGATTCTGGGGTTTTTTTATGACAATTTAGCTACAAAGACTTCCTTTGGCATCTTATCTACAGCAGAGGATACATCAGCTACTAGAACTATTATTTCACCAATATGTTCTAATCGCCATTTAAATGCTTCCTTGTCTGAGAAACTCTCAGGCTGTCTCATTGACTCATTTAATGTTTACCATTTTGTGATTTGAACCCCAAAACATATTATTACAGCCTCTGAAGGATGGTTCCTTTTTTTTTCTACAGACAGAACAATACAAATTTTAATCTACTGGAAAGTAATTTCCCCCTCCAAGTCAAGAGGCAAGTGGCATTGTAAAATGAAGACTCAATAACAGTTAGAAAGAGCACATTAGAATGATTATCCATAGAATCTCTGCTGGCTGCAAGAGGGAAATTAAACTCACTAGAAGCAAGACAGTTATTTAGGAACGAATTCTACTAATCTGTAATGGGAAGTTTATAACTTGGATTTCTTCCTGAGAAGATGAAGAAAGTTCTGGATTATTCAGAAACTCGCAGTGTGAGAAATGAATAAAGAAAATTATTCAATGAAAGACATGCAAAAGTGGTTTTCAAAAGTTGCGTTTGATCTAAGCAGAACTTAACTTCTGAATTGTATAGCTGCATACCCAGGATATTGTCTATAATGAATTATCCTGTTGGCTATCAAGCTATACTTTCATTGTCTCTCCATGAACAGTATGCAATGTAGCATTTTATTTTGAAAAGTATATTTATATCTCTTTTGGGGCTGCTCCTCCTCTTTCTCTGCCTTAGTTTTCCTTTCTCTAAATTTTTCCCTCCTAATACTGCTCTGTGTTTATGTTAAAGGAAACAAGTTCAAAAAATGTGCCCTTCATTCAAACCCATGGAGATTCTCAATTCATACAAGAATTTTTACCACACTGTGAAGAACTTTGTCTTTTGCACAGACGTCTTTATTCCAGTTATGAATGTTATTACCATGCCAGAAAAAGGACAATCACCAAGTTTTTTCATTCTGGTTCTTGAATTGCATGTGATTTGCTTTATTTATTTTAGTATTCTTTATTCTGCCTTCATTGTTTGGTAGATAAGAATCCCATTTTAACCTGATTCAAATTTCCTTGAATAGCACAGAGAGTTAGAGGCAGGCCTCGGATTATGATAGTGGCACTGACCTGCACTGCCATGAGGATAGAACTGCAGCCTGTGGCTGGGGGCTGGAGTTCTGAGAGTCATTCTTTTGCTTTGTAATCAGGAAATTTTGCCTTTTCCCTTCCAGTGTAACAGAAGTACCAGAAGGTATCCTCTTTCTTCGTGTTTTCCTCATTGCAGATGTATAGTCCTCTCTACAGCTGCCACTATGCTTCTCATGCCTGCAGATTTTAAAGTGATTATTGAAAGAACTGGGCAAAGATGTTCTTTCCAACATCTCTCATAGTTGCATGCTGGGGGAGCACAAGGAGAATGGACTTCAAAAAATGGCTAGACTTTCATGCTTCTCTGACATAACATCTCCTGGGCTGAATGAAGCTGGGCCAGCCGCACCCAGCATTTCTTATGTCCTTAAAATCACTTCAAAGCATCAGATGAAACTGAGCAGGAGTCTGGATAAAGAGTGGCACTAAAGATGTGTTCTTTAAAAGGGTGCAATGCTTTTCAGATGAAGAGGTGCCAGAATACTTCTATTTCACATAAAATCAATAGAGTTTATTATTTATAAGCTGTTCTTGAGGCATGCATAAACCTTTGAAGAACTTCAGAAAATGAACTTTTGCTTTCTTCATTCAATTTTCCCTGGATATTCTTATACAGTTGTTATCAGCCTCTGCTGCTAACTTCTTGTTTCAATAGTTGTCAACAGCAACTTAATTTTTTATCCGGTTCTCAGTGAACTGAAGGCTATTATCAGACCAACAGGTGCAGAAAACTGGAGAAAAGGGAGAAAAAATTTCCATGTAGGTCATTGGTCCTAGTTTAGCCCATACTATTATTAACGAGAAACTATACAGCCTATAAGATCTTTGGTGAATAACGCAAATTTAATTGATGATTTTCATTTACTTCATAAGAGACAAGATACACATCCCATAACAATCATTTAGGTAGGAAATGGTTAGAACTGGATTGATATAACCTTTACAATGCAACTGTCTTAACCGTAAAGCTAAGGTACTAATTAAGGAACATGAAAAACTTATATCCAGGGTTATAGATACTTTGTACTTGTTTTCTACTTACAATAATGCCAGTCTGTGGTCTGTTATAAATACTTACATGGCTTAAAGAAAAAAAGGGAACAAAATTAGGTTTAGGGATTCACAAGACACAGTGAAAGTAAGTATATTTTGGGGGTTGGAAAATGGTTTCTAAAATAACATCAGGTGAGACACTGAGTCTTTCATATTCATTTGGGATATTTAATTTTAGGTCAGACGCGCTGAATTACTCTTTTCTTTCCACTACTGAAATTGGTAACCTACTCCAGAAACACACATAGAACTGAAAAAAAGAGGTCAAAAGTAGCACAGCATACATCAAAGGGATTTGGAATGATAACAAGACTGTTAATCAGCTCCTGGTTGTTTACTGAAAGCAGGAGATCTGAACTAGCCATTTAGCAGGTTAGGAGGTAATCATGCACAGATAATTGCTGCTCCTAGAACACCTCTTTTTAAAGATGTGGATTTCTACTGTGTGATTGTGCCCTATTTCAGATGCTCCAGGTCTGAGTTGCAGGAAACTAGCTGTTGTAACTATAGAGTCTTCATGAGTTAACAGCAAATCACCAAAACAAAAGAAAAAAATAAAGTCCTTAAAAGCTAAATACATCAATAGCAAATAAACAGATAATCCAATCTTGAGATATAGAAAAAGTCCTAAAGATCAAAATGTGTGTTCCAATTACATGCTGCCTGCAGGTGCTCAGCCAGAGATGAGAACAATAAACACATCAAATCATTGGAACATGTAGCAAATCCTATGTCACTTCAACAAATACTACCATTAAAAAAAAATCACATCTCAAAACTGAACTCCTGAGTGGATAGAAAGCAAAGAATTAAAACTCACACATTTCACTTCCACTCTAATCAAGTAATCAAAAATTATCTAACTTTCTTTTGCTTACAGTGTTAAGTTACTCAACGCACGTGGTATCTGTAAGTTGTATGATCTTTAAAATTTTCACCGGCATAAAATAAGATATGTTCCCTGACAACAAAAACATGCCTAAATAAATATGTTTCTTGCTTAAAAAAAAAATAATAGTAGCAACAACAAGGACAAAGCCTGAATTACAGACAATTGTTTTATGCAGATATTTACTTAGCTAGCCAGCTTGTCTTATATATGAGTCAGTCACCTGGTCCATTCAGGAGAATGTTTTCAGCTACTCTTAAAGAGGGGAATTAGTCACTTTCAGACATCAGGCATAATCAATTGTGATTTGTTTCCATCATTTTCATGGGTATGAATTCAGTGTGTATGGTTGTGTGAGAGTTTTTCTGTAGACGACCTGAGCTGACAGAAAAAAAGTGAAACAAAAGCCACATAAGAATTATTTGGAGAATTTAAAGTATACGAGGCCTTGAAAAGAGCTGTAAAAAAATGTTTTACAGGAAACATAAAACTATCAAAATACACTAGTTTTCTTTTACTGATACTATTATTTTTCCTTTCTTGCTAAGATGAAAGGTTTAGATATTGTCTAGATTACTTCAGAGAAAATAATTTACTCTGAAAAAAAATTATAAAAAAATACATCACAGAATTGGATTGTACTAAATGACAAAGCTTAATTTTTCAACACCACAAACCTAAATTTGTGAACAGAATCAATACTCATCAGCTCTCCTACTCAAGGGAAAAACTTGATGAGAGAGAAGCTTGGCCCACTTATAAAAATACTGAGAAAGAAAGTGAGATAGCAGTTTCAAAGAACATTCTTCTCATTACAGTTAATTCTGACTATTTGGTTTGCATTTTTTGTTTTGTTGGGATTTTCTTGTTTGTTTTTGTTTTTCCCCTGACAAAATTACCAAACTTACTGAGTAATATTGACTATTAAATTTTTGCATTCCAAAATCAAAATATACTCTCCTTGTCTAGAATATATCAGCTAGCAACAGAAAACACAGAGCTGAGAACTCAGCTTAGAGTTTTCACATCTTGTGGTGAAATTAGTGGAAATAAAATGTTTTAAGGTGTACAGAAAAAATAGTTTAAAATACAGCTTTCATTTTAAATTTAGGTTAAACAGAATTTTTTTAAACTAGTCCTAATTCTCTTCTATAAATTCCATGTGATATCATGAATACCAGCTTTTTTTTTTATGCTTTCTATCAGACAATTCATGTCTTTGAATATGCATCTTTTTAAATGTATTTACTCTTTCAAACTTGTGATTTCAAATCAATCCTATATATTGCCTTGTTTTGTAGAGTTCTCCTGTATGATTTACTTTAATCTCTCACAAACTGAGAAAGCGTTTCCATAATGCTAATTTTTGTCTGAATTAAATGTTGGGCCTCTGCAAACACTCATGGCTTTTAACTTCATTTTCGGTGAGCATTTGTTCCAATAAAATCTGGCTGTTCAAACGAACATGGAGAGCAAATAACAAAGAACAGAGATCATGGTCAAAGCAAGCCCATTAAATAATGCAAATAAATATTTGTCTATGTTTTTCTTTTATTGTCTATGCTTTACTGTCAATACTACATTATGTGGAAGGTTTATCTTGCTTTTATGGTAAGTAAAATGAGACATTCATACTGTTTAGTTGAATTCACCTGTCTGAGAAGTCATATCAGAAAAACACACTAATCAGTCTCGTGATGCTGAAAAAAATCTTCAAAAACCAGTTAATATGATTAGGCTTATGATAACAAGAAAGAACTTAACCCAGAATAGGCATAATTAGATGTGAATGAATCTCCTCCACTAGTGTCCACCAAGTCTGTATGAACTCTGCTTATCTGCAAACCTATAGAATGGGATTCTCTACAGACCTCTGATTTTGCATCAGTAAGTCACATTTCAGGAATAGGTATTAAGATATAACCTTAACAGGTTTTCAGTGGAGATAGTTATTCAGTCATGCGAAGACTGAGATTTTAAAGCTCTTGACATATGTCCAGGGTTTGGCTCACACAGGCACATGCTCTGGGTAGATCTAATGGAGCACACTCCAGCTCCACCTCTGTCTCTGCATGCAGACTTTTCATTAGTGTGCAGTGGATGCCTGCTGTTCATCTACGTCTCATTCCACCATGCTGGCAAAATCAGGCCGGGCTGTGTCCAGACCAGAGATACGGAAAATGCTCAAGTCCCACAGCAGGAAAATAGCAATGGAGGATTACACACTTCTTTAGTACTTCACATTAATGTTAGAATGTTCAGGTTTTATTTCTTGTATTGTAAGACTGTGGAAGAAAGGTTTCTGTACAAAAATATTATTATTAGTAATAATAGTAATAATGAAAGAAAAACACCAACAAAAAACCAAATAAAATTTAAGGGCGAATTACTGCTACACTGAAGTCAAAGGCAAATCTATTCCTCCCTTTTCCTAGTGTTTCTAATTTAGATCAGAATCAATGCCTTAATTATGCTTGTAGTAGGACGTGCCTGGCACTGAGAACATAATTTTCATTTATCCGTTAAGAAGAAAAGTAAATTGTTGAGCCTGCATCGCTCTGCATTCTTGTTATCAGACTTGCCTTTTCTTGGAATTGCTCCACAATTGAGATTGTAATTTAGTTTTTGATTGAATGTTTTGCACATTGAATTTCACTTTAGATTTTCTCTAGCTGTTTTAAACTGAAGTATGAGTTCAGTTTACTAACTATTTGAAGAACATTGTATGCAGAGCAGCATCTTGGGCGACAGAAGCTTGAGGAGGGTAGAGTTATTGAGAACTCTCTTAGTTGGCCTCACTTATGTTTGCATGAATACAGCTGATCGTCCTGTTAAAGAGAGCTATGCAGCCTGCAGGATGGTAATTGAAACTGCTGCCCTCCCAGGTTAGGGTAGGCTAACTGCAGGAGAGAAGAGGTTCCCTCTTGGCAGTCCATCCATCTTGGGATGAAAAGCACAGGTGAAAATTTTAGGAGGGCTGTATAGAAGTTGTTATGATCTAGTTGTCTGAGTTAGTTCACAGATATACAGCCATTTTTAAATGCAATAAATTCACTTTTGCTGTCCAAAAAGATGGTCACACTTCTTGTCCCCAGCTACACATTCCCATTTGTTAGCACTAGTATTCATGCAGCAATGCAAATTGATCTACATGACATATAAATCAAGAAAACAAACAAGCAGTTTTGTACCAGATCAGTGACATAATCTGTTTCTTTGGCCATCTGGATGGAAAAATGATTTTACTATGTGCAGATATGGGAATCAGATTGCTTCTTTTGGCTGCAGGGCAGATTTATGGTGAATTAGAGTGATAGAGTAGTCATGGAGTCAGCATCCTATCAGGCTGTCAGTCTGAGTGACTGTCATTGCAGGGATCCACTTTTATGGATCTCAGGCTAGCCAGACTGAGAGGATCTCACCAACACAGATTCCCTCTTTCATTTCTCACAGAAGATACAAGAGTCCTTAGGCTCATGGGCCTAGAGCCTGAGGAAAAATTAAACATCAAAATATGCAACAGAGTCAAGCTTTCAAGTGTCAGCATACATATTGGGATTAATAACATATTAATTAAATAATGTTTCTAAATAAAATATGAATCCTGTTACTATTTGTAGGAGTTCCACCAAGGTCACGTAAGTGCATGGACAGGAATTTCATCACTTTTTTTTTGTTAAAGCACTAGAGACTTTGAAAGTAATGAAAGTGCTAACTTGACTCCACTTTTATTTCATCTTTTTCTGATCTAAAAGCCTTCTCTGAAGACTGAGGTGTTGTCTGTTTAGGTGTAATCTCTCTCCAGCATGAAAGGTCATAAGCAAGAACATGGGAATACAAGGCACTACACAGTAAAACGAGGAGTATTATGAGGAGATTGCTTCCTCTAAACCTCTTTATGGAATTGAAAAAGATACTCAAGTGCTTTTAACTATGCAAAAATGTCAAGGAAAATAAAAGCCCTTGAAAATAAGGCATTACCTATTCTAACACTGAAGGAGGATGTAAAAGAGTTGGACAAATCAGGAAGATTAATCCGGACATATATTTAAGAGTACATAGTCATATACAGACTTGAACAAAACGGTGGCACTTCTGCAAAAGTGAGTCACCATAATTCTCTATGTATCTAGTACTGAGAAGAAATAATTTGAATGCACCTGAAGAGCTCAGGTGAACAATCACCTGTGAAAAGCTATGAATTTACAGCCTAAATTCTAAATTTTTCAGCTGTTTCTTTCGCAATTCCTACATACAGCACAAAGAGAAAAGAACTTTCTGTAGAACACCTTACCATTTATGTTAGCGAACTTCAGTCATCCACAGAAGATTATGCTCTTCTCTCTCTTAAAGAAGACCTGTCTGACTCAGCCCTTTTCTGACTTCTAAGTTCTGTTCTTTCACTTATCTTTGGCCACTTGACTCCACTTTAGTCCGCTGTAATAATGAGAGGCTTCTTTGATAGAAAGCAACCTAAAAAAATACCTCATTTACTTTTTCTTGATTAATTTTGCATCCCACAGTACCTATTTGCCTTGATAGATCAGAAAATCATTTCCCAGGAAATAAATGAATTTAAACACCACTTATCCTAAGAAGGCAGTAGGAGAATTGCGGCAGCAGTTTTCAGGGTTATGTTGTTTGCAGGCAGATTCTGTGTGCATTTTAGTGTTTCAACACTGTGATTTAAAAGTTGAGAAAATCTGTGCCCTCATAAGTTTAAAAAAAAGAAAAAATACCCTTTTTTTTTTTTCTTTTTTTTTGCCTGGCTCATGAAGGTTAATGCACTTAAATATCCACCCTACATTTTTTCCAGATTGACAAGCACAGGCATGTCCTAGTATACTACCAATTTTATTTAGTAAAAGAAAGCCAGAATTCAAATAGCCACTAGAGAAATTAAAAATCAGAAGGACAGAAGTATTTTCTTGCTTTGTCAAAAAGCAAAGTCTCATGCAGCATCCAACAAAAATTAAGAAGGAGTCAGGAGAATTACTTCAAGCTTACGTATAGATAATAGTTGATAATAATTAATTATTAGGAAAGGAAGAAAGAATTAGGTTTTTAACATCCCAAAGAACTGAGACAGGTACTCAGGAGAGATTACAGTCTGAGAGGCAAAAATTAAATGAAAATACACAGAATGAGAAAAAAAAAAGGTGGGGGGAGAAAAAATATTGACCAGTAGGCAAAGTAGGGTACTGGATAGCATCAGCTCTTCCTTACAGATCTTTACTGTGTAACTCATTGGAGTTACATGTGTAGTATTTTTAAATGGGTCATATGTAGAGGATGTGAGCACAAAAAGTAGCTGCCCTTTGAATACTCCTGTAAGAGTATAATCCAAATTTTCTTGCAAGAAGTTAGCTAAACGTGTGAAAAACATATTAAAGCAAATACCCCCAGCAAAACCATTAATCTCTAGGTGTCAAAGTGCTTTTATTATTTTATTTTATTTTATTTTATTTTATTTTATTATTTTATTTTATTTTATTTTATTTTATTTTATTTTATTTTATTTTATTTTCATAAAGAAAATCTCCAGTACCATTCAACATCAGAAGAAGAAAGAGCATGAACATGCAGAAAGAAATGGCATAGGTAGAGTAGTCTTTTTTTCAACCATAGTTGAACAATGTCAAGACTTCTAAGAAATGAATGGCAGAGAGGGGTTTGGAGCTGCAAAGGATTGGGAGCAGAAAGGATAATTTTGACAGGCAACTGGTCATGCTGACACTGAAAACTGGCGCAGTCTCCTGTTTTTAGGAAACATAATTAGGCGACAAGTAAATCAATTCACATCGCACAATGGTGAATGTGTGTTTCGTTATTAAATGGTTCTGTTTTCCTCAGGTAGTATGTGTGCCAAATGATGTAATTGTTACCATGGGAACTATCCTTTTATAACAAGAAATTTAGAATAAATCTCTGAGAGCTTCTAAAACCCCACCTGGCATGCACGTATTATTTTTCTCCTTAAAAAAGTATAAATAAATAGTAAAAAAAAAAAAAAAATGCTCTTCTACTTGTATCCTTAAGTAGCATTTGATTCTTAAAATAGTGGTGCCACTGTTTCTGGAATAGGTGTGCCCTGGTGTTACCTAGTGTGAGCTCCAGAAACATAATAATTTATTTAAAACTGGAAAAAAAGGAAAATACTGAGGTAAAAATACAAATTGAAGAACTGCTTTAGAAAAATGGATGTTATAGTGGGCTGGTTTAGAGACAAAAGGAGCTTCTAAAATATTAGAGTTCAAATACTCTGCTTTTCTAGTTACAATAAAAAAAAAAAAAAAAAGAGTTGAATTTATATATTAGAATCAGAAAAGTGTATCCAATACTCCTCCTCCTTCTAGTCTATTAATCTGACAATCCTTCTTCCTAATGCTGGAAGAGGAGAGGAAAACATTTGCTGCAAAAGCATTTGAAATACTCTTCTGGGAATCTGAATGTTTCACCAAGCCTAATATTTTGCAAATGTTGTAATTTTGTGGCAAAATAACACATTTTATTTTTTATCCAGGGGGAATGCTTAACCATGTTCCTTTTACTTTCTGCTTTTACACCAGCATACACATAAATCACATTTCTATGACTAGTACTGAGAACCAGAAGAAAATCAGTAGTGCCTGACATTTCTTTTTCCCTCTTTGTGCTTGTATAGCTAAGTGGAATCGGATGTGATTAATTCATCTTTAAAATACCTCTTACCCCAAAATATGACTTCATAAAATAATGCATTAAATAGAAGTATTTAAAAAAATTGTTTGGGAACTTTTATAGCACTACTCACTATTTGAAATCTTCTGTGAGTCAAAAATAATGTGTGTCTTTCAACATAGTGCACAGGAGATTCCAATATAAAAGGGTAGACTGCAAGGTCTCCTCCAGGCAGCCTTAAGCCACCAGTTAACATTTTTCAATATTTTGCTTTATTTTGCTTAATGTATGGAATACAAATTTTCAGTATAAACACGATTCATGTGGAAAAGAAATATTACTCAAGTTTCCTAAGTTCTGGAAACAGTGATCTTTTACAAAGTCCATGACTAACTCGTGGAAATAAATCTGATGTTTTACTTAGAGTGTGCTGTACTCCCACAACATCTTTCACTGCAAGCATTTTACTGACATTTATTAATTAATGGTCTGATCCTGCAACCCTTACTCACCTGCATAATTTTTACTTGTGATTGCAATCATTCAGACTTTTTGCATGACTAAGATTTACGGAGTCTATGCCTGTTCAGTAGTAAATGAAGCTCATAAACATAACTGAGTACGGCTTCAGGAAACTAATTGAAAGGTGGCTTAGTGGGGGCAGCCACGGGTAAATAAGGTAGTTATGTGTCCCAGAATGTACCTGGCTGTAGCAAAAGAGGCTCAGATATGCCTTTTTTTGGTGCCAGAGCCCTGATGAACCAGCGTGGCTCCTAATGATGTTTTCAGAACTACTTTTTAACCAAACATGAGGTCTCCCTAAGGAGGGAAAGGGATAAAGGAAAAAGAGGAAACAAGGACTAATTAAGTGACTATGAGACAAAATAGTAGAAAATGAGGAACAGTATGTGTGTCACAGGATCAAATGTATAAAAATTCCCATCGGTGTTCTGTCCTGGGATTTGACACCATCCAGGAAGGGAAAAAGGCCCCATGGTGGCTATGACTCCCCACATCACACAGACCTCTCCAGTCAAGTGCCCCCTCCTCGATGGGGTGAACCAACTTGGAAGGTGTCAGGGAACAGGGTGAGGAAATCCTGCAACTCAACGAGAACTCAGAATATGGGAGTGTAAATAAAAAGGTGAGGGAAAAGTGTAGCTACCACCTGGCACAGGATCCTGGCACCCTTGGAGGAGAACCCTTGTGCCTGTCTTGCCCTCATGTTGCAGGGGGAAGCAGTTGGAGAATGTAACAGGAAAAAAAAAACCATGGTATGAACACACTCATGCTCACCGCTCTGTTATATAGTTTCTAGCTGATATGTGTCCAGTGGATCAGGGAATCAGATCTCAACATGATCTCACCCACTGGGTTCTTACACTTTTTTCAGGAAATAGAAGGTATTTGTACCCTGGATGAGGACAGGACATGACCCTGATGACATGGAGGTGGTTAAGTACGAGCTTGCAAAGGCATTTTCATGGAGATTTCCTGGCCTGGCTGGATCTTATGCAGCCTGTTCAGGCATATGGAAGGATTGTGCAGAGAGGCTAGACACAAAGAGACCTGGGAAGAAGTAGTGGAGGATAAGCATGATATATCCTCCATCAGGACATGCAGAAAATAAGAGAGGATTCCTGCATTTAAAGTGCTCTTTACTTCCTTGAGCAAATTTTGGGGAAATGCAACAATCAGACCACGCCATGGACTGTGCATGTAGCACAAAGCCAACCTCTTTCTGCCTGCTATGACCATTCTTGGCACACCGAGGACTCTACTCCTTACACACAGGGTTTGTGTGGCAGGCATTTGGCTAGAAGGTTTCTCCTTTTCTTGGTGTGGAGGACCTGATCTCTTCCAAGTACTTCTAAACCTCGAGGAGCTGCTGGCAGGAAACAAGCAGTTCAGCAGTATTCAGAGAAGACCTCTCAGGCTGACGGCCAAAAGCTGCAAAAGCCCCTGCTGCACCATGTTATGGCTTCTCTCAGCACAGTTGCCAGCACCCTTCCCATCTCAACAGCAGTAATAAGACTGTAAATTCAACTTTCCAAGGTCCCTAATTGTGCTCTGAGACAGAAATTTTAATTCTTAGGTTTGTGTCACAGGCTGTCTCCAGCCCTTTACCCCTCTCCTTTCCATGTCTATGCATCTGAGAGGCCTTGAGGCAGCTATGCGCTTCACAAATTGTCAGCAACAGCATTGGATCCTGAGTCCAGAGCAAGCAGAGTGAGTTATAGCCTTTTAAAAAGTGGTTTGAATACATATATGTAACACTTTGTACTTATGTAAATGGTCTGCATGATTTTAGCAGAACTACTTCTGAGTAAAAATTGTGAGTAAGAGTTTAAGCATTAATCATTTATCAGTAAATATAGGGTAAACGCTTGTTTTTTCAATAAGAAATTATTGTCAGTAAAGACCTGAGTTCGTCCTAGGAAGCACAGAATTTTTCCTTACTAAATTACCTAGTTGGGATTTTTAGACAAAGCTTCCTCTAGGGAGAAAGGGTTAGGAAGGCAGAGGATGGCATCTACAGATATTTATTTAAGCCATTAAGGTCTAATTCTGTGCCTGGAGAAGCTTCTCTGTCTCTCCTGACAGGAGGCAAGCTTCCAGTAATTAGGCACCTAACTTACACACTGCTGCAAAGTGGGCTGAAGCCAAGTCACTATACAATCAATTCTACTCCATGAGTCCAGGCCAGACATGGAATTTCAGCTCTTGTAAAATCTGTTCTTACTGTAACCTCTGCTGTAACCTTCCCTGCCTCTTCTGGGCCTGGTTGTCTATATTACCCTGGCCCACCTCTGATGTAGCTCAGAAACACAAATTTGGTCTAGACTTTTGAGGAAATTCTTAAGTGATGAGAAGGTCCAGAGAGTGGAGCTAAGTAGGATAAGAGGGAAAATTACCGGCAGAGGCACAATTACAGACATGGGGTGTGTGAGTATCTTAAAGATTCAGGAAGAAAACTGCCAACTTGTTTGTCATAAAGAAAGAAAGAAGGAAAGAAGAAGAAAGAAAAAATAACAGTCCAAGGAATTACTTGGTGTCATTAATGTCAGTCTGCTGCATGTCAGTGGTCTCCATGGGGTGGCAGTTTAGTGAGGCATAATACCTTAAAGCAAGGAACCAAGGGTTCAGCAATTCAGCAAAACTTAACAACATTTTAGGGAGCAGCTGAGTCTGATGCTTCTCTTCACTAATGCCTGTATGGACAGCAAAGGCTTCTCAATGCCTTCGTGGGGATGTTGAGCACACTAATGTTTATCCCAGGAATTCAAAATCTCTAGCTGCATTTTTCATGTATTACCCAATAAATTATTGCTTTATGTCTTTGCCTGCATGTCCTGCTTTCAGAACCCTCTTTGAGAATAGTTAAATATTCCCAAATAAAATGATCCAAGGAAGGGCAGCAACACCTGATGTAGAGTTGGTAACTTTGCAACAGCTAATGACAGAGTCACATTAGATCTTAAGAATCTTGCACAGTAAGACTCAGACCGACTGAAACTGTCTTGACTCTTCAAGTGTCATGGTTTCCTGTGTTCATCTGTAGTTTTAAGAAAGTTTTTCTCCTTCTCAGTATTAATCTTTTGCAAGTGATGTGAAAGTTCATAAGCGGCACTGTATTTAGAAGTCAGAAGAGAAATTGGTCATTCAAGATATTTTCTTAAAAAGTATGCTTTGAGATATGGGGGAAAACTGCTTTATAACATATTGTTTTCTAGTATGTTGGTAGAACTTATATTTATTTTCATTATTTTCTTCACCCTCATCAGAGATTCTTTTCCTCATTTCTTATTCTTATGTCCTTCAGTATTCTATAAGGTTCTGAATTCTTTCCTTATGTTTTCCAGTCCTAATTTCTTGCTGTTGTTTTAATTCACTGTATTCATGCACATTGTTTTTCTTTCCCTTCCTCTTGATGAGATTAAAATTAAAAGGTGGATTCAAAATGGTCAACAAAATTTTTTGTTTATTATTATGAAACAAAATCATACTTCACTGCTCACAGAGACAGATTGTTTAACTTAGTATAGTGCTAACTGAAAATATTTTAACAATCTCTGTCATTGAATGAAGTTGTTTAAGAATGTATGTCTTTCTCTTTCACCTGCCTTCATGTATTTTTTAAGACTGCCCTCAGTGAGTTACAACTAATAACTGAAATATGTCAAAACTCACTAGTCTTCTTCTACACTAGGTGCTTTAAAATATTTTCTATGTTATATCGACCCATTAAATTTTCTTAGTATAGTATTGAAAAATACAGAATCCTTCTGATTTGTCTTTTTCTTGAAAATCAAATACTCCCAATTTTTGTGACAGACAGAAAACATACCTAAACAATGAAGCTCGTTAATAGCCCTGAGTTCTGTAAATGTCACTGTCCTTATGACTGTAACCCAAAAATTTATCCTGTATTAAAACCTCAGTTGGAAACATGACTTGCCTAAGCTCATGTTAAACTGGTTAAACAAACAGCAAAAACATGTTTTATGTTAATGTAAAAACAATCAGATTATTTAGAATTTCCAACTTTGCCGGGGGACTGGGAAGAAGAAATTGATCTTTCTTCCTTTCTTCCTTTCTTCCTTTCTTCCTTTCTTCCTTTCTTCTTTTCTTCCTGTCTTCCTTTCCCTTTCTTAAAAGTAATTATACAAATTTCCAGAGCCTTCCACTCTCTAAGAACAGTTTTGATCTAAGCTTTGAAGCACAACTGCCCATCTTCCTCCAAAAAACAAATATCTAGAAAAATCTAGATCTAGTCACTTCAGCTATTTTTTCATCACAAGAACAAGTAGACTATAAGAATGGAGAAAATTCTAGCTTCTCAGGTGAAACTAAGAAAGAAGTCTTAAAAAGTACTGTCTACTATGTCCTTGTAAGAAATTCTTTCCTTTGCATGGCTTGCTAGTCCAGTGATTTCTAGAGGAAAAAAATTGTTTCTCTGTCATCGGTCAGGCTTGGGTGTGGGTTTGATCCATGCCTCAGGAAATGCCTCCTGCTGCTTGTATTTTGTGTTTTCAGGGGTCTTTCAAAACCAGTGTCTCTTTGGTGCTGCTGAAAGATTTCCTCTTCCTCTGTCTTGTTGTGTCATGCTCTGGTGTCACAGACTTGCCTAATATTATCTGCTTTTTTGCAACCAGAATCATTTCCCACCCGTTCAGCAAGCACCTTTGTCTCAGGCAGCAACAGGCAGCTGCATTCAGTGCATCCAGCCTCAGCTCAGCTCAGATAAACACAGCCGAGGAGTCAATGAGTCTGAAGTTATGGGGGAGGATCTTGTGTTGAGTGGATTTTTCTCTATTTGCCCTGTACTTCATCCCCAAACCATCCCTTTGGTGAGCAGGCAGAGGTGTTCCAGAGGAAACAGCAAAGCAGTCTTTCCTCCTTGGCATAAGATCCTGCCTGGCCCAGTACAAAGCATACAGTACCCACAAACCAAATGATGAACAAGCACCATACACCGCTGGCAAATTTTATTAATATTTAAACAGGTGGAATATATGATATTTTAAAAATATTTTGTAAGAACCTTATTAAATAAAATGGAAAATCCAATTTGGGACATCTTATTTTTCTTTCTTTTTCTTTTTTTTTTCTCCGTTACAGAAAGCAGACAGAAGAATTTAGGCCCTTTTCACAGTGAAAATTTAACAACACAAACAAGTGCCAACAGATTGGTTATATTTTCCTGGAAACAGTTTTTCAGGTTAAATTATTATTATTTTCATTGTGTATTTTTTAAATGAAGAATTTGAATAACTTCTACTAATTTCCTTGCAATTCACTTCCATACATTAGTCAAAGAATATATCCTTACTTCAGTATATTTGGACAAATGTTCTACTGAAACTTTAAGAGTAATTGGAGATGTTGCATTTTTTCTTAAGTAGCATATAAATAACATAAATTGAGAATGCTTCCATTCATTTTCTTCATCTATAGTCTTAACCACTTTCCAATTTCTTTTCAAGAAAGATAAAAGGGCTTTAAGATTAAAAACTTTTAATGCTTAGGGGAAGGCTATAGCTTTCTGTATGGGATCTTACAAAATACTATGGAATACGTGACCTGTCCAAAACATGTATGTTGGTAACTATGGCAGTGAATGGGACAGTTGGAGCTAGCAGAGAAAATTATTTCATTTTCATAAACCAGAATCCTCACTGTTTGCTGTTCTGTAGAGAAATCCCAAGCCATTACTTAATTTATCTTTCATTTTGGATTCACTTCCTGTCAAATCATTGCAGATGTTTATGAGCAGTTGTTTGATTTGTAAGGAGAAATAGAAAGAACAGTGAGATTAAAGAAGTAAAACTGGGATATAAAAATACATAAAAATAGGCTAAATTACTTTAGAGTGAAAGAGATAAAGAAAAAAAGACAAAATTACCACTCTAAAAAGTTCCATGATCACTGACTGATAAAGGAAAAGGATTTCATAAGTGTCAGTACCCTGAACCCAGAGGGACCAGGCACAATACTTCTGACAGCACATTTTTGAAATAGATGTGTGATACAGTGTGCATATTTGGTGAGTTCTTCTCCCAGAGGAGAAAGCTGCATCTATACCTTTGGCATAGAAGTTTGTTGTCCTGAATATCTACTGAAGGTGTCTATTCTATACAGTCACCACCTACAACTCTGGAGCTGCTCTAAACTGAAGTACATTAATACATTGCCACTGAAATCAAAAGATCTCTACCAATTTACATTGACTGAGGTTCCAAAGCTGCCAGAGGGGAAAGAAATGACCCAGGTGTCCCAGAAAACAGAAGGAAAAATAAGAAAATGCAAATAAATTGGGACCACATTGAAAACACACAGAACTAACTTGTTCACCTTGTTTCCCACCAGGTTCTTACAGAAAATACTGAAGTGCATTACAGCAACTGCAATACATCCATGAAGGATTGAGTTCCTATAGTCAGCCAATTAATAGAAAACAACAGAATGAGTTTCTCTAAATGTACATTCATTTATTTGGGACTTGTTGCCAGACACAAATCAAACCATCTGTAAACAAATCAATAAAAAATGAGGAGGTGTCCGTACTTTAGGGTGAATTCTTACCATACTCTGTGTGTAACCTCACTGTTTTCAGCAACAATCAGTTGTTTCCAGAACAGACACGGTTCGGGTTATCAGACTCCTAGACAAGCAATTAACACTCTTCTTTTATAATTTATTGTAAACCATTCCTTCACCTCCTTTCCAAACACTGTCCCTATACCCATCTGGAAAGGATTGTTCACAACAAAAGCTAATAAAAGCTTTAAGTCTTGAACATATAATATATAATAAACCTTGAGCCTACAGCTGATTTTATAACTTGGACTGAATTATATTGCCTTATCCTTCTGACAAGTTGTCAGGGAATTCTTGTATGATGTTGTGATACAACTGGTCAACTGAACATCTTATGGGGAAAATTCAGCTGGTGTCCTGGTCATAATTTCTAAAATTTTTTTGGATTATATTGTTATCATATCACTCAGCCTCCATCTGGATCGACAGGACACAGGTCATCCATTGCTTCTGTGCTGTATCTGATAACCTTGCCCTGAAATTTCCTTTATCCTATGGGGTTTGGAATGGCAGCGGGTGCCCACAGGTTGGCAACTGCATTATGTCCCATAACTCCATCAATTATAATCAGAACATATGCACTCAGCTCACATGCAGACAGCTGCATTGAAAAGAAATTAATTTATGCTTTTGCATCTTGAGTTGATGCCCAAACACAAGTTAAACACAACACTAAAAGGAATTTAAAGAATAGGATAGAAGTGCCTTCTATTCCCATAGAGCAATTTGGGCCAAACCCAGATGACTGCTAGTTTAAAGCGAGTTAAATGACTTGTGATTAATTTAACCCATGGTTGGGAGCGACTAATGAATCTACTAATGTAACTAAGAACAGAAAGGTGTGGCCAGAAGAGTCACAAAATGAGGCTCAGTTAATGGTCAGGGAACTGATAACTGGGATGTCCATAAACCTTTTAAAAAGTGGATTCAGCTCATCCAATTTTAGGCATTGAGTAGACCTCTCTCTCTGAGTTAGACACTAAGCTGCTTTTATATACAACAGAGAGAAATATGAACGTACAGGGCAAAGATCATCTTTCCTAGTTTATTAGTCTACATTAGGTTGAAATAAATGTCTTCCTAACAGTGTCTATTTCTCTTCACTGGCAATAAAAAGAACCTAGGGCAACTAGTGTAAATTCAGGCATCTACATTGGATCAGAAGACTCCCACCTGGGTGTCTGTAGATAATAGTGTGTCTTACATCAGAGAGAAGCTCTTCACCATCTGCTCCAGACAGGCTTGTCTAAAGCTCCAACACCACCAGAGGTAGCCTTTATCGACATGCCAATTACAGGAAGAGCTGCATTAGTCCTTAAATTTGCCCTGTAGATAGAGGTGTCTAATCCCACCCAGTTATCTTATTATTATGACAAATAATTTAAAATTGTAGCACCCACAAGAAGAGAAAGTGCAAACAGATTGAATAAAAACCCCATAAAATTAATAATTGGTTCTCTTCAGCCATCCCACCAACATTTGCCATTGTAAAAAGGACCATGTGTGGAAACAAGTACTATCATGAGGGAATTTGAGAAAATATTGTATATCCAAAATAAGACATTTAGAGGAGGATTTAGAATTCAGATTAATTACAGCTAATGTAATTACACAACAAGCATAACACAAAGCAAATGGGAAAGAGCATCAAAGGCAGTGAAAAAAAATGCAAAATATCTTGTTTGCTATCAGGAAAGCATTTAACAAAAGGTATTTGTTCTGCTGCCATTGCAGTCAGTCTCTCAGCAGCCTGAAAGTTTAAACCTGCTAGAAGGTACCCAGCCTGTTGTTTGGCAACATAAGTTGCCAAGGCAACAGAAGCCAATGACACTTTTCCTTCTTCCTGATGGATTCTGCCACTAAAATACAGAAATCGGGGTCCTGAACTGAAATGATGTCTCTTTGGAAGATATTTTTTCATGCCATGAAATCCCTATCTTGTAATAAAGGACAGGGGTATTCTGAAATATTAAATGTGTTTCTTTATTTTGACAACACTTATTGATGTGTCATGGTCCATTTCATTTATTGGGATGCTACTTGGATGGATGTTTGGAATTTTGACGTACTGGTCAAAAGAGCATTGAACAGGATACTGCTATTCTTGCATTAGAGCCCTTTCTCTGGGTAAAACCAGTTAAGAGATATAGACAACAGGGATTAAAATATCTCTGTAGTTAGCTATTTAAAATCTATTTATAACATTTTCACAACTAGGTGCACATATGGAAAATCAGCAATATTTTTTGTTGTACAATTTGCAATGTTTAAATAATAGCTTCAAGAGATAATGCTTTTTAATTTTGGTTTGATACAAACAGAAAACATTCACTGAAGCACGGGAACTGTCTTAAGGGAATAATCTTAGCTATCTTAATGTGAAAGAGAAAAATCTAAACTGGAATCCTTCTTCTCAGTGTAATGAAACTCTTGATTTGTTCCCCAACTCTCACTCTTTTCTCTCCTAGCTATAACTTTGCACACATTCCCCCTCGTTTAAACCCCACAAGATTTTCCTTTGTGAGTCATTACTCAGTTCGATGTAGAAATTCTTTTGAATGTTGCCTAAAGCTATTCTCCCATTGATCTGCACAATGACAGGCCTCCCATAGCAGATGGACTTGCTTTCCTCTTAACAAATGTCCCAAATGTTTCCATATCCTTTTCAGGATAAATTAACAGAGAACAAAATTCTTCAATTCATTTAATTTTTTACTTGTAAAAAAATTCTATCGTTTTTATTAAGGCATTTACTTTGAAAGTATTCAAGTATCTTTGTATGCTGAGAGAGAAATCAGACTTTTACATCTTTCTATTAATACACCAATAATACTTGACTTGAATTTTGTCTTCAGGTTGTAAAGTTTTCTCTTGGTCCACTTAAGATAATAATTGCTGTTTCTGCATTGTCAGCTCATAATGTTGTACAATTATGAAGAAAAATACTCACATTATCAAATGCATGAATGCAGCCCACATTCCTGATGTCAGATGAGTCACTCGATGTGTGAGCCAAGCATATGGATGAAAATTAGTTTACTGTAATGTGATAAAAGCAAACTTGTATCAAACAGCAATAATTACATATGCACTATACCAAATTAGTTATTCCAAATGGTGCTACAGGCAATATGTAACCCCTTTGCATGTCACAAAAACTGAACCTGCTGTTTCCTTTAAAGTTGAGGCTTCATCAATAGGACTTACTTGACTCTAGTTCCCTAAACAAACACAGGGTCTTAATGGAATAAGGTGAAAGAGGACCTTCAAATGAATTGTTTTCAGTAAAAAAGAATGATGCACAATTAATGTCACAAGTGTCCTTCACATTTTCTTTCTAATGTCTTTCACATTAGAAGGTAAAATATAATACTGAAAATCTCTGTGTTCAGAGCAGAATTGCAGAATGGAATGCTTAGAAAATTAATTTAAGACACACACAGCAACTAAGGAGAAAAACAATTCAGAAGTCTAAATGACGTAAAGCAGAACTTGGAAACACTTTATGATGCTTAAAATACTTTAAATCCTTAGATATGTTTAAAATTATCTGATATTTTTTCAATGTCAGATCTTTATACAAGTAACCACATATTTATTAAATATCAGTAATACTATCATTTGTACTTGCCTAAAAGTTCACATGTAATTTTATAAGTGTATCTGTCGAGGTCTTAAGTAGTTGAACACAATTTTTAACCCAAGTAGAACACAGTAAGTAATCAAAGGGTGCATTTTTGTTTGTTACAGATCCTTGCCTTTTGAAACTATTTTTCAGGCACTCCTTGCTGTAGAAAAGATGTCCAGAAAGCATCGTATGTCTTGTGCCCTCCAACAGAATGAATCAATCATTCAAATTCAAGCAGTATCAATCTCTGAAGTATACATTTATATGCTTACCCCTGATGGAACACTGGGGTTTTAGTTTCGAATTCCTGATTCCTTCTAAACTATTTTTACCTTGGGAAAAAGATATACCTCCCTATATATTATATTTGTACCTCAAAAAAATAATGAAAATGGAAATGGCAGTTTCAGGCTTCCAAACTATCTGGCTGAAAACCTTTCAGGCAAGAAAATGAAAGTAAAAACTAATATCTGACTAGTAGTCAATCTAAGCTACCATTAACCAACAATAATGAAGAACTTTTCGAAAAACGTAAAATAATAATAAAAGTAATAAAGCATGGGTGATGTGACAAGAAGAGAGAAATAAATGTTAGCACTGTGAAGAATTGAAACTGCTGCTTGTATAAGAAAAATTGCTGCTCTATCAAGAGAAGACGTCTGTAAGGAACAATGAGGGCAGAGGACGGAAAATGGAATCAGAACGTAGGTTCTGACAACATCATGAAATGAGGGAGGGACACAGTTTCTCCTGAAATAGTTTTAAAAATCTGATCAATATAATTTGACTATAACCTTGCATATTTGCCATGTAATACATTTATTCTATCCTGAGTGATAATGTCCTACCCTTGTTGGCACATGACTTGTGTGCACTTTAGAGTCACACAATAACCCAGAACACCTATTCACTCTTACTCCAAGGATATATTTTCCCACCTCCTTTACACACCAGTGTATGAACAGACTGCAAGTGCTCCTTCAGTCTTCTGTTGCTGACTCCTCTTTTAAACATGGTTTATCATGGATCTTGACTATAATTCCATTTATGACCATGGGATACTGCACTTATCTATTCGCTACACCCACTACAGCCACTACAACCCAGAACTTTGCTCAGACATAGTTTATCATTTAGCTTAATACAGTTATTTAGTGTAGATTCTAATCTCTGGCTTCATGCATTAGATTTTCTTGAAGAACAGGAAAACTGGGCACCTAGAAATGAGAAGAAAACAATAAACAAATAACAACAAATTTTTAGGAGAAAATTGAATAAATTTTTTCTCTGGTTATATGAAATAATTAATGATTTAATCATCGAGAAAAACAGCTTTTAATTATCCAGGCTAATTTTATTTCTTTCTTACACCTCGGTTTTCTGCAAGTAGTTTTAGTAGTCTTAATAGACAGAAAAAGTCACTTATATATGTTTTTCTCTTTATATTTGTTTATGTACACACCTATATAAAAACACTTGTCGTATGGGGCTGTTCATTTAAAAAAAAACCATTATTTAAAATTTAAAATAAGTTAAAGAAAAATTCTTATGTAATGTATTTGCTGATCATAGAATTATGTAAATCTTTCTAATTCTAAATATTTTTCTACACAGACATATTTGAAAGCTCAAAGAACATTTTTAAGTTTTAACTAAGAAAACTACTACAGGTAGATAAACTAGAAAATTATGTCCAAGTATATGAATATGTAAATATAGACTAATTTTTATTTAGAAACTGAAATAAACATTTTGTTACTAGTCTCAGTAGTTTTCACCGTTATGTATCATTTATAGGGTAACAGAAACTAGAAAATGTTATTCAAGTACAGAAAAATATTAGATTGATTTCATTAACATAGGGTCTGAATTCTAAACACAAAGGAGCTTATTAATAATTATTCCTGATCCTTTAGATAGAAAACGTTAAGATTTTAGTAGAACAAAAGACTAACACTTAAAATTGATCTCACCTAGCTACTAATTCTGCAGCAGTACTGACTTATAGGCATAATTAAGGTCAACTACTGAATAGTTTATTTCTAGAGAATGACTATGAAGCTTGGCTGTTGGCTGAGAATTATTCGTATTGTTGATTAAGAAAACTTCACCACTTTAAAATTCTGATTTTCATCATAAACCACTGCTTTATCTCTAAATCTTTACATTGAATGAGGCTAGAACAAGATTTCTGAAAGCCTTTAACAATGTCTTAAGTATCACCGTGTTTTGTAAACATGAACCTATACATATGTTCTTATTTTCACAAGTTAGGTATAATATAAGCATGTCCTTACTTTAATACTGACCTTGAAGGTTTTTGGTCAGTGGTTATACTAAACTCAGCGTGCTTTAGCACTGTAGTTCCCAGTTCTTACATGGAATTATTACAACACGTAAAGTTTCACACCATGCACAGCACTGGACATCCATAAAGCAAATGAAAAGCAATTAGCAGAGGTTGATGGGTTAATGTAAAAAGTTCTGATAGTATGCTGTCTGGAAAAAGTTGAAGTTTACCTCACCCAGCAGTCATTTAGACCAGAAGGCAAAATTCCTCAGTTTAATTGCAGAGAAGTTTCTGAGTGTACATTTTCCTGTTTATAAAGACATGGTAAAGTTTCACACTATTAAGACACAAAGAAAAGTTTAATATTTTAAAGAAGCTAGATTGGCTTAGCTCTTCAATAACATATATTTTATATGCCTATAAAGGTCTGTTACAAACCTAAAGAAAACACAGTCTTTGAATTGCCTGTGGTCTACAATACATCTCATATATCAGAGATAGATGAAGAGGATATCATACCATCTAAATCTATACTTACAACTAAAGCATTTGTAATCCAGTCTCTGACCATCTCGCCCCTGGGCTATTCCAGTGGAACATCTGTTGAGGGGCTTATTCTGATAATGCAGTTCTCTTAGGGCTCTGCATATATTAGCTGTAATACTACTAAAACATTGTGTAATGTTCAATTATAACTCTGAAATATTCCTCTTCAAAATTATCTTAGAAATTTTTGCAGCAGAACATGATATAGTTCCTTCTTCAGTGACACCAAAAACATTTACTGGCAGTAAATGAGTTTGAGACGAACACTTAGAAAAGTTAGGCTCGTGTTACTTATTTGCATAAGGAATTAGCTGTCTGTGGCCAGGAAGTTGTGGTTAAAGGCTCTATGCCCTGGTGGAGGTCAGTGACAAGTAACGATTCTCAGGGTTGTCTTGGGACTGGTGCTCTTCAATATCCTCATCAATATCAGAGACAGCTGAGTTCAAGTGCACCCTCAGCAGCTTAGCAGATGACACGAAGCTGAGCAGTGCAGTTCACACCACAGAAGGATGGATGGGATGCTACCTGGTGGGACCTGGACAAAATTGAGAAGTGAGCCCACAAGAACTTCATGGGGTTCAGCAAGTGCAAGTGCAGGTGCTGCACCTCTCTTGGGGCAATGTCAGTACAGATGGGGGGATGAACAAATCCAGAGCGTCCTGGCAGGGAAGGACTGGGCGGTTTTAGTGAATGGAAAGCTCTTCATGGGTCAGCAGGGTGCACTGCAGCTCAGAAGGCAAACCACATCCTAGGCTACATCTGAAGAGGAGTGGCCAGCCCCTCTATTCTGCCCCTGTGAAACCCTGCCTGGGGTCTGAAGTACTGCAGGCTAAAGAAAGGCATGGATCTGTCTGAGAGGGTCCAGAGGAGGACCATGAAAATGATCTAATGGCTAGAGTATCTCTCCTGTGAAGACAGGCTGAGAGAGTTGGGCTTGTTCAGCCTGGAGAAGAAGCAGGTCCAGTGAGACCTCTTTGCAGCCTTTTAATACTTAAAGGGAGCTTATAAGAAAGCAGGAATGGGAATTTTACACAGGCAGATAGTGATAGAACAAGGAAGGAGAGTTTTAAAACAAAAAGGGGAGAGATTTAAATTAGATGCAAAGAAGACATTCTTTACTGTCAGGATGGTGAGGCACGGGAACAGGTTGCCCAGAGAAGCTGTGTATGCCCCATCCCTGGAAAGGTTCAAGGTCAGGTTGGGTGGGGCCCTGAGCAACCTATCTAGTGGAAGATGTCTCTGCCCATGGCAGCGGGGCTGGAACTAGATAATCTTAAGGGCCCTTTGAACCCAAGCCATTCTGTGAATCTGTGTTTCTATTATTCTTTGTGCCCATGAGAACAGAGAAGAAAGATAGGAGATGGAGGGACTAAAGGCAAAAGAGTGATCATTTTGAGGCAGTATAAAACCTGTGTTGTATTATCCCAGGCTGAAAGCACACTTGGAATGATTGGGGCTGTGGTAATCACATTTAGCTGGAGTTTTCTTTCAATGCTATTTACAGCAGTAAACATTCTAACTCACTTGAGTACAGCTGATCTATGTGTTATCTGAGTTACACTAAAACAGTTATTGGAATTTAATTTTTGAAACCAACCTGCAAATAAGCAAATGATAATTACTGCATTTTATTTTCCTGTTTGGTGTATAGCAGTATTTTGTGTGAGCGAATTGCCCATTAACAGTCTCAACATGCTAATTTTGACATAATGCGAACAAGATAGACTCTTAATTATATTTTGTCTAACTGTACTGAATGTATCACAAATTATTGTGTTACATGTAACAAATGGTATTAAAATAAATAATGAGAAAAGGATTTGATGTTGTCAAGAAGGAAAGATTACTCTTTCTAAATCTTTTGAAAACTGCAAATTTTTGCAAGTGTGTTTCGAATGGAACCTTTATCAAAAACAAGTCTGAAATAAATTTACTAGGAGTTCCTAAGTATATACATAGAATTTTCTTGGCTTTTTAAATTGATGGTTTAATTTATTTATTGTATGATTTATATATAAATATATATATATGTAAAATTTATGTAAGATCTACATGCATTAGTAAAATTTTTTGTGAATGTTTTAATTGTGCGAGAAACGTTTAATACAAAAAATCCTGTTGTGTGAATCCTGTGTTGAGCAAGTTATCTGTGTTTTGAGCACAGCTGCGAAGGAATTCCACCAGGTCCCCTTCCCTCTCCCAGACCTAGCTTTAAAGGCACAGAACTCATATCTGGGATAGGGCAGACTATAGGGAATACAGTATCATACAGTCACCCCAGGACAGTGATCCTTACTTATACAAAGAAAATTTGTACACACATGATCTCATCCATTTCTTCACCAATGAGAAGTATTTCTGTTTGTGACTGTTTGTGCCCTTCTTCTTCAAGAGGGAGAGCACTGTATCTCCCCAGATAGCAGCATATTATCATTATTACTCATATAAAGGTCAGAAAATTAGTGCAAAAATTTTGGATAGGCTTAGGTGTAGAATTTCCTAATTAAAATTTCCAAAACCTGTAGAACCATCTCCAAAACATAGAAGGACACAGGTCAGAACAGACTTCTGTAAAATAATTAACATTATGAGATTTCTGTTGCCTTCAATGTAGGTTTCTGGTACCAAATATTTACTTTGTTATTCTACCTGACCTCTAATTTGAGGTCTTGTGGTTCTTCAGAAGATCGTGTCATAACTACCAAGGTAGTAGTATGGCTGTGCAATTAACTCAGACATCCTTAAGTACCTTAAATGGCACTAGATGTTTTACAATTCCTTAAGCAAAAATTCAAGTCCCAGCTTACTAAAGTCACGGGAGCACAGGATTTCTTTTCTGAAGGAGAGGTGCCTTGAGCCATTGGGATGCTTTGAGGTATTTGAGATAGGGACTTAGATCAGGTAGATACAATATTTAACTTGAAGGTGTATGTATCAATGGCATTGATACATATGTAAGATACATTAATTTTATAGAATAATCATTAATTCAATTAGAAATCACTTCAGGGTCCCTCACTACTGCTTGGTCATAGCTCTACCATAACCCTGTAAGAATGAGTATCAAGTCGTGATTCAACCCTGTTTAACCTCTAATTTTCTCCCTTTTGTGAAAGACTGATGCTATTGAAATTAGCACTACACTTTTTGCAGTACAATGCTGACTTGTTCATATCCCAATTAAATGCTACAAGCAAAGCCCTGCTCTTTTCTCTACCCCTCCCTTCCCTGCATCAATCAATCAATCAATTGAAAACAGCTATCCTTTGAATGTTACATCCTTCTCCCTGCCTCCCCACAACACTTGAATGCTCTTAACTTCTACAATTATATTTGAATTCCTGCTTTGAGTAAGCATTTTAGAGTCCTAGGACTCCATTAAATTTTCCCACACATAACAGCTAGTCTATGTGAAAATATATCAAACTGAAATCTTTGGAAACAGTTAAAGGAAAGCCTGAAAAAACAGGAATATTTTCTGCAAAGTAGAAGAAATATTCCATATGATTGCAAAACTACACAAACACAAATACTTCAATCCACTTTTGGTATTTAGTTTTAGTCCTAGCAAATTTTGTAAGTGCTTCAGTTCAGAAGTTAAAAGTAATGCATGTTCCTAGTATTTTCACAGTTACTACAATCACAGGGATCAAACTGAATAGGAACCTGTAAAAATTAATATTTTTGTTGAATTTCTTCTTTATTTCATAAGGCTGCTTTGCCTGCTCTAAGTAAATGGTTTGCTTTTCTCTCAGTAAATCAGTTCTCAGCTGTGAAAAATTGATGTCTGGCTGACTACGCAATTGTATGGTAAGTGACCCATCTATCACCTTTTTAAGCCTAAATTTTACATAATTTAAAATAGAAGATGGAGCAGAATGCCTAAAACACATTGTACCAGAATTTCCTGTCTGTCATTCTTCTTTTTCAATAGGAATCTCTATTTTGGGGAAACCTATATATATATCTCATTTGTAAACAGATAGTATTTGCTCTCAAACAATGAAATGCAGATTGCCAGAAGCAGGTATCAGGATGTTATTGAAAATATTCCCAGAAGAGTTGAAGTTTTACTCAGAGGTTTGCTATTCCAAGCAGTCTCGGCAATTCTAGAAATAGATCTGCTTAAGGCAAGATAAATAAAATTAAATGATTTCTGAAGTCCCATTTAAAATATAACCAAATATCAAAACAAAAAAAAAAAAAAGAAAGAAAGAAAAGAAGAAGAAATCAGACAAGAAAACAAATACGACATAAGGAATTGTCAAGAAGTGTCCCTACTAGCTGTTTAAGCACAATTTTAAAATTATAAAAAATTATATAAAGTAGAACAAACTGAAGAACATCACTGTTTTCTGACTCTGATTCAACATCTGTCAAATAATTTGAAATAGTTGCAAACTGTATCCTTTCAGCATAGAAGATAATAATATAAGGTGAATATCAAGAAATATACTTGGACATTATAACATAGTCAATTATGTTAAAAAATATCAGGTCAGATCCTGTAGTCTTTTTAATTTTTTTCAGTAGGTGAGTAAATGAAAAGATGAAAGAAAGGGGCCTCTCAAAACCATTGTAAAGGTGTGGCTGAAGCAATTTCTGATTTTATTCTTTATGATGAAATTAATTCTTAAAATGAAACATAAAGTTCTGCTCAGGATCAGTTACTGACTTGTCTTGAGAAAGTGTGACTTGTTTTGGATGTATTTGATTTTAAGTTTTAACTCACATGCAGATCAGAGCCTTAGGAAAGAGATTAGTAACGCTGTCAGTGAGAAATACCTTTCTACGGATGAAGAACTGTTGTCAAGAAATACCTAGCAGCCAATTGGATTTTAGAAAAGCAGAACTACAAATCCCTTGAACACCAGATCCTTAACTTGAGTAGGGTTATCAATTCTCTCATAAAATATACACTTCCTTTATTTATGGTTTCTAACCTTGTCTCTCAAAAGAAAGGTTCATAGACAATCATTTCACTTGGAAGTGACTTTTAAAGGTCATCTAATCCCCGGCAATGAGCAGGGACAATTTCAACTACATCAATTTGCAACTTGCCCCGCATTTTCTCTGCTTTAGCCTTTGTTTTGTTAAATCATAGAACTGTTCAATGACAGAGTTGTTGAGGTTGGAAGTGGTCTCTGGAGAGCACCACCAGAAGTTTGGTATCAGATTGCATTTCCAGTTAAGGAATTGTTCTATATATATACATTAGCATTGTGGAATATCTAACCTATAGGAAAAACTGATTAGAGGATTTGTTTTAAATATCATCCTTCTAAGTACCTAAATTTTCCAGGCCATTTAGATACTTTTCCCTGCATATTGAATGACTGTCTTTTTGAGATAACAAAGATTTTGTAGCAGACAGGAAAAGGAAGTCTTTTGGTGCTCACAGAAAGAATCCAAGCTCTGCTATCTCATCAATTTTGGGCATCCAACTGTAATAACCTATACTACAAGCTGTAGGGCTTTCTGCTTGGGACTTGCTTATTGACTACCTGAAGATGATTCCATTTTGCTAAAATAATTATTCAATCAGCAAGAGGAAATGAGCAAACATGATTCTGCAGCATGGCAGGCATTATAGGACAAGCAAAATCTAGTTCCATTAAATTCACAAATATTTTAGACTAAGAAATAATGGACAGCAGGAAGGAAATCTAATATCTTCCTTCAGAAAGTATAATACAAATTAATGCCACAAATTTCAATTGGTTATGACAGATGTGCAATCTTAGAAACCAGGGAGCTTCTGCTTTTAAACTTGATAATATCAATAGGAATATAGTACACCAGTATTCTGTAATGTATTTGAGTGTATGATTTTTCACATACAAATGTCTCCATAAATGTTTGGATTGAACCCACACACACACCCGTCTGCGGAAATTTTATGATTTTACATTATTTTTCTCCTGACTACCTATCACTTCATTTAATTTTAAAATATTACCTGACACTTCAGACAAAGCAAGTTTTTGGGGACAACAATTTTCAAGATAACCCTACATAACAGCTAGCACTATTGTACTGAGAGCTGCAGCCTATAAATATGACGTTTCAAGAGCTAGGAGAATCTAGGCATACAACACTTTAAAAATTCTCATTTTCATGGGTCTCTTGAACACCTCAGATCTAGATGTTAGAGCAATTCAAAGAAATGTGAGTCATTGTAGTACTCTGGTTAAATTATTTCATTGCCTCAAAATGGAAATTTGTTAATAAAATTCTATAATTGAAGGAATTTTAGACTCAATCGGTCCTCCTTAATGATATCCCTTATTGCTTTACTTGTTTCATTGTCATTCTAATTAATAAAAAAACCAAGAGAATCTTACTTGACTCAATTTTTGAGGATTGCTACATAACTAACAAGAACAGCTTGTTATCTAACTTTCTTGATGGATTCATGGCAACAACAAGAAAAAAATCATAACTGTGGATTTCTCTTGAAAGTAGTCCCTGTGATTTTGACCCTAAAAGACCTTCCACAGTGTTGGAAACTTGTCATTGCATGCCATTTATTTATTTTTTTTTTCAGCTTGTGATTCTGTAGTAAGCTCAAAGGGCAATATATTGGTACAGCCTTAACTCAGTGTAACTGAGACTGGTGGTGCAGGATTCTGTGTTATTTGAAGCTGAATATTTCAGCTGCTATGAACTGATCTTCCATGCATTTTTTTTTTTTCTCATATGGAAATGCTTCAGTGACATTCTTTTCTTCTTGAATTTCAGGCTGCTACACATACATGGCACGTTTTATTTTTATATTCCTTCAATATATATTGTCTCTTACATAGCACTAACAGCAAGGAACTTCACAAGTTATCTATGGTCTTTGAAAGTTTTTTTTTTCTTTTGTTCAGTTCCACAAAGGACAATAAAGACTATTGGAGGGGTTTTTTTCATTATTTTGTGAAACAAAATATGCCCATTAAAGTGAATTCTTCCCAAAATAAAAAATCAGAATTTTTAATACTTTTTTCTAAAAAACTAAATATATATATATGTTTAATATGTCTGTGGTCTTTGAGAAATTTTTGGTAACCTTGATTTATAATACACAATGTCTTCATAAGGGATTATCAAGAAATATTAGGAATTAAGGCTCTTGTAGATCAATGATGAAGCAGTAATGACAATTAATTTTGTATTTTTTAAACCAAAATTTGGTTTTCAGTTCACCAGTTTCTTGTTGCATAAAGGGTTGTTGTTCCCATATGTTCATCTGTCAGGTCCTCTTAAAGCTCAAAATTTAATATACTTTCAAAAAACAAACAAAACAACCACAACAAACAATCTTAGCTACAGAAGGGCATTGACCCTTCCATCCTCCTTAAAAATACTGATTGTTTGATTTGTCTGGGGCAGAGTCAGCAGTCAGATCATGAGGTAAGCTGGCTGTTTTCACAGTAAATGTGCTATGCAGAAATTGTTGTCAGAAGTGGAAAGCTGCTTGGCCTTTCAGAGAAACACAGATCAGATCAGGTCACCTGGAATCAGTCAGTCACAGTCTGCAGTGGGCCATGTGGGTCATGAGAAAAGAGAAGGAGAGCACTTCGAGGAGTCTCACCAGTTGCAGCTGAGGTTGTATCAGAAACCGTCATTATCATCCAGAGAAAAACTGACCACCTTCTTTGAATGGTTTCCTTCTAAACAGGAGAAATGGAAAAGATGCCAATAAATACTGCTCTTCCTGATTGTCCACTGAGGGCAAGTGATGCAAATGGTGCACCATGGCACTTACATAATTAGAAGAAATAACTCTTCTCTAATATTTTATAATTTTTGCTAAGATGGATTTGGTTGAGAGGATAAGAGCAAACAATTTTAGGAGAGAAAGAAAATACATGATCTTATCGTTTGGATTCCATATTAAAAAAAAGTCCATTCTCTTCTTTTGGACTAAAATTTGTCCTTTGCACGTGAATATATAACACAGGAAGTCGAAAAGGAAACTTGCTACAAAGTTTCTCTTAAAGAGTAACTAATGTTTGGCATTTTTCTAGGTAACTTTTTCTGTAGTGTCAGACTACTTGGGGCGAATGTCATTACCAAGGTATGTTACTACTCATGCATTTCAAAACAAAATTGTCTCTGCTGCTTAAAAGAAAATGATGTCTTTAACCTTTGTACATATAAAACTTTGAATTTTTTGAGAATCAAGTATTTCTTTGTTTTTCTATGCTAAAAACTCATTTATGAAGCTGAAGGATACAGATTATGCTGTAACCTCTATCTTTTTCTACCAATTTAATACCTTTTTCCTTTGCAAAGCCTATAATAAACGAATTATTATAGCAGAATTGGTGCTGAGATTTTCACTGTGCTTTGCAGATGAATTCTCTGCATATTTGTTTTATGGACTTGGCTTTTTGTTTACCTTTGTCTCTCTAGGGAACTTGGAATTTTTTTTTTTTTTCTAAAACTTTCTTTAGAAAGATCTCTTTATGAAGTGGAAATACAAACCTCTCCCCTGCAAGAAACCAAAAAACCCACAGAAACATGAAGTTTGCAGAACAAAAAGAAATAGTTAAATAAAATAATAATGATTATGATAATGATAATGTCATTTGAAAAGTAATTTCCTTTTGTACCACATTTTATTTACTATACTATAAATGTTGAATACTGTTTGAATCAATAATCTTGCTATAGAGAGTGATATAAGTGCTAAAATTATTTCATTTCATGACTTCTCATTGGGGTCTATTGAATTCCACTGCATACAGTATGGAAAATAATTCACCAGCTTGAATTCTACATAGCTATAATCCTTTGTAAGGTTCCCACCTAATTTTTTTTCCCAGGAAAACCTGTAGTATCTTTTAGCTATTTTTTCCAGCATAACTCTAGGCCTGTATATTAAAGTGTGGTAGTTGACACACGTAGCCATGATTTAGAAAATGCTCAGACATCAGTGGAAGACACAACGGAGACTGATGATGAAATCTTTATGAAGTATGCTATAATTCCTGGCAAAGAAAAAAAGGTTTAGGTTTGGGGCAGTACAAAATAGCTGCAAGTGCTGATAACTGTAAGAAAAGTCCCTCAGTTCTTTACTTGTTTTGGTCATTTATTTCCTGCATGACCTTAAGAGATTCTGTTTTCCTCTGTATATTTTGGTTTGTTTGTCACATTTTTAGGGCAAGGATCTTTTCAGAAAGCAAGTCACTGCCTTCAGTTCTATTCATATCAGAGGGCTCTGGAGCCACTTAAAGGCGTGTTTGTTTATTTGTTTGTTTGGGATTTTTTTTGGTGTGTTTTTTTTTTTTTTTTTACTTTAAGAAGTTATTATAATAGGTAAAATGGTACTTAGTTCTCTATTTGCTATAAGGGGTTGCTATCATAAAATTAAAACTTCACGTACTATTAGATTGAAAACAAAAAATGCGGAGTATGGGGAAGGCTTTTTCCAGCTTCCATAGCTAGTTAAAATTGAGAATGTGACTACTATGATGTAGTTTTCATTCCATGGTAAATACTTTCAAGCAATGACTTCTACATTATGTAAGGATATGCAATAAAATCAGAAATATCCTAAGACAGCAAGCCAGAAAGTCAATTCATTTGATTAATAGTCATGAAAAGATTCAGACATTCAAATATAAATGTACTATTCAGCACTGAAGTGAATTGATGTCTGATTAGTACAGATGGTTTTTAGATCAAAAACTGTGAATGTGGTAGGAAAGTAAAGATATTGCTTGTAAAGAAACAGTTTTTCTGAGAAGTATTTCCTTAAAATCAGCTATGTAGAAGTCCTACAGAACAGAAAAGGCAAACCAAACCAAAACACTGTTTTCACTTGCATTTCTTCATTTGGCTTTCTGAAAGAGAAAATTAATATTATGTATGAGTAAGAACTAATTAAATTAAGCAACTGTGACATTTGTGATAATGATACCAATTAACCAAAAGCAAAAGGATATGTTCAGTGAAATACAAAGCTAACGTCTGAAATATCATTAATATGAGACTTCATAGTGGTGCCTTTTATTTAGAGCTGTGGTGTTTATGCAGAAGTGAGCATTCCAAGGGTAAATTTAGCACAGGACAGGAGGAAGCTTATTGAGAGCTGTTCCTATTAATAGGAGAAGCCTGATCTGAGTATGCCTGACATTCATTTGTCATCACTGCTGAGGTCTACCTTCATATACCTTCATCTACTCTTTCAACAGCAGGAAGTCCTGGCTGAGTACAAGTTTGTACACACACAGTAGAATCTCAAACACTGCCTATTGCCAAGTAAACACAAATAAACATCTATGGCAATTCACTATCAAGTCACACATTCCCATCACTGAACATTTAATGGGAATCTCTACTGAAATCATGACATACTGTGAATTATGGATGAACTGCAAACCACTTTCCATAGCAGTGTGGACCATCAACAACTTAAAGACCAATTAGACTATTATAACCAGTGAGAACAGTGTCGGTTTGTGTTATGTGAAGGCAAAACAAAAATAAACTCTGCAGACCTATTTTTCCAAATGGCAAAGGGCAAAAAACAAGGTAGGAATAAAATGACTAGACCCATAAATTGTTTCTAAACAATGAAGGTTCAGAATATATTTTTCAGTATTTAAGTTGCTCTATTATAAGCTTTTTCATAATTTAATTTCAAGTCAGGTAGAAATTGCAAAGATGAATATTTATTCAAAGATTCATATGTGAGTATTTAGACAGCCCTGAGTATTTAGGCACCTGTTTGAGTAACTGGTATAAAATTTTAATCATAGAATAATTTCACATGTATTTACTACGATAGAAAAAAATTAGTTTGCTAGAAATCTTTGAGATGTCAGAGGAGATAAAACAGGTGTTTGGGGTATTTTTGTTATATTTAATCTCTCGAGTTCTATTTTTCTAGGGTTTTAGCAATAAAAGTTAAATATATCTATAAACTTTAGGTGGCCTTTAGACCGTTGAAGTCTATGATCAAAACCAGATGTCTAACTTTTGTTTCTGGTTTCGTTTGGTTTTAGATAGACATGTCTAAGAGACCATAATGTCCCATTTGAAGCCATAGTAATATATTGTACTGTACAAATAGCAAACATGCTTAAGAAAGAACTATGCAGAGATATCCAGTTATATGTTGTTTTTTTTAGAGACATCTGAAGACTTCTAAATAAAATGTGAAAATTTACACAGATGTGAATTTAAAATGCGAGTATGTCAAAATACTTATTTACAATACTTACTATGGACATGTCAATGAAGATTTATATTTTCCCATGTGAGAGCCAAGATCAGAATTAGAACCCGATTGGGACTTCACATGTGAAATAACAGTAACTTAGCAAATTGTAAAGCACAACTACTTTAGGTGTTAGCTGAGATCAACATTGTCAGTTGCTGCAGTCTGTTGCACTTTGAATCGTAGCAATCCAACCACGTTCCTGAGACTGAAATGACTTTGAACAGCGTCGTTCAGAGCACTTATTTTATTAAGGCACTGTGGTTTTTCCCAATAAAAATAAGGTAGATATCTAGTTTGTTAGACTTACTGAAGCAGTAGCCAAATGAAAACTGCTACCAAATTTGCATACTAAAAATGTTGCATCTTTTTTTAATATGTATTTCCTTAATATCTATTTACACTTTTATATATAAACTTGACACAAAACTCCAAGATAGTTCTCAATTTGAAGATTTGTTTCTATTTTCCATTATACTTTTACTTCAATTCTATTGAAGGCTGATGATACAATTAATAGTTTTAATAAGATGATCCCTGGAGTGAACATAAGAATACATATAATTAAGTACGAGAAGATAAATAGAGTTGCAGCTTGTGACATTAAATTGGATGCTAACAAACATCTAGGCTGTATTCTTCCACACAAAAGGACATTTATGTTTGAAATCATCATGACAATATGAGTAAGTAACCATTAATGAAAATGTAATTATATCTTTCATGTTAAAAGAAGGAAACAGACACAATTGAATGTGTATGTTAATTTCAGTTTGTGGCTCAGACCTTGTAGCACTGTCTATCAAAATTCTCCTTTGGTGTCTGTGGAAATTCGCATAACTTTATTTAGGCTCATGTTGAAGTTGGTATTTTTATGCAAAATCCAGGGACTGCTACGAGACACATCTTCAGGTGAAAAAAAAGAAGAAAGAAAAGAGGAAAAAATTGTGACTGTAAAAGTAACAGAAACATGTTCATAATAAAAACTAACAAAAGAAGGATTATTTTTCTGCTTCTCTTTTTAAATTATCTGTAAACCTCCTTAAAAATGTTTGTTGCCTGACCAGGAAATAAGAGATGATATTGATTGTCCACTGAATCATTAGAATGAAGAGTCAAAAAAGTGCTTAGTTTCATATTAGACTGTGACCTTGATGTCATCACTGAATGCTGAGGGACAGCTATAACTCCCACGAGGAATCATTTTTCTGCTAAACAGATTTCTTCTGAGTAAATCATGCTGATGCATCCACTGTGCAAGTTTGTGAGAAGCTGCATGGCAGCAGGAAATGTGAAAGTCTTTCCATGTGCCCTCTGGATACCTTGTGTCCATAGAAGACAGTGATATCTCAAAAGATCAGTGTAATTCATCTCATGTTTGTGCTTTCAAAGCCTTTCACCCAATCTTTGTAGGCTTTGGAGCCATGTTTTATTATTAGAAGAAATTATAGAAAACAATGATTCCTACTACAATATAAGAATTAAAGATATGCTTTTAATGAATAGCCATAGCCTTACTGTTTGGAGGAGTAATTCTAATATGATTAACGCATTGTTAATAGGAATGTTAATTCTGGTAAACATTTTAGATTAGTTCCATTACATTTTAAAAAATTTTAGTAGTAATTATTGCTCGTGGAAGAGCAGCTTTTATTTTTCTTGTTGTATCTTGCCTTGGATGCTGCTAGACCGTTGCTTGAATAAAAAGATAACGATAAACTTCTTGGCTGGATACTCTACTTTTTTTAGATTTCCCAAAGGGTCTTATGACTAGACCCAAAGAAGTGCAGTCTGACTGGCATCAGCCATGAAAGACTCAAATTGATATCTCATGGATTTTTGTGGTTCTCCCTATTTGATAGGGTGTATTTCATGCCCCCAGGATGCATAACAACAAGACTTTCATGCATAATTATTTCCACAACAGGTCTTAATTGTCTGAGTACTCAGTATTAGAATGCTTTATTTTTAGATGACTATAATCTGCAGCACCACAGACAAAGGCCATCATTCCCAGTAGAGTGTGGCAGAAACAATACCTGTTACTTCTATACAAGCAAATAGACACATCTTGTTTCCAAAACAGTAAATAAAAATACTTCATGTGCACTATCCCTCCTTTTTTTTTGCCAGCTAAACTTACATATTTATGTTAATGTGATGCAAACACAGCTAGTTGGTAAAAAAAAAAGACCATGTAATTTTGTTAGCAAACAGCAAACTTTGCTTACTGTTGGTAAAATAAGGGTAATAGAGACAGGAATTGCTTATACTGCAATTATGACCTTTAGCACTGTAAATATTTTAGAGGTGGAACAGGCTTCCCAGGGAGGTCATGGACTCTCCCTCTCTGGAGGCATAAAAAACCCCATCTGGACATGTCCCTGTGTAACCTGCTCTAGGTGACCCTAACTTGGTAAGGGGGCTGGACAAGATGATCTTCAGAGATCCCTTTCAATCCTAATGATTCCATGATTCTGTGAAATAAACATGGATGTCTACTGAAAAGGTAAGCCAAATAAATCTGTATTCTGGTAGTGTTATAAATAATGCCTAAGTCAAGTGTGGAGTGGAGTTCTCATGTGTGTGCCTGAATGGCTTTTTCTCATCTCTAGCTCTCGTAGTTTCATTCCCAGGTGTCCTTTAAGCACTGGTGAATCTAGTAGGAGTGCTCACAGGAAGACATGGTTGCTTAGGGATTGTCCAAATATGAAGTTACATATTCTTAAAGATAAAAAAACAGATTGGTAAGTTGTGTGAATCAGAGTAGTGCACCAACCACTGAAATTCACTACCTGATGGTGCATTTAGACACACACCTAAATCTTTTTCCGCTTGCATTTCTGGAGCCTGTGTGGTTGTGCGAAGGAAAAGACCTGTGACTTTACAAACCTACCAGTCAGGATCCGGTTCCTGTTGGGATTCTTTTCAAGTCTTATAGCCTTTTCATGTCATTTTGACCAATGGAAAATATTACTTTACTTGGAAAGCATTTTTATTAAAAGCAGAAAGTCTACTTGTTTGTTTAAAAATGCATTTGATTCTTGGCTTACAAATTGTTATGAGCTGCTCAGCAAGAAACATCACAGGAACTTTCATTACCTGACCACTCTTATAAAGGCCATTTTTGCATATTATACCAATGGAATCTATGTCAGCTATAAAATCAAAGAAACATTTGGATTGGAATGTGTCTCTAATAACAGTAATTATATTTAGCACTTACTTTGCAATTTTCATCTGCAAAGCACTTACTAACAGCATTAGATACTTAATTCTCACAGAACCTCAGCAAGGTAGGCAGCTATTAAACCTCCCTGTAAAGAGATGCATTATTGGCTGGCAAATGATCATTCACTGAATAGAATGGAAAAGAAAAGAATAAGACATTTCAGCTAATCCAGAAGTTTTAAGAAGAAAAACTTTAATTCTAGTAGTTTTAGGAGCAACATAAAGTGCAGGCAAATAGTTCTGTTCCTTAAAACACACAAAAGTCTTAGCTTAATCAACAATGACTTACCACACTCATAATCCTGTGAAATATTGCCACAATACAAAAAGTTTATTTTTCAACCCACAGTTTTGATTAAACTGCCTGCACAAAATCCTGTGCCATGTGCTCTAGAATGACCCTGCTTGAGCAGGGAGGTTGGACCAGCTCACCCACCATAGGTCTTCCCAACCTTATCCATTCTGTGATTCTGTGACTATGGAAGTCAAATGGAAAATTCTACCTTCAGAAGGTGTTTTCCTGAATCACTGTTTTTCTGAGTACAAGGGGCATGAGAAAATTTCCTTTAATCTCCCTTCCTACCATATAGTCTTATATTTTCCACAAGTTGCCTAGTATTTCACTGTTACCTCAAGGCAGCTTATCTCTGAAGAGTACTATCCAAGATACACCTCTCTGCTTCTTATCTGGGTACCAGTTCATCTTTGTTACATTCCATGATCTCCTGTATATTGCTCTGATCTCTGCATGCCTGCATTCCTTCACATTTTTTTGTGCATTGCTGTTTATCTTGCTCTTTACTTGTTTTCATCTTACATGTGCTCTTCTGTCTTATTTCTTTTTTGCCCATTGTGCCCCATCTTGTCTCCCTTAAAGTTTATGTTTCAGTCCCAATTGCCTGTCATTTATTTGCTTTCTCAAGTCTGCCACAGGCAGATATTCTTTAACACTTTAAAGTTTTCATTCTCCTTCCACTAGTTTTCTTTTCCTTTTATTTCACATATCAGCATGTTTGACTCCTGCTCCCTGGATGTGACTTTCTATCCCACACTACAAAAATTAAAATCTAATTTTTTTCAGTCTATATATTCATCTGTCTGCTGATACGTTGAAACTTCCACTGTGGTACCCAAGCAAAGTCAAAGGAGAATTTTCTGAACAAAATCTATCAAATAGTTAGACTACATTTCTAATATATATTTACTATGACTACTGTTTACTATGAGTTTTTCACACAACTGATCATGATTGGCTGTAATCATACAATAATGCACAAATGATCAGTATGTCAAATAGTAAGTGAGTGGAAGTATACATCAATGCTCTTGCCATAAAAATTTGGAAAATTATTCTTCTTCTCAGAAAGACAAGAATTCTTTAGGACCTATGGATTAAGTCACCATACACAGCATATTTTTCTGCAACCGTTATGACACAACTGATTTTGAGAAAGTATATTCTATTCCCAACAGACATAAGAGAATGAAATAATGCAAGATAAAAACAATATATGAAATAAATTGTGCCGATACTGGTGCAAAATCAGATGATGGATACAACTTAAATTAGAGTGTTCAGTCACAAAGTCAGTAATGGAGATGGTGGGAGTGTGAAGGAATTAAGAGAGGCAAATGAGGACAAGATTTTCTTTTTAATTAGATTTGGTGTGAGATAGAATATAGATAGGGTAGAATTACACCCTTCAACCAAATGTTCTAAATATTAAGGATCATATAAATGAAGGTCAAGGGGCACGAAATTTAGAACACAGAAGTAAATTTAGATATCATATTAGAGTAATTGTAAAGGCCACATCTATTAAATAACAAAGCTGGACAAACTACTGAAAGTCAACAATTTACACAACAAATATTTTTATTTCCTTTCCTTTTGGGAATTTTAGGGGAATAGAATTTGATGTGCATCAAAGGCGCTGCTATAAACTACTGTCTGAAAACTTTAAACTTTCAGAGTGACAAAGCCAGCTAAATCTGGGTTTGCAATTTCTTACGTCTATGATAATTTAAACTTAAATAAAGCAATATTTCCTTTACTCTGTAATTTAAAAATATCACCACCACCCATTTTTTTCTTTTCCTTTGAATATTCTGAATGAGTAATCTAAAACCACTAAAATTAGTTCCTGTCCATAAACAGCATTTTGTACATCTCTCTGATCTCATTGATAGTTTCTTTCTCTACTAGATTTTTAAGAACTACTTTTTCTTATTTTGGGGCCACATCATTTCCTTTGTAAATGTTTTTACTATGGAAAATCATAGTCTCAACTCTTGTTGCCTTTTGGAGTTTAGAAACAGACTCTTGTTTCCCATTTAATTTGTAATATTTTTTTACCTCTCTCTCCTAAACTATTAGCTCTACAGAGAGAAAAACAGCACAAAGCATACATTTTTCTCCCTGCCCAAATAAGCTTAAAGAGTTTTGCTTGTTTTACGTGAAAATGCCACCTCTGGAACTCAAAAGCTTTTAGATGTTCCAACGTTTTCTTCTTCCATCGAAATGTAGTTTTCAAAGGAAGTAATACATAAGGAAATTTTTAAAATAATTTTTATCAAATCTTTGAAAGATGTCAAACATCTGAACAAATTAAAATTTAATTTGTGATTGATATAGATGTTAATTGTTTTGGATTGGTGTTAGAGATTCAGTATTTATCTAAACACATCATTTATTATATAAAAATATAATGAGTGTTTCCATTATCAAAAACTAAGGAATATGTTTCTGAAGTCTCTTTTTTTTTCTTTTTACTTGCTTCAATCTATTTTCCATTTCTGTTTCAACTTATTCTATTATAGGTCAGAAATATTCCTAGAAAATTTTATAAATATTTATTAGTTTGGGGTGTTGTCTTCTTAGTTTCTTTTTTATTGTTGTTGTTTTGTTTGTGTGTTCATTTGTTTAATTTTATACATCTTTTTTTTTCAGTTGCTTGAGCATTGCTTGAGAGATGTAGATCATCTTTTTACAAAAGCTGCCTTTACCATCACTTTCAATACAATATCAGCAAACACTTTTAATCACATGTTCAATGATGAGACTTGGTGTTAACTTTAAAATAACATTCCTCTATGACTTTCATAAATGTAAATTTTAAAATTTTAACTCCTTCTGTGCCAGGCAGTTAAAGTGATCTTGCTGACCATCTTTCTTTCTGTATCATATTTTCACAGTTTCTGGATGTATTTGTAGGAAATGAGAAGAAAGGCTTACTTTTCCCTTGTAAATGCTGAAAATTTCAGCACCTGGTCTTCTGATCTCAGGAGTTTCCTAGACACTATTAGTCAAACATTCATTTTAACACCAGATTCTAGGCCAAAAAATGATTTTTTTCTTCTGGCGAGATCGGTAACAACATCTTATTTTTATTTTGAGTCTTTGCTTCTTCCTTTGGGAACTGCAATCTGCCTCTCAGGATTATGTGGACATTTTCACTCAAGCTCCCTGCTATGGGAATTAATGCCTCAGAACACTGTCAATGCCCAGTAGAATATGTGACTTCATCTCTGGCTGCAAAACTTTTTCAGCTGTTGTTATAAAGGTCTCAAGTTCATACATTCTTGCGTGAGACTTGTGCTGTATGCTAAATATGAAAAGTTGAGAAAGACATGGAGTTAATATTGTATAGAGCTTTCAGTGGTAAATTTTAGAGGTTCATTTCACCTAACATTTATGTGTTAGACATCTAAGTCTGAGCAGTTCACCTCGGGCTTCATTTATGGTTGTTGAAGATAAATATGCACTTCCAGAGGGTGACTGCTTTGATCTAATTTGCTTGCCTTTCATAGGGTGAGATTAATCTCTCTCTGGAGATGCCTGCTTCTTTTCATTGACGATAACACAGGCCCAAGATGACTAGCACAGCTCTAACCGTTGAATTTTAAAGCACTGATGTTCAGGCAAACCAGTCCTCCCTGACATTTCTTTTATGACTGTCTGCACCTTGATATAAGAACTAGTCCTTACAATTCCGTAAGAGTAGGGGATGTTAAATGTCTTTGAAGTCTAACTCTTTTGATTGCTTTGGATTTGCCATTTTTAGAAATAAATAAAATTTTTAAATGGTGCAGAAATATAGTTGCAATCATGGAAACGTGGTGGAATGACTTCCACAACTGGAGTGCGACAATGGATGGCTAGAAAATTTTCAGAAGGGATAGGCAAGGAAGGAGAGGTGGTGGGGTAATTGTGCATGTTATGGAGTGTTTTAAATGATGGTGGTGATGATAAGGATGAGTCTTTATGGGTAAAAATCGGGGAAAGGCCAACAAGGCAGATAACCTGGTAGGAGTCTGATATAGATCACCCAACCCAGATGAAAAGACAAAAGATGACATACTTTATAATTATAAAATATAAAATAATAATTTGTAAGAAGTCTCACAAAAGACAGCCCTTTTCCCCATGGGGGGCTTCAACTTACCAGATTTCTGCTGTGAAAATAGTACAGTGGAGAGGAAAGAGTCTGGGAGGTTCTTGCAATGTGTGGAAGGTTACTTCCTGAGACTTCCTCCTGGTGAGGGAGACAACTATGGAAGGCATTTCGCCGGACCTGTTGTTTGTGAACAAAAGTTGTGCTAAGGGAGATATAGATTGGATATTAGAAAACATTTCTTCCCTGGAAAAGTTATCAAGCATTGACACGGGCTGTCCAGGAAAGTGTCTGAGTCACCAGGCCTGGAGATATTTAAAATATGTGCAGGTGTTGTGTTTAAGGACAGGGTTTAGTGGTGCACTTGATAGTTTTATGGTTGGACTCAATGATCTCAAAGGTATTTTCTAACCAAAATGATTCTGTGATTCTATATGGGGTTCTTTATTAGCTTTTCTATTCTTGCTGTGTTTTATAAACTGTGTTTTTAAAAAACAAAACTAAAAATCTCACACAAACTCACAAACGAGATACCCTTCCCACTCCAAATATTGGCTTGGGAACCTTTCAGAGGACTGATAGCACTTCTAAACTTTCATTTAATCTTTTATTACTTTTTTAAAATTTTGTTTGGTTGTTCATTTGCTTATTTTAGTTGACAAGATTTCTTGGGAATGACATTCCTTAGATATAAGGTTGTCTTTCTTGTCTAGTTAGCCATCCCATATGTACCGTCTTAAAGAGCAAATATTGCCTCTAAACAATCAACAGTTCCAATTTGCAAAGGGATTTGAGATCATGAAAGGAAAGATGTTCTCTAATTATTATTATGAAAAGAATCAATGTCTAACTATTTGCATATAGCTTCTACCTTTAAGGATAATTCTTAGGATAACCGTAAAAATTTTCAGTGAAAGATTTCCTAAGATAAAGAATAGGTTTAATGTGGCACTTACAAAGAGTTGTGGAAGAGAAGACTTGAAAAAACAGTAATTTAAGCCAAGTGGTTTTTTTCATTTAATAGTATTTTTACCTGGAAAATTAGCAGAAGAAAATTCGAAGCAGGAAAAGTTTAATTCAACATCTCCAGTACTATACTATAATGTTGGATTTATTGATGTGTGGGAATAGTTATTAATAAATTCGACACAAAACTAATAAAATGCCTCAGTTTCTTCTAATAAATATATAATAGCAGAGCCACTGTGGAGTTCAATGAATTACGTTTTCCTGTATCATGCTTCTAGGTGGGATAGCAATGAAAGAGGAGAAGAAAAATCCCTCTCCATTATCAGGGTAATTAGTTCTATAAATTCCTTTATGTCTTCAGTGAAGAAATGGGGTAATTACATTGTGAAATTTCATTTTCCTAAGGGGACACATTAATTTATGGGCACATGTAATACTTGTTTCAGCACAAGATTTCCACATTCTGTACATGTACTTCATTATGTAGAAAAGAAATATTTAAAGCACACAAGATTCTACGTATAGTACAAAGTATGGTGTTTTTTTTATTTAGGCAATGCATTTTTAGCAAATCTCTTTGATTCCAACCTTCATTAAGTACACTGTAAGACTTAAAACAGAAAAATAACTTATTTTGCTTTTAATCCTTGAAAGAAGAAAATATTCAATTTCTACATACATATTAAAGTTAATAAAATATCATTAAAAGCAGTAAGTGTGGTGGCAATTTAATTATTACAAAACACTATGGGTAGAATCAGGGCCCATGTTTTATTAAATTTTATTTCATGGGAAATATACTGTGGTAATTACTAACACAGCTTTATCTATCTTTCTATTATTCAAAGAGTAATATCACCTCTGTTAAAGGTTAATAACATTATTATTACTTAATTCACTAGAATTTATTGAAAAATTTGGGCACTCTGAGGTAGATAGTAGTCAATCTGAACAGACTGTTTTCTTAAGTCTTCTTGTTATGGTTAAAATCTTGTGAATGGACAAAAAAAAGAAACACATTACAAATAATGCTGTTGATGTCACCAGAATAAGATTTTGTTAAGACAGCACAACTCAAAAATCATTATTAGGCTAGATCCGATTATTACAGAGAAGAAAAATTTAATTGCAATGTAGTTAAAATGGTTGTGTACACATTCCTTACATTCTACTCCTTTTCCCGGTGTCAGGTTCACCCTGTTCCTGTTGCTTGGTGGCTCTATAATGGCAGCAGTGGTGGGGATGCTCTGGTGAGTCATCTACAGCTGGAGTCCTTTGTTGTGAGGAAAGTGATGTTCATGTTAATGGCTCTTCCTCACTCGAGGATCCACTTGTGGTCCTTTTAATGTATTTATTGACACACTTTTATGCTTCTTCTGTTTCTTCAAGAACTTACAGTTTCATGTTATATCAAAATTACTATAAATTACTATATATGTTTCCCTATATATACGTTACATCAATATGCAATTATTTTCTTTCTGTTGACAAGATCACTTTCGCTCCAGGTCTGTATTTCTTTAAATGCCCATCACTGAGTTGATCATAGTTGTGGAGTCTCCAGTGTCACCCTGTGCCCTATCCCTTAAATTCCCATTGCTGTACTTCTCTCTGATACATCCCCAGTTCCCACCTCTCAAGGATATTATTGTACCAGACCTCTATTCCTCTGCTCTACATCATTATTTTCGAGTCACAAGCCTCTCATTCTACATAGAAGAGCTAATAACTCCTACATATGTAAAAATGTTTTTAGAATTGTTTTTACAAAGACAACAAAAGTAAACTAAATTAGACATAGATACCAGGTCTAAGTAAAAGAAATTGTTGTTACAGGTAAACCAAGTGAAACAAAGCTGCAAGCAGGCCAAGACAACTTCAGGCAGAGCAGACCTGACAAGCCTCAGCCCTGAAGCCAGGCAAACTCAGTACAGAGTTTATGGTCTATTACTACTAAAGAAAATATATTATTACCAAGCTACACAGTTATACCATTAAAGTTAGCAAATAACTCTGCCTGCAATTCTGACTTCACCTGGGAAGAAAGTAAGGTGGATTTATGCCTCTATGCACAATGAGCCCAAGTCTGTTCAATGCAGAGTTCCCTGTGCATGTGTGATAAGACCGTTCGGTCAGATTTGGTGCACAGTGGCAGCTGGCTGCTGTTTTCAACCTGGACACACAGACCCTAAAAGTTGTGTAGCTATCAGCAGTCTTTGGGGCAATGAGTGGTCAGGTTCTGACCGCTAGTGGTCTTCCCTTGCAGCAGACTCAAAATCCTGTTTAGATTCTGCCCTTACTGAGTAACATGATGGTTTTCAAAAGAGTCTTAATATAACCCCAGAAGCAGTTGTAAAATGAATAGGACAATTCCCTCACCATTAAGTGCACACAAGTAAAACAGATGGGCAGTAGACTCAGGGACTTTTTGAAGAGTCATCAGATTATTAGATTTTTCATCCTATAAAGGAGTCAGTGGTGCACACATTTCTGGCAGTGTTCCTGCTTCTTAGCGCTTATTCGTATAGCTGTGTTCCCACACTGCCTTGCTCAGGGGAAGACACCTCAGCAGTGTACCTTCTAAGACAGTTTATTTCATAAGGGTTGAGAGACTTATGAGGGCAGCACCATCTGTTTTTGCAGCAACATATTTTATTACAATATATTATAATGCAAATGTCTTTAGCACTTTCCTCAGATAAGTAGACAAAAGTCACAATTTATCTTGGCAGGGAAATATGACCTTCTCTCAGGAGCTGGCTGTTGTAGTCACTGTTGGCCAGCACTACATTGCTGACCATCTTAAATAGGTACAACTGATTCCAGGAAAACCTCTTACTGAGAGCTAACCTGGATAGAGATGTGGAGTACACCGAGTAGCATTACATGGTTATAGCCTACAGGCTTCTGTGTGCATCTGCACTTCATAAACACTGTATAACCAACATACTGATTACATCCTGAAAGGCCAATTACTTGGGAGCAGACATTCATATACCTGTATATCTTGTCTCATCCAGAACAGAATTGATAGGACAAATTATATCTCCCTTTTGAAATATCTTGAGATTATATCTAATGTTATGCATACACATAACTGTCCTGCTAAGTCTTTTGCTGTTAGGTTACACATAGAGGAACCAAGGGTCAAGGTCAGTCACTTCAACTATTGTCATGTTGAAGTGGGAAATTGCTATTAATTTTTTCCTCAGAGACCTAAGATGTAGATGTAGAGCTTGAATGTTTAATATTTTCCTCAATTGTGATTTTTAGAGTACAGTCAGTAGAAGAGCAAACTCCAATAAAACAGTTGCACTGAATCAGTAAATGGTAAAAGGACGTGCTCTAGATTACTGTTGTGTATGACACCATATATAAAATGTAAGCAGTACTATTGGCTGTACTTACAAAAATTAGATCACCATTTTATTGTGAGAGGCCTGATTGAGTGAATATATCATGTTTTTACAACAGAGAGTCCAAACATCACCCGGTTTAGTTTCCATATGTTGCATACGTCCTGACAGGAGCAGAGCTTCATACAGAACAGTTCGTCACCTCCAAAGCCTCCACAATTTGTGGCTATATATAAATAATTCAGCAATGAGTAGTATACTCATGAACTATCCTCGAGAACGGAAAGTCTGAAGAAATTACACCAGAATGGAATTATCCAAGGCTATTATTACAGATTCTCATCTCTATTTAGAATATATTTTTATTCTTGCTCCTAGAGGTCTTCATTTTCTGAATTTTCAACCATCAGTGAGTAATCAGAATGATAATCACCTGATCAGGGAAATAATTTTGCTTCTCACTTTTCAGATATAATATCTGATGTGTTATTAACTCTGTAATGAGAAAATAGCTTGCCTTTAACATTCTATATGTGTGAAACAGCATGCATCCACCAAAAAAAAAATTAGAATTTTTTAATGAGTCCCATAAGTGTAATCTCTAAGATTTGCAGAATCTCATTTTTGTCCCTTATTTACTAAAATTTGTTCTAATCAACAGAAATAGCTCTGCTTATTCCTGTCATAAAAGTATTCTTTGAGAAATAATGCAAATGTCAACTGCAACAGTGTGACTCAGAAGCGTGGGAGGCATCATCTCAGAAATGACCCATAGCTATGAATCTTACTCCTGTAATAGAATAGCTTTAGACATTGCTCTCCTCCACCTTAAGTTCAGAACTCTTTGTTGTGGCTTGATAGTGCGATGTTATAGGTAGTCTTATTTTTCATATTTTTGGGGATTTTTTATGGTGAAGGGAAATCTACACTGGCAAAAGGGAGAAAACCAGGTCTACATCTATGCTCAAGCTAAGAAGATTGTTTGGTTCTTCAAAAGGTTCAAGCTAAATGCCATTTCATTGTGTCCCACTCAGATATCATCTTGGGGAAAATGCTATATATGCATACCTTTTATCCACCTTTCCTTCTCTTCTCATTTGCTCTTCATTTCTCCTTTGAAAAATGGAAGACAGAATAATTTTATAGGTTTATCCAAACAAAGTCTCTCTTAAAAGATTAGGAATAGATTCTACAGTAAAATTCATTCATATTTCATAATCATTTTAGTTTGGAGTGTCAAGAATGTTAGAAGCTGAAATTGCTTCCAGGAAGGTCCTGATTAAATGTGGTAGTCAAAAGTCTTACTGGCTAATGGGGGTAGCTCTCCTAAAGTTCTGCAAGTATTGTTTAGGAACTCTGAGTAAGATAGGCCTGAAATTAACCTGAATAATGAGGAGCCTGAGCCTCGTTCACTAATTTCAACCATTGTCCTGAAAAATGTTGAAATCACTGATTTCCCAACTCATGTTGGGAATCAGAATATGACTGGGTTAGTACAAACCACTGTTTCTACATTTACTATTATTAAACACAATATGCATTGCACTGATATCAAATGGGAAAATGAATGTCATTTGGGGATTTGGATTTTTTTTAGAGTTATTCCCACCTCCCAAATCCATTTGCAGAAGCAATTATATATAATATTAATATACAAAGCAATCTACACTTTCAATTGAATAGCTTGTTTTGTATGCTGTATCAGATTGGTCAAAATTACTTTACAGGTGCTCTAAACAAATTGCTCAACTGCATTTTGGATCTGCTGGATTTGCTGCTAGCAGTGATCTTTTCCATGACTCCAGAAGCATTTGAGTTCTGTGACTTTCTGATTCCTAACTCAAGAATTACAGTTAATGGAGAGGCTGATGCTGTTAATACTGACTCTGGGAAAAGGACACAAAAGAAGAAATGTTTTTTTTCAGGTACTGGGTCATCAGTTTGAAATCCAGTCTTGTAATTCCATCAAATACTGGCTGCTCCCAGTTTCTACAGCTAATGGGAAGAGGTACACTGTAACTTTTAGTACTCCTAAGACACTCAGTCCCATGATGACGATTTTTGATTTAATGATCTAGCTTTGACAATCTACATTTTGCCCGTTGGCAATCCCCAGAGCTGTACACTTATCATGAAGTAGGTGTAGCAGCTGGCATGACCTTCTTGATATGCATAAAATCTTAATCCACTTCAAGCAACTAAGAACAGTCTCACCTTTATGACTTCATGGGCTGGCTAGCATAGCTGCACGGTCTCAATGATCTATGTTGCAAAAAGATATGACAAGGTAAAAAAAACCAGTAAACATTGCTAGGTCATACACCTTAACAGTGTGCTTCCTCACAGAGCTCACACACTGGAGGTCAGAAACAAAAGCTAGAGAAGGCTAAATATAAATATGTTGAAGTATAAATAATTTATGCTACCAAAGCAAGAACATAATTAAGGTGACATTACGTTTCTTCCAGCCAGGAGGCATCTTTGTGAAAAGGTAAACAGAAAGTCAAGTGAATTTATCCACAGACAAAACTAACATGATCACTCATAAATATTTGCAAAAGGGTTCCCAAGATTGCTTATTGTGCTGTTATGCTGATAGTCATATGAGGAAATTGCTAACAATATTGCAACAAAAAGATTTTATGAGGCTTACAGATCAGAGATTTACTCATCAATAGGTATGAAGATCATTTTACATTTTGCTTTGATTATTTCTACAAAGTGTTTTGTTCATGTTGCATATTCGTTGAGGTCTCTCTTATTAAAAATATTACATTTGAAATTGTTATTGAATCTAAATTTACTATAGTGAAGTACCTACCTTGTACCGAATTTTTAAAAATAGCTTAGTGAGTGGAAATAAGTGGATTTTTATAATACCCTCTCTTTCAGCAATTTTGCTATTAAAACCAAATAGTTATTCTTAGAATTGTTACTACAGATGTAAAGTTTCACAAATTTCTGGAAAGACGAAATTCAACAATCAAAAGCAAAACCAGAAATCACTACGGTTGCTCCTGGTTATGTTGCTCGTGAAGCTTTTAGTAATGGACTGAGGGTCAAACAGGAGTAAAATAAAAAATATTGACTATACAAACAAGTTTGGCTTTTTTTTTCTGTATTAGGCCTTACTTTTTTTATAAAAGAATTTGCTCCTTCTTGGTGGGAATAAATTATTTATGACGAGAGTGGTGAGACACTTCAGAGCATAGAACTAGACCCAGCACTCCCATTATGTTTCACGAGTACAGAACATAGAGGAAGAAGTTGGTTAGACCACAGTGCTAATAATGCCAGGGCTGTGGGCTCTATCCCCAGAAGGGTCATTCACTTAAGAGCTGGACTTATTCCTTATCTGGAATTCCAGCAAAGAATCTCCCCTTTTTGCTTCTTCAATTGTCTTTGCCAGGAAGTTGTTATCAATGCACTCCATGAAACTATCTTGGTTGATTCTGCTCTGTGATGCTTCCCTCCCAGTGGATATTAAGATGATTAAGGTCTAACATGAGGAGCAGATCCTGCAAATATAATGCAACTTCATTAGTTGGAAGACATCTACAATGATAATGCCCACATTGATCTGATCTCTAATCCCAACCCATTATCTCTCAGCCTGCTCAACCCCTGCTCCTAGGCAGAGCTTCGTGCACTCACACTCTTTCCTCACAAAAGGGCAGCTTTCTTTACCCACTGTCCTGCTTTTTGCAGCTGAAGTTGGACAGAACTATTTTATTGATTATGTATCATCAGAAAGTCATCCCACATTTAAATAATAGAATCAAAGAGTCCATAGCACTGGAAAGCCTGTTGCTTACCTGAAGATGAGTCATGGTATATCAAAGAGCAAAACTAACTCAAGATTTTAAAAGAATTCTATGAGATTCTCTTGGTTTTTGAGATCCTACTTGATTGCAAGTAAAAATAGATACCTACAAGAGATAATCAGGAAATCAATTCAGTTTTATATGCTCCCAAAAGCCCAAGTGTTTCTTTTGTGGATTTCAATGAAGTTCTGTCATTCTGAATAAGAGATGCTAGGTGATTTCAGTCAGGAATGTACCTTAATTTGAGTTGTTGTGATGTAGAAGAGAATTAAAAAGAAGAAAAACTGCTACATTTTAACTCATAGGAGAATTTGAGAATTATTTTTACAAATGTTTTTAAGGGAAATATTTAATAGATTAGAGTTTTCGATCTCTTGACTTCAGATAACAATGTTGAATAAATATTTACTAATCAAGTTACAAAGAAATATAAAAAAATATGATTTTCATGAAAAATACAATAAGCAGAAACAAAGGAAATAAATACTGATGTGTGTTCACAGCTTTGCTTAATCATTTCAGATCCATTATATGGGGAGATTGTTGTTGCTGCCATTTAAAATGAATATTTAAGACATACCTAATACTCCTTATTAAAAAAAGAATGAGATTAAGGTAATAAGTAAGAAGGTTATTTTCATTTAAATTTCAATGGAACAAACAGATGAAAAAAGATTGGCTTATTGTGGGAGAAAAAGCTCTAAGTTTCCATGGTTGCTGGCTTGTAGATTTTTAAGAAACTGTGCAAATCGTTAAAGCTACTGGCTGTTGAAATCATCCTTTTTAATAGCAACTAAATTCCATTAGGATGGGTTATGTGATTTGATTCTTGCTTCTTATAAACAGCAAGATATTTAAGTTCCCAATACATGGTATTAGTCCCAGACTTTCAGATGGGAGTGACGTCCATTCAAAATCAAATCTGTGCTTGCCTGTGATCTGCTCCTTTGAAATGGCTGTCATTTTAACTTTTTTCTTAGGAAAGATGTAGAATAAAAGCAACTAATATCCAGGTGCTTTGTTACACTTGTATCTGAACATTTCCTCTTTTTCTATTTTCCCAAGATGTGAGGGAGGATTTATCTACAGCAAAATATGTCAGGTGATCATAGGGATAATGCTGGAACTTCCATGACTGTTCTATAGTGCTAGATCTATTCGGTTCTTGGGGTTATTTTGAGCAAAGAAGTACTGTTTACTTTAAGCAATTCAGATATTGGGTAGCTTGTTTCCTAGATAACAAAACAAAGTAAAAATGCTGCACTGCATTCAGAAGTTTAGTTCCTGAAGCACATGTAGGCATTTTGCATGTAACCAAGGTTGGATAAAAAAATACCTGAAACCAGAGTTTTTGTATTATGTCAGGTAACAATTATTCAGGAGAACAATTTCCACAGTGTCCTAAATTCGGTTAATTAAATGGATGAAATTACTTAAACTTTTTATTTGAAAACAGATTTTAAATAGGCACAGGATCATTTCCAAACAAAAAAACACCTACAGACCAACAGTAAGCTTCACATACTGTCAGAGAAAAAGGCTATATTGTCAGCAGACTATCCTGCTCAAGGTACTTCAATAACCTTACTGGTTCTGGTTGGTATACATATATATATATATTTAAATCTCTACTAAAGAGTCTTTTGACACCGTTTCAAACAAAGAATTCAGACAATTAATCACTTAAAGATGTTCCTTTTCCAAAATAAGAAACACAACAACTACAGGATGTAACCTGAGACCTTGCTCAAGTAAAAGAGTAAATTTTAAAGGAAGAGGTATTATCTTCTCATACTCATCTGTCAAAACAAAATTTAAAAAACCCCTACACTATCACAAAACAAATAATGATGCACTTCAAAAAAAAAACATCTGGAGGAAATTTACCTCAGTAGTAATAGGTAGCAAATTCTTTTCATAAGTAGTAGCTTTTTCTTCCTCAATGTTTTTAAACAGAATTGGGCAGAGTAATACATGATCGGCAACACTCTTGCTTCACACAGTTCAATTCTGTGTGTGAAGCAATTCAATTCAACACTCTTGCTTCACACACAGTACTTCAATTATTTACATGGAGATGTTTTGTTTTTCTTTTTCATTAAATATATGTTAAAACAACAAAAAATATATATATCTGACTGGTGAGCAGCAAATGAAGTCTGTGAAGACTTGTTTCAATCTGCACGTAAAATTGGCAACACATCACACAATTTTTAAAATATTTTTGGTTGTTTTTTTAAAATTATAACTTGACATATATATTTTGTGCTAACTAAATACCAATTTAATAGTGGGTGATATTTTATTAACATACAAAAGAATGCTTACTATTTAAATTGCAGGACTTTTATAATCAACAGAAATTATGTATATTCTGCCTAGTCACCAAAAAAAAAAAAGGAGGAGAAAAAAGCCATACTATTCAGGCTACTTTGTGTGTCCATCTCAACCACGCACTGTCTCTAAGTACTGAATATTAGATAGCATACAGCATGCTATCCAACACAGTACTAGTCTGTCTGATTTTATTCTGATATCCTTTAATTTCTAAGGAATTATTTCTAATTTCATACTGTTTGTCTTCTGTGGCTTGTCCCAGTAATAATGCATTATTTCTTTTCATGGTCTGTGTTCTAAAAGGTAGAAGGTTGCTAACTGTTCAGCTTGCTAAATAATACAAACCAGATTCTAAAAGAGAAAGTTAAGTTCCAGGGCTTTGAGAATTAAACCACCTTCACAAATTGCATTTCAGTGCCTTTCTCCGTCATGCAGTGCAATACTGACAAGCAGTTCTAATCCGCTGTTGCCCAGATAAATTCTAGAACCTGAGTCACTATCCGTTCATCAAGACTGCAGTGAAATATTGAAGTTAATAATCAATGCCAAGTAGAGTACACAGACTCCTATCATCTTGAATAATGCAGTGGCATCTCTTTACATTACTGCCCTGTCATGTGACTGGAATGATACTATTGGAGGAGCATGGAAAAGATTTGGATATGATATTATGTAGGGAAAACACAGCCTTAGGTCTCTTTTGTAAAGAGACCCCGTGAGCTGACTTTCTAGCAGGGAGTATTCTGTACAGGAAACAACCTCAGTTATCCAATAAGAAATGGCAGAGTAGAAATGTGCCCTCATAAGAGTCCATTCATCACTGAGCTACAAAATATTTTTGGTTTTTTTCCTAATTCAGGAAATCCTATTCAGGATTCAATAAGGTACATACAATTCTACTTATGCAAGTTCACACGCACAAGATAGTGCTTACATATTCAGGTATCTCAGGATTTTGACAAGTTTATAAATGTAATGTTCTAAGTAGATTCTGTGGTGACAACAGATTGCAGTGTTCTGAGCCGCTAGATGACTGCTCACTAGATTGCTCAGTTTGTGTTTCAGATCTCAGCTGAGTTATATAGAAGCCTCGTTAGCTCTTTGGATTTCATCCTTAGCTACTAAAAAGAAACTCTTTGAGGAACAGCTTTTTTACTACCAGCCTACCAATATAAATGGCATTCCTACTTTAAGAGCATTAAACATAATCTGTGACTCTGAGTCTAGCACCTTAAATTATGACTGAGATTTTTTTGTAGTGTTAATCATTAGCTGGAGGGTTCTGCCTCCCTCTTGACTACACAGGGAGTGTAACTTTCTACTTAAAGTTTAATTCCTAATTTAGAGTGACTAAAGACAAGTGGCATATTTCTGGTTTTCTTTCTGGTGATGTGTTAGCAGTTAAAATGATTTTCACTCTTTGGAGGTTAAAAAAAAAAAAAAGGAAATGCTGTTTTGGAACCACCAAAAGCCTAATTTCCCTTGCCTCTATCCATGTTTCTTATCAGATAGTGTTGTATTGAGTTGGAGTCAAGAGCTTTAACAAAGTTGCAGCTGGGCACAAATAGAATATTGCTATAGTATATGCAGCATTTGCAAAACTGTTCAATCCTGGCATTATTTATGTCTGATGTCTCTTTTCATATCTATAAAACTGAACAGATTTCATAAGAAACAGAATATATTTTGTAACTAATCTCTCAAATATTTCTGTGCCCATTCTTGAGGAAATGAATTATAAAACAAGAGGTGGTTATAAACATGGGATCATTACCATATATTTTCCTTTTACTGGGGAACAGATTATGCCTTTTGCATTGGGAGAGACATTTTGGTGTCAATAAAACCCATCTTCTTTTCTCCCATATGATGTTACAGACTTAAAAGCTCAAGAAGAAAGTGTGGGAAAAAAAATAAAACTGCAGACTTCTTTCAAAAAAACCTGAATTTCAAAGTAAGAATAAATTTGAGAAAGTTTCTCTGTAAAAGAGTGTTATTCTGTGTTAACTTTAAACATAAATGTTCAATATTGACACTTATAAGGTGTTTACTACTTGAAATATTCATTAGAAATGAGGATAAGCATAAACATACTCTAGGTAGTATAATCAATTTTTAGATCATTCAATGGAAATAAGAGGTGATAAAGAGCCCCAGGATAATTCCTGAAATTCCTGAAATTACACAGTTTCTCTATGGGTTTAACAGGTACTACAGGGGAAAAAAAATAATTTGTTCTGTCATATCATAGTAAATATGTATACACTAATTATTTTTAATGGAAAAGGTAAAAGGTGGAGGTAAATTATGTCACTTTTTTCAGATAAAAAGCACACACAGTCTATGTAATGTAACTGAGTTTGGATGTAGGCTTCAACAAAGCTTTTAGTCATTCGGAGTTAGTTTCAATTAACTTCATGATGAAACCTGCATTTCTGACACTATTATTGCTGATACTGCTACTAATCATAATCAAAAATGAAACAGCATTAGAAGAGCATGCTTACAAAAGACAGTGATACGTAACTGAACAAACACCAGTGAAGGAAGAGAAACTGTTGCTTGTGTAAATGCTGCAAGACTGGTCCTGTGAAATTGTGCCCAAATTACTTAGTTCTTGGGAGAAATTTTCCACTCTAAAATATTTTGTTTGTTTGTTTGTTTGTTTTGGTTTTTTTTTTTTTGGTTTTTTTTTTGTTTTGTTTTGTTTTGTTTTGTTTGGTTTTTGTTTTGTTTTAGGAAGAAAAGTGAAGAAGCAAAATTCTGTTGTATTTGACATTTACATAGATCTTGGAGTCTTGAAATTTTGTGACAGTCATAATTCTATTCTAGGGTATTCCCAGGTTGCTGTCTATGCATATACTTAATATTGGTTTCAGGGTGGGAATTGGATTTGGAAACAAGGAGTTCCTTTGAAGATGTTTCTCTCTAAAATGGGATGCAGTTCATATTCAGGTCTTATTTCTGTGGACATTTGCAAAGAATTTGATAACTTTTTGCAGCAGGATGTTGTCTAGCTAAAGATCAACACTGTTGATCATGAAATAATTCTATTATTCCTGCCAAGGTTTAGGGGGATGTTTGAAATCTTTTTCAAAATACCTAATTCTCAAGGAATTCAATAGAACTTAAATGTCCTAGAATTTCTAAAAGTACCTATAGACATCTGTCTGTATAATTAAATAGTTACATATTTCAGAGAACTGTGAAAAATGGCATAAATGGCAACCAGTCACAGTAAATGGACATGAGGTTTCAAGAGGAACATATAGTTTAGAAATTCCCAGTAATTAAAATTTAAAAGATCATTTCTGTTTGACCTAAACTTAGATACTAAAAGGGTTGTAAGAGAAGGAAGCTTCTATTAGTAGACACTGCAAGATGTGTAGCTGGGCTATGTAAGTATATAGATGTGTACCTTCACAACATGCACCTAAATCTTGATCTGAATCCCTTTTTTTTCCCAGAAGGTATCTATAAAGTCCATAAATAGAGATATTTTGTTGCTGAGCTGTACAGATCTGTTGTCCTGATAGGTGTCTAAGCATAGTCAGACATAATTTCTCTCTAGGTACCCATCTATTCCTAAAATTTATGTACTAATCTGGTGACCTCTGCACCACCTAAGGCATTAAATACCAGGATCACTGCTGGCCTCCAGATACAGATTGACTTGCAAGTTGGGCTGGTTCCTTCTAGACTGACTATACATGCGACACATAGGACAAGTTCCAGCTCTTTTGTGTATCCCCAGGTCTCTAAAAATTAATCAAAATTTAGGTATTTCTGGGGTTTATGTTGTTTAGTTTATTTCTATTTGCCATTCCTGAGTTAAAGTGAGCTGTGTCATAGCTCACCAGGGTAATTTCTGTGGTTTAAATCAAAAGGAAACTCAGACCAGCAATACAGAAAAATTCTAAATGAGTAAATGTGGTAAAGGAACAATTAGCTATACATCCAAATTAATAACAACTTTCTGAAAGGCTGACCTTTTTTAAGGTCTCTGGGCCTTGGAAGAGAGATGTCCATTGTTTAAATCTGAGCTTTCCCCCTAGATTTCATTTATAATCAACAGCAAACCCATGAATTTCAAAGACACAGCATATCTTAATTTAATGCCAATGTCTGAAACAGAATCCAATTTTTTTTTCTGTAGAAAGGTCTATTCCTCTCCTTTTCTAATTAGGAAAGGAACTTATGGAGAGCAATTCAGTCAAATATATCTGTATGGTACATCTCTGAGGCTCAATGAGAAGAATTCTACACTGACTTTTTCCTCTTAAATGTAGACATTCACATTCTTTTTCAGCACTGGATCTTCAAGCAACAGGTAGTCTGCAGGTTTCTCATGTGAACTCATTTGAAACATCGTATTGCCATAATACAGTCCATTTCACATTTGTTCCTCTTGACAACTTAAAACTCACTTGTCCCATAAAATATGATTCCTTACTTATAAAATTTTGATTGAAGTCTAAGCAAGTCGGAAATAGATTGTTATTTTTGTGGTCTCATCTCTGTCTTAATCTCAGTAGAACCATAAGAGGATATTTTAGCATCTTGAATGGCACGCAAAATAACAGAGACACATAGAATAGCTGAAGTTGTAAGGGATCCTTGGAGATCATTTAGGCCAAACTTCCCTGCACAAGGAGGTTGCTCAGGAATGTGTCCAGTCAGACTGTGTTGAAAATCTCCACAGATGGAGACTCCACAATGCTCTGCCCAACCTGTTCTACTTTTCAATGACCTTTATAGTAGAAAAAAAAAAAAAAAATTCAAACATTTTCTTGTTCACAGTAGTCTCTGAGTACTGTAGGTTGTTGTACATTTTTATTTCTATGTCTAGAAAATAAATAAATGCATATCTAAGGTAACAAAATAGAGGCAAAATAAATTAATTAATGCAGTCAAATGAATAAACTGAAATTCTCCTGATTTCATATTGCAGTGTAAAAAATGAAATGTTTAATATAGTTTTTGATAATTGTTGTTGAAAGGCTGGTTCATTTCAGTGTCTTTGACAATTCATTCAGATTGAAAATTCTAATCAATATTAAAAATATATAAAAAACAGAGTGTGTCAGAACTTGGCCATCAAGTACAGTGAGTTAATACTAACAGAGGGGAAAAAAATTCAATAGACAAAAAAATTTCCATTAAAATACCCAGTGAAATTTGTTACAATATGGACCATTAAAAGCCCTGCTTAGATGAAAGCATTGTAGTTCAATAAATTAGTTGGATTTATCGGCTTAGTTTTGTAGTTTGAATTCAAAGACATGTACAGAGCAACAGATAACATGGGCAACAGAATGAGATGTAAGAATAGCTGGGGATTTGAAAGAAACACAGCAAGGTAAGAGTTTAATAACTAATGTGTAATAAGTATATATCAGAAAAGGAGACTTGAAAATTGCATTTATTGTATCTGTTTTCTTTGTGCACTAATGGTTTAAGAAGCATAATTCTGAAATTTCTTTTTTTGAAAAAAACCTCTCTTTTAACTGAAGTGTAAATCAGATAAAAGGTAGCATTAGATTTTTATACCTTTACGGAAAATAAGTCTTCTCCATCTTCTTGATGCAAGAATGAAATACGTATATACGTAAAAATTAAATCCCTTGGTGTGACTCTCAAAATACACACTCTTTTGAAAATCAAAGTTTTGATCAAAATAGTAAAGAAAAACAACTACAGAAACTATATACTTAGAACTTTAAGAAATTATTTATTAAGCAGCACACAAACATTTTCCTAGTGGAAAGAAAAATTTACTTAGGGAGAATTAGCTATGTGAATATTGGCTAGGGCTTTGAAATTATGAGAAGGGTTTTGACAAAATACCAGAGAATTAATCATTAGTCACACTTTTATCTTGGGATTTACAGTACAATTTTGTTTAATTACTTCTGATGTTTCAGTATCATGCTAAGAGCTACAAAAGACAAATAATTGGAGGGTACATGCTCTTTTCAGACTTGCTCTCAAATGGAAAAGAATGTCTATTAAAACTCATAAACAAAAGTTTATATTCTTGGCATTTCTACACAAAAGAGATCAAGGATTGAGCTGGCATAGAAAAGCCTTGCAAAAGTGGCCCTGCCAGTTTAACATTAAAAGACTTTGTGAAATGGCTTTCATTGTTACAGTTCGGTGAACCACAAGTCATGTATGAATAACATGAACAGGATTCTGGCTTAGTTTCATCTCAAAATTTGTAGGATACTCTCATGCATAACTAACTTTTCTCAAAAGGTAATGTGTACAGAAGACAGTAGGGTTGTTCCATTGTATAGCAAGATTTATCAAGAACACTCTTCACCGATACTTGCCTGTTAAATTTTTTACATTAAAAAACGATTGTATAACATGGTTTCCTTTAAGGAAAAGGTTTAATTCAATGAACTTCATAAGACAGAAAGGAGATTTCATTTTTCAGTTTTTACCCAGTCTGGATAAATGGCATGTTTTATATTATGAATTACCTATCATTATGGTCATTTCATGTAAAATACTTGTGGATCATTTAAGGAGAGAAATTAATTTGATCACAACTTTTTTCTTTGTTTGCTTGCTCAATTCTCATATAGAGTACTCTTTTTGTAATCTGAGGGGAAAAAAAGAATAGATAATTTTAATTTATACATGGATAAGAAAGTTCCTTCTCGGTTCCAATCTATTAACCATCATCAAATGGGTAAATGTAAAATATAAAAAATCCAAAAAATTTTAAAATTTTGGTACAAAACCAAACTTCATTTTCTCTTGATTTACATGTTTTCAGGTTTATATGAAATGATGCTTAAAAATATTGCTGCTTTTAATTTATCTAAAATTGCCAGTGTTCTTGAAATTCATATTCCTAGTTTGAGAAGAAAAGACCAATAATAAAGGTTTGAAAAAAGGACAGTTTTTTATGGAAAGATAAACGGTTCTTCATATACATAACAAACAATAATTCCGTGACTAGTAAAGTAAGGACAGAGAAAGATGAAGTGGGAAGATCAGAAGCATAATAGTTATGTGAAGTTTCTCATAACATTTTGAATGAACTTTAGGAACAGTGTATGTTTCCTGTTTTATATACACCACGGTGGTACAAATTCATTTGGGAATATCAGTAAGAAATGTACAGACATGCAAGGGTAGTTAATGATCGATGATGTAAAACCCAGAACTGGTAGGAAAATGACATACATCTCTTGTGATGCTCCTGTAGCATATGACAAGACCCTACTTGCTAACCATGGCATGGTGTGAAGTTCAAATTCTCACTATTCTTCACATTTCTAGAATATTCTTGCAAGTGAACAGTTATCAGTCTTTTACCTGTTTGTTGCTAACTTTTCTAGGTGACACACTCAGATTCAGTAACAGTGATACCCTCTTACCTGTCTCCATGGAAATGAACGCTTACAAGTGGTTCTCAGGTCCAGAAGAAGTCCACAAAAATGATCAGAGGGTGGGAGCACCTCTTCTGTGTCGAAAGATTGAGCAAGTTGGGGCTGTTCAGCCTGGAGAAGGCTCCAGGGAAATCTTATAACACCTTCCAGTACTTTAAAAAGGGGCTGATGAGAAAGATGGAGACAAACTTTTTAGCGGGGCCTGTTGTGATGAGGGGTAATGATTTTAACCTAAAAGAGGATCAGTTTAGATTAGATATAAGAAAAAAGTTTTTACAATGAGGATGATGGAAGACCAGAACAGGTTGCATGGAGAAGTGGTGGATTCCACATGCCTGGGAACACAGAGGGTCAGGCTGGATGGGGCTCTGAGCAACCTGATCTAGTTGAAGATGTCGCTGCTCATTTAAGGGTGGTTGGACTAGATGAACTTTAAAACTCCCTTCTGACCAGAACTATTGTATTATTTTATGAAATAGAGGTGATACTGTTAAAGACAGACACGGTACACACGTTGGTTAAACAGAAAACACTCCTTGTAACATACAGGTCTCTACAAACAAAACCTCTGGTCAAACTCTGCCTAAATTCTGCTTGAAATTACTGTCTCATCATTATGATCTGCTGCACTGGCTCACTACAAGGTCAGATCACATTTTACTAGGCAAAGAGATAATCCTCTGAATGCTGCACACATGAATAATTATATCAAAATAATTTTCACCTTCACTTAGCCAAAGTTATTCAGGACTGAGGGTGAGGTACCATTCTGTCTCAAGATCTTGGCAGTTTGGGTCTTCCAGTTATCTCAGGAGTTCAGAAAATTCTTTAATGAGGCTAGCTGTTTCTCGGAATATTTGGGAAGAAAAGCTGTAGGAGAAATGTTATTGTATGTATTATTCAAGCATAAATTATAGGTCTCAGCTGGGTAAAATTTTGTGGGGTTATAGCACAGGTCAGACAGGATGATCTGATGATCCATTCCGGCCTTGCATTTCTGAGTTTCTGAATAATGTACAATGAATTTTATATATTCAAGGCAAGCTGCGTGGCCAGCAAACTAAAGCTATTTACTCCTTCTTGTCTAGATTTATGATGGAAGGGAAAGGATAAGACAGAACTCATTAAAAATAAATTTCTCAATCTCCTTAACACCTACATTCCCTTTCTTTGTTTTCTTTCTGTGTCATGGTGAAAAACTATGGAATCGTTCTTTGGCCTAAATCAATAAACTCTGACTTTTTTTAACTCCTTATTGTTTATAACTGCTCCTGTAGTGATTTTATATGGCTTATCACATCTTTGTCTGCCACTCCTCCATATTCCTCTCTTCTTTGCACCTCTGGTGTTGAAATATTTGTTAATATTCTGAAATGATCCCACTTATGTGGAAATATTGACTATTTATGAAACTGACTCTATTTTGTTTTGTAGTCCCACTGACTTCTCTGACTAAAACTGCAAGTTTTCATAAGTATTTCCTTTCTGCTCTTTAGCAAATAACTCTGATTGTTTTTTCTTAAGCGTAATATTTTTTTAATGATAATTTTTTAGAAATTTTACATATAATTAAAAGCCACACATTTTCAGAGGGTAGATAAAAATATTCATAAGGGTCAAAAATTGAAACAGTAACTCAGGTACAACTGGTATGGCTAGCATCAGGACCTCTAACTGGATAAATACACCTAGACTGTCTCCACTGGTAAAAGTCCCTATCTTGGCAAATATTGACTAAGGTCTCATTTATTTTAAATCTTTGGTGGAAACAGTGTAAGTATCAAGTAAAAACTGTTTTCTGTAATAAATATTGGTTTTCATTGTGGATGTCATCTATGTCTGTGGAAACCTTTTTCAAGATGATGGTTCATTAACATTATAATTTGCAGTAATAACAAAGTATTAGTCATCTTCCACTCTTGAATTGGAGAAAGTCAAAAGCAATGACCCAGGCATTAGTGTCAAAGGGTTAGCTCCCAGATCAGTCCTGGGCAGGCTCTTTAGTTCTGCAGTGACTGGCACAGTAGACAATGACAAAATTTTAACTCAGCTGGATAGAACATGGTCCTGCCAACACCAAAGTTGTGGATTCAATACATATATGGGCCATTCCCGTAAGGTTAGATTGGATGATGCTTGTGGGTCTCTTCAACTCAGAGTATTCTGTGATTCTGTGATTAATCTTAGAGATTAATATGCAGGAAGCTGACTTTTTTGACTGTGCAATTATTTTGGTTAATTTCCACAAAAATTCTTTTCTTCCAATGTTCTCCTTTCAGGTTATCCTTGATGTAGCAGTGCAATGCTATTCAATGAGTGTATTGTGGTCTGGGAGTAAAAGCACAAACTTTCCGCCCATGTCAAGCAGCAGGATTACAGATGGGGCAGAATTGTTAGGGTTTCCAAGAAGTTTGATTCAGAGGACTAAAAGACATTAAAGGATATGGTGCAATCGTGCCAGGAAGCAAAGTAATAACACTCAGTGAATGACACTCAGTGTATGGAGAGGGTGTTTGCATTTCACATAATGTTATCAGATCAATATAGTCACCCATACATAGTCTCATTAGAGATACCATAGGTGTACCATCTGACATCCAGATGATTGTCTAGAGAACAGACACGGTGTGGACTCATACTCTTTCCCATGCAGGATTCTCTTGGTGAACCTGTACAGTGTTACATACCCATGTTCAATATAGCTAAATTAAACCGTCACTGTGAAGGTCTCACACAGATATCACCATGACAGGCTAGGTTGTCAAGAACTTCCTTTATAGCCAGAAGAATCTGTAGGGCAAGATTCATCTGGCCTGTTTTACACAAGTACTTTATGGGGGGATAAGTGGTGACCTAAAAGTGCCAATTTTCCTAAATTGATTTTTCTATGACTGAGATGTAGATGTAAACAGATTTCTATACCTGTTCACAAGAATTTCCACCCAAGACGCTGAAAGTTTCTCCTTAAAAAACTATAGTGCTCTGCCATCCCAACTACTTATCTATACTTATGTGACAAAACATCAGCAATCAAACACATACAGAATTCAAAACTCATTTTTGGGGCACAATCAGTTTTATTGAACCCCTAATTCCACCACTCTGTGATAAATGGATTAGGGGAACTGGGCCAGAATTGGCCCCTCATTTTTAGCAATTAATATGAAATTTGCCTGTGAGATACAATATAATTAGACTATTTATGTACTAAAATTACAGTCTGTAAATTAGATAAATTTCTTTATCAAGAGGATTTTTCTTCCTAACTTCCTAAAAGCTTTACTCATCTTTGCCCTATAACTCAATTACTTACATCCACTTGTGAAGCTCTTGACCTTAAGGGAATAGACTAAGCCACTCCCTTGAGATCTTTTTCTAGCAGTTTAAGTAATGAGGAGTCAGCAAGTGTAATCATGAAAGGAAAATTATTTTCATCAAGAAAATGTATGTTTATGCTTGTCAAAATGATGACTGTAAGAAGTACGGAGATATGCAAAAAGATGATCATAATTAAAACCTAAGACTGGATATTTTTTCTCTAAAAACACACAAATTCTGTCATCAGAAAGCTCATACAGATTTACAAAATTTAATTTAATACTCTTTTCTTGTTTCTAGGTAACCATCATTTGAATCTTTTGGCCTTCTTCTGCGTTCCCAAAGGAAATTAGCTAATTAGCTCACTGAGCCACCATTAACAAGTATTCTGAAAAGTCATGAACATTTGGCCAGGGGTGGGGAGAGGAAATGCTAGAAAAAATCCAAGTATGACACCAGATTTTTAAAGATGACAAATAAATAATTCCAGAAATTCCTACCCAAAAACCACTGATCCTCATTGCCTTGGGGAGAAAAAACACATAAATCATGAAATAAATACTAACAGGAAAGAAAAATCCTCGAAGACTTGATATTGCTTAAACACAAACTTTAATTAGTATGCCTTTGTAAATAGAACTGATCATCCAGACTTCTGTGCTTTAGGAACTAGTAGGGAAGTTTTCACTGATACTGATGTCTTTTCCTGGTCTTAAAATTAAGAGTCAGACACGGTTAGAAGGGAAAAAGGGATTTTACTTCTGTATTTATTTTAAGGATCCTTAGGTGCACCACGTCCAGGTCAAATGCACCTCAATGAACACCAAAATGCACACCCTGATAGATCTCGTATAACATTATAGGTCTTATTAATTAACATGTCTATCAAAGATTCTCATTGAGAGGCTCGAGTGAGCCCCCCTCCCCAAGGAACCTTACCCTGGATGGTTCTCTCTTAGTTTACAAACTGTGTTCTGGAGAGGACCTTGGCGTCTGGATCACACTGATCCCCTAACTACAAAGATTCTAAAATGTTTAGTCTCCTAACTTAACAAACAAGTCCAAGAATGTAGGCAAAAAAAACCACTAAGAATACAGAATTTATAAAAAGGTATAAAAGGGGTATAAAAGAAAAGACAGAAAATCATCAGGGCATCAATACAAACAAGAGAGGAGAATGCACAACACCTTACCTGTTTCCGAATGCAGACTTTAACTCCACTGGAAGACATTTATAATTCTTATTCAAAAGCAAGGGCAGCTCTTGCCTTAGGGGTGCTAGGATCCATTCCCACCAGAATTTTATAGCTCTCAGTACAAATCTTTGTGAGCTTTTCTTCCCTCCAGTGCCAAGCACAGACAGTGCACATGAAAGCACAAAGCCAAACACTGTCACACATGAGACAGGAATATGCACAGGGATGGGAAGGATGCTATACCTTTGCCTGTACAGAATGTGGTATCCCCACAACCTGTAAAGCATTGCAGTTTTTATTGCTGTAAGGAAAAGGAGATCAAGACAGGATGTTGTCTGTTTAGTCAGTGACAGAATCAGTAGCAGAGAAATGTTAAAAAACAGAACAGATATTCTGCTTACTCTGAAGTTATGCAGACCAGTCAGCCCATGCTATATTATAGTAGCTAATGCAATAAACGCTGCAGTGTCTTGTTCCTTGATCTGGGTGTAGAAATATAAACGTGAGTGATGAAAGTAGACTACAGATACTCGCTTTTTAAAACAAGTAGATTTCTAATTTGGTTTGATTTTCCCTCTGATAATATGTGACAAAAAAAGGCAAGATTATTCAAGTTATATTTAATGTTTAAAAAAAAATTGTTTGAATAATTTAAAATGTATGGTGTAGGGAAACTCCCTTTTTTGGGCAAATTTTGATGATAGCCAAAATTTGGCCTGGTTTGGAAGAGACCTTACAGATCATCAAACAGTAAGAATTAGTTTTAATATAACGGAAAAGCTGAAGACTCCCAATAGCTTTCTGTCCTTACACTATGAAAAATAAATTGTAAAATTTTTCCTTTAGCATGTGGCTGTTCCCAAGATTGTTTACACATTTAAGTGACTGGAATATCTCTCTTGAGAGCATAGGCTAAGGGATGTGATCCTGCTCAGCCTCGAAAGAGACAACAGGGGGCCCTCATCAATGTCTATAAACATCTGAAAGGAGGGTGTCCAGAGGATGGAGCCAGGATCTTGGTGGTGTTGCCAAGCAATAGGACAATGGGCAGAAACTGGTGCACAGAAACTCCCACATGAATATGAGGAAGAACTTTATTGTGCAGGCGACCACACTCTGGAACAGATTTTCCAGAGAGGTTGTGGAGTCTCCCTCACTGGAGATATTCAAGAACCATCTGGATGCAATCCTGTGCCATGTGCTCTAGGGTGAGCAGGGAGGTTGGATCAGATGACCCCCTGTGGTCCCTTCTAACCTTACACATTCTGTGATTCTGTGACTCTCTTACAGACCATAGATTTGATATCAATACTGATCAGCACTCTAGTAAAAGAGCAGAGCCAGGAAACTGCAATATGAATCTTTGTGTGCTGGGAAGCACACAACAAAGAAGTAAAAATTATCCTTAAGTTAAGAAACTAAAGAGAAAAAACAAAATTAATTCACTATTTAGGCTGTTTCGTTTTATGCACTATGAACAATAGTAACAGAGATGCACAAAAATATTTACACTTATAGGCTTAGATGCATTTGCAGACATGTTGGCTTTCTCCATGATGTGGCTACAGCAGAGAACATCATGAAGACTAGCAGAGGTTACACTAATGGTTGAAAACATTTTACTGAATTTCTACAGGTCACAGCTAAGTTCACTCTATTACCAGCCATTAGCTAAGTATCCTTCACTAGCAAAACTTGAACTTGAGTCAAAGCCAGATGAAAATACCTGTTGCCTTCTATGATTTTAGATCAAGCACTTTATGTTTAATATCTTTTTTTTTCCTTCTAATCCAATGTTGAATTCCTATCTCAGTTCTGGTTTATATGAAGGCCACAGATTAAAATCATATTGCTTTTCCACAATCTCTTAAAAAGAATTTTAAAAAATACATGCATCAATATAACTTATCTCCTTTATATTTGCTTATTTTTTGAATGACAATTTGGGAAATTAGCATCTTAAAGTCAAATTCCATAAAAATATTGTGTATTTCCATGCTCTTTAATAGCATTACCCCACAAAAACAGTGGTTGGAAGAGCAGATCTTACAGTCTTATGACTGAAGGTAAGCTTGCTCTGAACTGCATGCACACTCCTGATGCTTGAATTATAAAGTTGTTATTAAAGCTCAGAAGCAGGACTAGCCAAATGCATGAAGATGCTTAAACAATGCACTTTATGGGTAGCAGTACAATCCCTACGTACAGAGCAAATGGATGGTATATAATTGGAGCAACCCAAAATCTGTTACTCTTTCTACAGGAAGTGAACAATTAATCATGTCAAACCTTAAGGTCACTGTATTGTGTAACACACCAGTGCTCCAGAATGATAAAATGCCAGCTACCAGACAAATATTTAGAGTCATTTGCCAAAAAATCCTGGTTTTCTTCTTTCATTTCCCTGTTTTTGTTTTTTTTCCCAGCCTAGTCCTGAAGTAGTGCTAGCTTTGACTCAAACAATTTGTTCATCATTTTCTACTTACTCTTCTCCTGTAATACTTTGTAGATACAGTTTTCAAATTATGTCCTCCCAACAGATCAACTTCTTGCATTTATTGTCATATCCATCTGAAAATACTAGGTTTCATACCAGGGTATCAATATAATTAGGGAGGGAAGGATAAATGCATTATCTGGATTTTATGAAAACGATATTTCATGAATTCATACTTTGGAACTTAATTCATTATGGTTTAATTTTAAGATTTAAAACTCTGAATGGAAATAAAAAATAAAAATAATAGAAAAAATTCACAAAAAATATACAACTGCTACAGAAAATTCAACAGTACTTACTTACCTCTAAACATTAAATTCCTCATCCATGAACGTATCAACTCAACATGATTCTTTGTCAGCATCTCATAGAATAAGGGAAGCTGAATAAGTCAGCATTTCAGGAATTCAAGCCACATTGTCGCCAGAACCGAGTAGGTTTTAAACAGCTTACTCAGAGTCAAAGACAACCTTTTATCACTGATTGAGGTGTTCTTAAAGATAGGAGAATTTCTTAAAAGTAGAAGCATAAACAAATAATCAAAGCTCCTCAAAAATCTCAAAGTGTCTAATTTAATATCTCAAAACATTTTAGAAGTAGAAATATGCATGAAGAGTTTGTAGTATACAAAAAAACCACATAGCAATATAATATTGACATGATAAAGTTGTAGTATTCTGACGACTAAACAAGTACAAAGGCAAAAAGAGGACAAAGAACTTTGGAAAAACAGAAAACAATAAAAAAAGGAAAACAAAAGTGTTCTCCAGGTTCAGTTACCTTGGATGTTCTAATAACCCAGTGGATCCCTTAGATTTTTAAGGAAATTCTCTAATGAAGCTATGGATGAAAGTAATTAATTCCTTTCATAATATAGTTCTATTCTGTTTGTCTTTTTGTATTAGTCCTGAAGTTTTATATAACTCATTATGCTGGTTTTGTCCAGAATAGCGTTAAATTTCTTCACAGTATCTGGTATGGGGCTGTGTTTTGAATTTGTGCTGGAAACAGAGTTGATAATATGGAGATGTTTTTGTTATTGCTGAGCAGTGCTGACACAGCATCAAGACATTTTCTGCCTCTGACACCACCCCATCAGAAAGGAGTAGGGTAGTGCATAAGATGTTGGGTGGGGCCACAGCCAGCACAGCTGACCCCAACTGACCAAAGGGATATCCCAGACCGTATTTTGTCATGATCAGCATATAAAGCTGGGAGAAGAAGGAAGGTGGGGACATTCAGTGTGATGGTGTTTGTTTTCCCAAGTCACTGTTACACGTAGCAGAGCCTGCTTTCTGGGACTTGGCTGCCTGTGGGAAGTGGTGGATGAATTCTTTGTCTCGCTTTGCTTCCGTGTGCAGCTTTTACTTTACCTTTTAACTGTCTTTATGTCAACCCATGTGTTTTCTCACTTTTGCAATTCTCTCCCCTATCCCACTGGGAGAGAGTGTGCAAGCAGCTGTGTGGGGCTTAGCTACTGTCTGTGGTTAAGCCACAACACTTCCAGAGAGTATTGTAAAGTAAGAGGAAGGCAAGAGAAAGACAAGAAAGAGGGTTGATTTTTTTTACTTCTGGAAATCCAAACTTCATAAGAAATTACTTACATGCTTACTTAGAGAAAGCCAGAGATCTTTGTATTGTGTTCAAAACAGTCTTTGTCTTTTTCTATACAGAACTCTTTTCTGTGGTCGTTTACATTAAAAGTTAGCCAAAGCTAATGGGCATCATGTGGCACAGGGTTCAGTCAGAAATACTGAGATATGAAATCAGATCTTTCATCTGGCACATAATTTCTACTATCTCAGTTTCACTACAGGAAAAAGATCCCAACAACTATGTGAAACTGTAACATCTGACAGTTATGGGGTTTTGTTTCATGTATTTTTATGCCTCTCCTGTTTGTCAAGTGATGGGAAGTACAGTTTCACTCCTTTTAGGACACACACCTTGCCAATGAAACCCTTAGGCACCACTGCAGTTATCAGCTGGTTAGGGGATCATATCACTGGAGATGGACAAACAAGTAATTTACCTCCTTTGCCCATGCCAGAGCCCTAGAAAGCCAAGCCAGTTGCTGCTACCGAAGATGTGGTAGGGAAACAGAAGGTGGCAGATGCTAAGTGATTTAGAGCATCATTCGTTGACTTTATCCCTCCATGGCAGTAGTGAGAAGAGTATGACAGCTTCTTGCAGTCTTTGCTGTCCCTTCTCCTTCTTTATTTTTTCTACATCTTCCACCCTTTTCTTTCCCCCCCTCCCTTTTCCATGGAGAGGACCATTTTAATTTTGGCAAGTCCTCAGCTTGTCAAGTCAGGGTGGCAAGATTTACTGTTTTGGTAAGAAACCTTGGAAAAATTTCATGCTTTGCAGTATACCAATAAAAGTCTAAGTTTGCTGGAAAGTAACATTACAGGGTCCCTGGGATTATTGAGCTCTTCATTTTTGGACAAAAGTTTTGTTGCAAGGTTACTTATCTTCTTTCAAGTAAGTCATACTCATGGCACGATCCCCTTGTCCCTTAAGTTTAGCTTTTAGATTCTGCTAGTGAGCCTGAGGTACTAATCCAAATCTTTCCTCTTGGTAGTGCCATGTGCTAGCAGGATTTAGCTAAAGCTTTGGAAACACATGCTGTGAAAATAGACACAAAACAAGTGTACCATTATTTAGAGTTCAGTAATTTCTTTGACATAATCACTGTTGGTAAAAAAAAAAAGTAATCATCTCATGTGGTGTTTTGAAATATTCTGAGATATCTTTTTACTCTAAGCTAACATAAAGCTATTCCAGAGAACATAAGGAACTGATTTTTTTTAAAAAATAGATTATAAAAAGATTATTAAAAAGACATAAGGTGTAAATTCTTTACAATATAGCTCAAATTTCATACTCATTGTAGAAAAATAGTCATTTCAAACTCCTTGCTTGACACTAATTACCTGCTTGGGCTATCAGCATTCAGCATGTAAACTCAATCAGAAAGGAAAAACAAACTTGCTTGAGTGGATGCACAGTGCACATCGCTGTCTATGGCTGATGTCCCAGAAGATAAAGATGTACTGTTTCGTTGCTTTATAGTATGATTCCTCCTGAATGTTTTATCAGCCACACATTATATTTTAGACATGCAAATAAACAGTAGTATGGAAAAGCTTTATCCTTCCTTTGTATAGTGGAACACAGACTTTGCCTTCCCTCAAAGCTTCATGTTATTTAGCTGAGAGGTATGCTTTTTGAGGGGGTTTTTTGGTACCCTTTTCTTTCTGAATATAAAATATGCATTAAAACTGAGCTCATATCTTAATTGGTTGAGTTACCAATCCCACCAGAACTGTAATTAATGCATAACTTCCTGTCGTTTCACCAGGGTACCATTTCATGATGCAGTGATCTATTTTGATACCATTCACTGCCCGGCCATCTGTAAAGCAGAGTTTGAAGTAGCGTGCTTAGAGTACTCTGCACATTGCTGTCTATGCATTAGAGAGTAGAAAGAGGCAGTAAAAAAATTAGCCTCTTCCTTTGTCCATTCTCTGACCTTGAAATGGTCATAAAACCATATGGTTTTACACGATTGCTCTAATATTTATATATATTTTACATTATCTTTTCCACTACCATTGTGGGAAATTTTTCTGGGCCTGAAAGACAGCCTTAATATCCTCTCATGGCAGAAAAATTGAAATGCAAGATTACTCACCACATATCTCTTCTCAGAGACTACTTTGATTATTCATCAATTCTACTCCTCTTTAGAGTCCTGATATTTTTCCTCAAACTCCTGACCCTTCTCTCAGCTCACTGTGTTAAGTAAAGCTTATCATTTTTTCACGTTTATCTCAGTATAATAAAACATTAATTATTGTATCTAAGGGGCTACACAACTAGATACATTACTTAGGTTTCTCCATCTTATTCTTCTATGCAATACTTGTCTTTACTCACCCCAACACGCAGCCCAAAATCCTCTAATTTACATAGTGAGACTGAATTCCAACAAGAGGCTTAAATTCCAACTATTTGCTGAGATATGAAGACTAATACTTTTAACTGTCAGAAATGTCTGATTAATGACTCATAATAGTAGGATACAATAGCTGCCAACTCTTTTATTGTATGCAAAACAGTTGCCTGAGAACAGTATTATGTAAGAGTCACACAAAATGTTTCTGCTAGTGATGCTCAGTGGCAGCATCCCAGTTCAGGGACCTCACTAGTAATACCTGGCCAATCTAAATCTGGGTGGGGGGGGGGACGAAAGACAAAGATAATGTTTTGTTTTACTGATACTCTTATTTAAAATTTTTTGTTTTATGTATTAAAGGAGCCTATTTATACAAAAAAATGAAAAGGGTTGAAGTAAGATGAGATGAAACCCAAAATCCCTATTTTTAAGAAAGTTAATCCCCACTGGAAGATCCAGTCCATACAATTAATGGAGTGTAAGAAGTTATACATCTCCCCCCAAATAGGCAACTGGTTAGAGAAATTGCCCTGCAGACATCACTGTCTACACCGTTTAAAGAATTAGATAATTACCTTTCATACAGGTATCTGTGTAAGACACCCAAATTTTGTTACATAGTTCTGGAAAGCGGTCCCTCTGTTAATCTTTGCTTTAAGATTTCAAATAGGAAAAAATTATATCTTCTATATTGATGATTAATGAAAATTTCAGTTTAATTTGAAAGTCATATCTACACTATATAATTAGTCATATGACGTATGAGTCCCTGACAGCATATATTTGGGGGAGGAAGGAAAAAAAGAGAAGAGAAAAAAAAAGGTGTTTCAATTTTTCAGAATTTCTCTAAATGCTTATATGACCACACATATTTGTTCAGTTCTTTGGAACTGCCCCTTTTAATCTGCACTTACAGTACTCAGTAGCTCTGGTTTTTTGTTTTTTGTTGGTTTTTTTTTTCCAATCTCGAATACACATTTCATGAAAAGCCCCTTTGAAGCTAGTAGAACTTACAGAGGAACAGGTTGTTTCCATGTACGAGGAAGCATCACAGAATTGTGTGTTATATTCTCAGTACTCCATTCAAAATGTTTAGATAGATAATATTCACAAAACCTGACAGGCACCAAATTAACAGCTTGAATTTATCCTCAGTTCTTTTTTATAGAGTAGTATTTAAATGCAACACTGAATGGCAAGCAAATACCAACATATACTGTATACACTTCAAGTATCAAATCAGTTTGTATGAATTAAAACCTAAAAGTAGATTTTAAAATGAGTTTAGGAAAATTGGAGCTGTTACAATTCTTCTATAACTAAACACATGATTATAGGGCCTTATTCTTTTCATTGTGGTGTTGTGTTTTTCTCAGACACTGCATTTTATTGTTACTGTACTAATATAAAAGTGATAGGTTTATTTATTTGTCATATTGCCAGGCTGTTTTCAAATCATTATTTTTCTAATAAATGTTGATTTCTTAGTACTTTATATGCATTTTAATGACATCATAAAGCTTCATTTTCATGGTATAATGAATTACAAATTGAGAAACATCATCATCCCCTATTGTAAAAGTATTTTTTCGCTGATTTGCTATGTATCATTAAAAAGTATAATTTTACTCCTAGCTCTATGCACAAAGAATTGCGTTGTGAAAGCCACAAAATCCCTTCGGGTATTTGGAATATTCTAAAGCTTTGAAAATTTCTGCAAATCTGCCTAGATGAGCAAATTTCTTGTAATTTAAGAATATTTGTATGAAACAAATTGAAGTAGCTGTAACATTTTGGTGTGAAAGGAATCTTGAAACAAACAAAAAATATATAAGAGGACACATAGATATAAAATAACCATACTCTTAGTGCAAATGAGAATTTCTACATTAATTAAAATGGACACAGGGAACAGAACAATGTCTAGGAAATGATAGATAATAACAAGCTCATTATGAGTGTTGAAAGCTTTCAATTTTCTGGATGTGCAGATTGTCTCTCAGCCCTGACCAAAACTATGACACAGTAAATTTTTTTCTACTGTCTTCTTCCTCCAAGGGAAGAACTTATTTCTGTTCTAGCCTACCTCATGGTTACCACTATTTCCTTATTATCTCCAGCATGCAGGATTATGAAGAAAACCATAGAGCCTGATCTCTTCTCATTCCTCCACTCTATTTCTCTGTGTACTCAATATGAGTTAATAGGATGAATATAATAGATTTAAATTGACATATTCAGATCAAGAACTGTTGCCTTTTGGGATATTTAATGAGTATTTTTACTATGTCTTTATTCCCAGTACATTTGTGCTGTCCAAGTCAAAAATTAATTTAAACTTGAGATCAGAACTTTAGACCTCTGCTGTATTGATGTACCCAGTTGCAGATTTTTTTCTTGATTTTCACTGGAGAAATTCCAAGGCTTATACCAGTATCAAGCTGGTACCAGACTTGGTCTTACTACTTCATGGACAAGTGATTAGACATAACTCCCTTTTTTCCTCTCCTTTTATGTTTAATTCCATAATATTCTAAACAGAGTAGGTGAAAATACTCCAGATTCACATCAAAACAATTGGTAGAATTTGACCCTATTTTCTGCATGTTGTTTAACCACTTTCTTCTTGACATTAGTATTTCAAAGTCTGAACAAACTTACTTCATGTCTTGAATATGATGTGGGCCTTTCCAACCCCTACTGGTAGGCTACACATTTCTGTTCATAAAACAACTGTTATTAAATTGTCACTTGAGGGACAGAAAATAACACTATTAGAAAAATATTCTCTATAGCTTTGCTTTGAAATCATCGTAATGTTTATCAATAAATAAATCTATTTTTATGACCTTTAACCAGTCATCATCTATGCAGAAATTCCAATACTTTTATGTGATCATATGGTACCCTGTGAGGATTCATGATCAGAGAACTTCTCTTGCCTTTGAAGTCTTTCATGTTGGGCTGACATTAGTCACTCATCACACATTAGTGTTGAGAGCTGCATCTGCATTTGCACTAGAAGTAATACTAATTCTTATATTTACCTTTAAGGATATCAGCTGTGCTACATTCTTATTCCTCAGGTTTGCTTATTTGTTAGTATAATATTTTCAGCTGCACCAAAAATACATTCTGAATAATCATTGGAAAGAGAACATCTTAAATTCCTAACAGCAGTTTTATTGAAGAAGGGCTATATATAGATTGGATCTCATCTCTTTACTGTCCTAGGTGCACCTGTGATTCTTAATTTCAGTGATAGACCTGCAAGCTTGCTGGATAAGAGAATTTGTCTCCTAACATTTATTTTTGGCTTGTTTTGGGGTTTTGTTACCTATCAAGAAACAATAGGAAATACAGAGTTTTTCTCTATAGTTCTGTTTTATTCCTCATTGCAAAGCTCTGATTGAACTGTACAGTGTTTGACCACTATGATGATGATAGACAATCAAAGCTACAGTTGGACAAAGGTAAATAATTTTTATCAATGTTAGGGATTAGTCTGGTGGTATGGCTAAGAATAGAAATATGATGTATTTTCCATTCCATTTACTAAAGAGAAAATTGAAGGGGACTATGAAAGTATTTCTTTAATTATATTTTCCTCTGCTGGTTACTCTCACTGTTCTTCAGAGAGTGTCTCTTTCCATGAATATAACTGATTTGACATGTTTTTTTCTGCATTATCACTGCTAAGTCTTTCTAGTGTTACAGGAATCATTCTTCATGTCCAAAGAACTATATGAAGTTAGATGGTTTGAAGATAGGGCTATGGAGAGAAAATTTAAATTTTCCAAAGAGAAAATTTAACACAGCCTTCGGGATTCATTGGCTAGTTCTACATTAGCAGGTAATTACTTCCTAATGTTACAGCAGGAGTGAATAAACTGAAACTCTGTCCTTACAGCACAGTCTGTGTGGTCTTGAGTTTTACTTCAGGATAGTTTAGTTCTGTCTCCTACTCAATATTTCTGTTTTACATGTGATACAAAGCCATAAAAAATCAAGGTATTCTTCAGCCCTGACCACATCATCAACTGTCATACTGACATTTTTCTGTGTCAGGTAAATCGTAGAAGCCCACACAAACATGGCTCAAATAAAAATCTCATAAGTGGAAATGGAGTTCGTTTCAGTTCCTGCTTGTGTTTTTGCCTGTTTCTATTCTGTGTCCAATTAACACACCAGCACAAAATTGTCTTGGCAATATGGAACGAATAGCAGCAATGAGTGTAATACCCTCTTTGCAGTCACTGTTGTAGGCTTTCTTCTTGCAGCTCATGGCACTGTGAGCTACTGCGACTTCATTATCATGGCTTAACATTTCAAAAAATCACACCTGCATTAAAAAGGAAGTGCCTCTCTCTCCCTTCGTCTTGTGAAGTCCTGCAACACTGAACAAGTACAGATTAGTGGCCTGAAAATGTTATGGTCACCAAATCCACTATCTTGAGCAAAATAATGGTCAAGACTTTGGATGCCATCCTGCAAAACTTCTTGTTTGGATAACATAGATGACACCAAGAAAAATTTACAGGCTTTTAGTGACAGGCTTTTAAACAGTGTGATACCCATCTATTGAATTATCTGCTGATAAATTTGTAAATAATGTCAATGTGGTTAGTTACACATTCCTATCTCAATTTTTCTGGGGATTTTAGTACTTTATCTAAAAGGATCATCACAATAATTCACCATATTTGGTTCTGGCTGGTTCACTGGGAAATGTTACCTACACACATCACTAACAGATGTTGTACCTGAACAAGAAAGAGATAAACCTAAACAGAGTGGTGTGTACCTTTGGTTGTCTAAATCTAAGGTAGTTGGGACTATGACAAATTTAGGGGCAGGGGTGGGGATATGAGGGTGGAGCAGGATACTCCAAGTGCCTTCAAGAATATTGTGCTTTCTATAAAAAAATGTAATTCCCACACTAATGGTAATGTCTTAATTTTTGTTTGGTTTCTTCCATAAAGGTACATACACTTAAATCCTGGGGAGAAAAAAAAAAAAAGGTAAAGAAATAAATATCTCTTGTTCCGAGTGTTCTCAGGTACAGTGCTTGAGGTCTTAGAAGTTAGCAGGGTAACTGACTTCAAACCAAGTGAAAATAGAGCATTCAATGAAACCATGTATCATTAAAAATGATAGTGTATCTGCAAATATGGCAAAACATGCCTCCCTCCTCACCTGATCACAAAGATTTCGCAACTCACAGCTGAGCCTTCACCTGCAGACTGTCTACTAAAACAAGAGATGAAAACCTGCACCTGCTATCTTTCCTGAAAGCCATTAGCCACCTGAGCCTGAAGTGGCTGCTTAAAACTTCATGAAGAGAAATCCATGACCCAGTCAAGTCCTAGGAGCAGGTTTTTTCTGCCACTGCTTACTCTCAACAGCCCACCAGGGGTTGGAGTATCCTGTGAATGATAAAAAAAGAACAAGGGAGGGGAAAGGGGAGCATTACAAACAGCAAACATTAACTCGACCACTAACTGCTCTGTACCCTGAATCAAAATACTCTCTCTCCTGCTTGTCATTCTAGTTTGTAGGCTGAAAATCAAAAGGCCATATGACAGAAAAGCACCCCCTTTGTGGCCCTTTGATCATATCATCAGCTCATAACCCACTGCTTTTGAAAAAGACATGGAACCATGTGCGTAGGTCTTTAGAGGACTCTGGTGAGTGCAGTTATATGACTTGCTTAGTATCAGGGCTGAATTAGATCCACACAGGGCATAGGCTGGGCAGGTGTTTTTTGACACACCTAAATGCCAGGCAGAAGATTCTCTCACAGCTCAGAGCCTCAGAACAGCTTTTAAAGACAAAACAGCCTTTATGATTCAGTGCTATGTGTCATCTCTCTGCAATTCTGACACCAGGGCTGTCATTCCTCCCTCCCACTGCACATGTAACAATGACAGGTACAGAAGAACATCACAATTTCTTTTCAGGCTGAAAAGTAGAGTCCTCACACAGGGGGTTCCTGATACAATCTGTGGCAGGGAGCAAGTAGGAAAGGTATCTGTTGATGTGCTTTTGTCCTCAGTGAGAAATAAGAAGAACAAAGCAGTGCTAGATAGGCTCCTAAACTTCCCTATATGGAAATCCCAAGGCCTCAGGTGTGAGCATGCAGTCAGACAGCAGTGGTGGTGGTGCCCTCCACCATGAAGGTCAGTTCAAGAGCTTGTAATCAATGAATGTCTCTTGCATTTCACCCAAAGTGTGGTGGTTCTACTGAGACTTCATAAACAGGATCTTCATCTTCTGAGATTAATTGAGGCATTGTTTGCCTACTCTTGTCACCCACAAGCAGTTGGATATTTCCACAAGGTTATCATACTGATGCGTAAATTTTGGTGCTGTCACTTGCTTAGGAATGAGCTCTGTCATTTCCTCAGGAACCCATCTGGGACCGTGTGGAATCTTTGCAAAAGGCAGCAGTAATAAAGGAGTAAGAATAAAATAGTGAGACAAAATATGAAAGATATCACTGAACTACAAATGCACGAAAAAGACAGAAATTAATTTGAGTGAAAGGAAGTATGAATGAGTGAATAAGGTTCATTAGTTAAAGAGTTGAGAGGTAGTGGGCAATAGCACATGCGACAGTACTTATACTTTGAATAGGACATATGTGTGTTGAAGAAACTCATGATTGTGTGGAGCAGCTGGTTCAGATCCTTATAAATCACTGCTGCATATTTGGTAACTGACTGGAATGGAGAACTCAGTTTACTTTCCTCCAAAAGGGCTCTTGGTTGCACTTGCTAAGAATATTCTGTTTGCTTCAAACAAATACACTTTTTGTGGTAAAACTTGGGAATTCACTTCAGATTATGATGATCTGAACCAAAATGTTGATATTCTGTTTAAATCTGCCAAATATCCTGTATAGAAATCAGCAGGCGGTGAAGTGGCATTTTCAGTAGTTACAATATAGAAGGAAAGCCAGAGAATCGCAGGTTTTTATGGAGAGGTGGGATGGAAAAGACAGTTTACCCCTTTACTGAAGAGTGAAGCTAAAACTTTAGAGCTGACGTCTAAAAGAGCTGATATGAACTTCACTGATGCTGCTGCTGAGATGGTGATATGACATTGAAAGATATATTGGCACATGAAAATTTCTTTGAAATATTTTACTTTTAGTGTCATTAAGACATATGGCATGCATAATTTTAATACATCTTCATGTCAGATGATCCCCTTTTTTCAATTTTAAATTTTTGCAACGTTATTCTGCGCTAAAAATTCAGAATTACCTTTTCCAGATTATGTTTCCAAATATCACCAACATGCAATAGCATCATGTCCTTTAATACTACTACATCTAACAGTACAATGGTTTTATTATTGCTCTGTGCCCAAACAACTTGTTTCTTTTGCAGCTCTCAGTCAGACAAAACAAAACAAGTCTTTGAGGATGAAAAACATATTTAAAGGAAATGTACCCATTTGTCTCAGCACAACATGCTGAAAAGGCATAGGGTAAGAAAACAATAAGAAATACATAAACTGAAGAGCAGCAAATAAAATCATGAGTAATACTATTTGGATGCTTTTTCTGACATAATAGGTTCTATTGTTGAAAGAACAAATGTATCTGCAAAAATCTGCCACAAATGATTCACCAGCTAATAAAGTCTGCGTTGAGAGTTCAGTGTTCACTATGAATCATTTAGTTAAGACCTGCTACTCCCATGTTCTCTTTTCAGCTCTTTAAAAAAACCACGTTGACATTCCCCCATTACTTCCTCAAATTCTTTTTTCATTTCATTTGGATATCCAAAGAACTATTCTCTTGTACCATAGATACAGTGAGAATAAATACTTTTTACCCATGTCTTTGCCCTAATTCTGTCTTTTATAAATGCTTTAGAAATGGAGATGTAAGCATTACTTTTCCATTTCTCCTGCTCTCCTTTCTTTGCTTTTTTTTCCAAGATAGAGGCAGCTGCAGTCCAAGCAATATATTCACAAAAGAGGACTCACAAAATAACTGGCCTTCATCTTTGTGTTTGACTATGTATTGAGAAGATAATGGAATGTGAGATGGAATTTAAATTGGCAAAACTAGCTGTGTTATTTTGTTGGTAAAATTATTCAGATAAGCTGACATAACACTCAGTTCTTTGGGATCACAGGCAACAACTTTCTCCCAAAAATGCAGAATGTGAATTGTTGGGTTCCTCTTATCTTCATTACAGCTTTTTACTTTTTCTCTTAACAGGGTGTTTTTTCCAGCTTTCAAATCACAGATGACTTCAGAGAGATTTAGTGTGATCATTAAGGACTTATTCAGCAAATGTCAGCCTTACATAGCTTTATCTGTAGGGCCTCTGCAGGCTCTCACAGCACGACAGCTTTAAAGCTGAAAAGTCTCAATGCACCATCCCAGTGAAACTCAGGCACCATCTTCCCTTCTGACTAAGCTGAAGCACAGAGACACTCCTGAGATACATTTAATTCAGGACAACTCTGTTCTCAGGAATAAGACCACTGAAGGGAGTCCCATTCTGTTTTCTGCTACCTAGTACCATACCTCTGCATTTTCTGTCAGCCACACAAGGCCTAAGCTTCAGTCACCATCACTTATATATAAATTCAGCTGTAAGGTGGTGTGATAGGTGGACCATATTTGCTCCCCAATCCTCCAAAAAAGTGCTTAGGTAAGGCTTATTGGCCAAAGCAGCACTCAGAGGTACAGCATTCAACCAAGAAATCTTGATTCTGATTGTTCTTCAATTGTAATTTACTTGTTACTATAAAATGTTCTTTCATGCATTGGTGTGTGTCTATTTGCAATAGTAACAGTCAAACAAAACCATAAGGACCTGTCTTGACATAAGATGAATATTTTTACATCCACTGCATGAAGAATCTGGAGCACTTTCTGCCCTGTACATAAAGCGTAGTGGAAGTTAAGTGAGCTATATTGAAAAATTTTGGTCTTCAGACAACTTCATTCAACTTTAGTTGGCATGTTTTATTAACCTTTATTAGCAAGTCAAATAAACAACTTCTTTGCTGGAGATGATTCTGGATATAAAAATAGTCATATGTTCAGGACTCATCTTTGTTCTGTACCAGCCTCAGAGGATGAAGAATCATGAAAGAAGATATGGTACTTTCTGACTTTACAAAGCATTTCAGGTTGTAAAGTTCTTAACAGCTTTAGAGCAGCAATGGAAAATTGTTTATTTTTGTTTTGAGCAAAGCTCAAGTTCTTACAAGTCCTTTTTAAACAAAAGGATCACGTGGCTGTGCAGATGGTCCAGACAACAGAAACAGGTACTAAATAATTATTCAGACAACTTAGAAATACTTTGTTCTTTAAGACTCTGGCAGCTGCAACATACACATTAATTGCTTTAAAAATATATTTTTTAAAATATTTTTACTGGAAAGCTCTAGACATTATGTAATTGCCTAAAATCATTCCTCTACGGTTTAAAAATTATTCCTGCTTGGTTTCATATACAAGAACCTGAGAGGTATAGATATATAAGAGTGTACATCTATTTGTAGCCGTAGATGTTCTCCTAGAACATTATTGCATGGATGACGCTGAATCACAGTAACACTACGCAGACTCGTGTCTGTGTTTTGTCCATAGGGAGCACTGAGACATCTGCAATATATCACAGAGCTGGAAAGCTGGTCCATACTTCTATCAGTCTGGGTGAACTAACTTCTAAGGAAAGAAAAGGCTCCAGAAGCAATATTGTTAGGCTGTTCAATCAGTGGTGAAGCAGATATGTCTGAGGTGAAGCAGAGGTCCCATCTCCTCTCATGTCTTGAACGTTATGTGGAAGAGAAGTAATCTGGTTTATCTTCTGGCAGAAATTATAAAAAAAAAAAAAAAAAAAAAAAAAAAAGATGATAGCCTTGTTTCTGTTTTCTTGTTTGTTTTAATCATCCTTCTAGAACACAAGAAACAAATAACGAAACTGGATGGCATATGCCTGACTTTCAAAGTGGAATATACTGACAGTGGAAAAACATTAGGAGATCTGGAAAATCAAAGAAAAACTAGAAGAAATTATGAGACTGAGGATGGGCTGGGTTGTCTCAGCAGACATGGAAAGTATACAGAGCTTTTGTACAGGAGAAAAATGGAGTCACCTCATTACACTTCAGGTAAGTTTGAATGGCAGGCCTCCAGTCTAGCTGCCAGACTTCTTCAGCAGAATGGAGAAAAAATCTATTGGAAGACTAAAAAATCTATGTACGTTATCTCACACTGAAATGTTGATAGATATTGCCTATTCTGTCCATCTTCTAGCTTATTAAAATTGAGTGACCTCCTTGAGAAGAGTTAAGTAGATGTAGTCCTTTCTTCAACAAAAAGTGAACTTTTTGTTTAGAGATGAGCTGTGTGTTTGCTTGGGTTTATAAGTACAGACAGAAGGTACACATCTATAATGAGAGAAAGTAAGTACTTTGCCCCAGGCAAGTAGAAGACATTCAACCTAGTGAAGGTTACAGGTACACTGGATCAGCCGAGGAACAGTGCCTTGTACTTGAATTACTGTGGATATACTTTTGCAGTATGATGTGCCTCAAGCTGTCATCATGAGTGCCCTCACCGTGGCCTATAACAACGGCTGGGTTTAGATCAATATTTTGTGTGGTCCTTCTAAGGGTGACACTTGAATCCCTCATTGCAGTAATGCTAACTAAACTGTCAGATATTGCCGTTCATCTTCACTCCTACACAACTTAAGCTCTAAAATGACAATTTAGAGGTACTGAGATTCTTTTGGAACACACAAGGTATAATAAAGCAAATTTTAGCTCTCTGAGTCACAAACTCGCTCCTTCATGTTTACTACTAAACATTATCTCTTATTCAGGGCTTGATAACTAAAGAGTTTGTCCTTTTAGTAATGCCCCTTTTTTCCCTCCTCAGAGCCCCTAAAACATCCAAATGTGAGAATTATTTAACTGTTGACTGTTCAGTTTCTTTAATTAATCTCTTATCAAATTGTTAATATTTACTCAAGGCCCATCAATGGCTGCCTGTTGTCTTTTAATGATTGAATGAGGCACTTGCTCTGTGCCTTGTTTCTTTGTACACTTTCTCATTAATAGACACACATCTCTAGTAACAATTATGTCTGTCTTCTGCTTCCACTGCAATTATCTTCTTCTATGTCTGTTCTGCAAAAGGTACTTAAATGCTCTGACCTCTTAATCTTACTTATCCCTGTGCAAAGAACTCTTTTCTGTTTACTGTAACATTTTTTTTTTAGATTTCCATAGTTAATACAGTTCATAGTTCATAACTCTCACCTTTCCATTTATTCTTCTTGGATATCCCTGGATTTTCACTTCATTTGAAGAACTAAGTTTATTTGAACTTCAGTCCTATTTTGGAAATGTCCTTTTGAAGTCATGCTATAGTGCATAAAATTAACAACTGTTTACTGGAGCAAGCAATATAACTTGGGATTCAGAAGATAGTGACCTCATCACCATAAAAGAGCCTTGCTATTTTCACAGTGGCATGATAAAGTATTTCATGCGTTGGCAAAACTTCAGCATGATAGAATGTCATCACATAATACTTTCATAACTGGTCCTTTGAGTAAGGGATGAGCCCTGGAATGAAGCAAATAAGAAACTGATTTAGACTACATACCTTGCAACAAAGTCTGTAGACACTTGGCCACTACATTTTTCCAGCTGCCAAAAAGATTCACTTTTCTACTCATCCAAATCTTCCTCTTTCTCAGATTTGAGCTCAGATATAGCTAAGACCGGTTGTGCATGAACTAATTCACAGATAAACATGTGACTAAAGGAAGATGCCAAAGTCTGAAAAGAATAAGGACATGTATACACAATATGTTGACCTTCGTATTTCACAAAAGGTGGATTAAACAGTCTCCTACTGAAAATTCTGGTTCTTTAAAGCTGTTTTTATGTGCCTAATTCTCTCTATGTATTGCATAGAGAACCTGTAAAACTGACTTGGGGCTGTGGATTCCACTGTTTAGCAGGAAGGATAAAAGTTAGGTTTTCCGCAATAGTCAGCATTGTGATACTTAAGTCTCTTTATGGATCCAGACTCCTGAAAACCTATGATTAAATTGGTAGGTGGAAAAATAGGTGCTGACTCTACTAGAAACTGAGAATAACTGTTGAATTTCAACAGCTACATGACTGCAAAAGGCCTGAACCAATAACTATAAGCAGGTCAAATGTGAACCCTCAAGCTCTCCAGATCCATTAACTTTCAGATCATTTCTTAACATGTACACTAAAAAATGACACTCGGTTTTCACCACCTTCACCTCCCTCTCATCTCTACCAACCAGGAAAAAAAAAAGAAAGAAGGTAGTTGCTGAATATACTGTTATTTGATGAGCCCAGTGGACCCAATATAGTAAAAGCATTATCTTTTAGAATAACAAAATTCTTTCAGAATTAAAAAAAAAAAAAAAAGTAAAAAAAGAAAATAAAAGTATTTAAACTGGAGTAGATATTGAAAAAATGCCTGTAAGGAACACTGTGTTTGTTTCAGAGAATGGACCTTTGTTTCTCTTACTTCATTAAACTTTTTTACCACTAATAAGAAAAAATTTCTCCATTGATTATAACCATGTTATTCTGAGAGCTATTTTTGTTTACAAAATGAAACAATAGAAAAACAGAACGAGAAGATTCAGAAAATGCACTTTCTGCTTACTCTCCGCTGGGGTCACTGCAGGTCAGGTATTTCTGCAGGTCTTGAGCAGGCAGGCTGGTGTAATAGGTGCAGCTCTGGGCCCTGGCTTGCTTCTCTGGTCTGGGATACCATCTGGATGAATTTGGCAGGTGTCTTTCTCTTCCTGGTTCTCTTGAGTCTGGTCAGGGGTGGATAAACTGTTTCATCTCAGTGTGTCTGTGCCATATGCTGCAGGAAACAATTGATTTCAGTCTTAGGTCAGAAGCCAAGAGAGAAAGGGAATGGAGAAGAGGGGAAAAAAACAGAGAATGGAAAGAGGCACCTAGGGAAATAAACACAGGGAAACAACTGCAGAAATACTTAAAAGAAGTTCCTACTACAACAGTCATGGCATGAGATTTTTCAAAACTTGTTGGCATTGAGCCGTCTCTGAAATACCTCAAGTGCAAAGATACCGCTTAAATATTTGCAGTGACAGGGAAGCTCTTCATACTTTTTTAAGATTACTTCTCTGAAGACCTTGTCACTGATCATCAATGTCTCATGTTAAAAAATGTGAGAGATAGGACCTATGCAGTGTTATGATTAAAAGTCTAAACACCCCCTAATATTTACAGCCTGTTCACTTTTTCATCACTTAACTCCCATTGTTTATAATTTTCAGTCTTCTCAAAATAGTAGGATCATCTTAATAACATCCAGACTAATATTTTCAACATCACACTTTCATTTTATTCTTCCTTGGCCTTGAATTGCTAGAAATTACTGTGGGTTTTTTTCCCTACCAAAATCTTTCATTTGCTTGCTGATACAGACACAGTTTAAAAGTACCACATTCATTCTGTTTCAGTTGAAACAAGAAATTTCCTCTTTTCTCCATAAAAAAACAACCCCTAACTTCCTATATAGGACTACTTCAGCCCATTTACCTTTTCTACCAAAAAAACTGAGTGGTAAGATTAGAGTGAGCATTTTATTAGCTGTCACAACCCCCAGTCGTAGCCACCCTGTAGGCAGCCTTAAAGCACGCTGCCGCATGTATGGTCTCGCAGGAAGAACAAAGTCTGCTGCAAAGCAAGGACTGTAGCCACGAAAGAATAGAGCAGACAAATCATAGCATAGACTACCACATTCCCCTGCTCATTTTAGCTTACATGGCTTGTTAGCATGGGGAAAAAAAAAGAGCCTACATTTCATCTCCCTGTGAAAGTAATAAATCAAGCTAGAAAAAAAGTGAGGCACTGTTATACAATTTACAATGTTTCTCATCATACCCAAATTTAAATGAGACCAGTTACCCAAGAGTGTTGAACACCATGCCCACAACATGGGCATGTAATAACACTGACAGTAGCAATACTGAAACAACATTATGATTGGTGGTCTGAATTGCTCCTTAAAGATTTGAATAGTTCATTAGAAAAGAACTTCCATTACTTATAATCTAGAGACTCTTGTGTACTTTAACATTTTTGCTTCCAGCAATAAGCTTTCTCTTTCCAAAAACTTCTGTTGTGTTTATATTTGATTTCTTTACCTCTCTGCTTTTTAACGCAGATGATTTTCTCAGCAGGGGACATTCACAATATTGATTCTATTGATGTAGATGATACACATATACATGTATAACCCTCTGAGTATAACCACCCCTTTCCTCTTCTTTACCAGCTTATAACTGTGCTGAAAGCAAGAGGTGGGCAACTACTGTACCTGCATGTGGCAAAAATCTTCACTTATTTTGCCACACGTTGACATTTAAACATCCGCTGCAAGAAAACATTTCTGAATCCAAAATATTCTTACAATTTCAGTTGTAAGAATATTTAAGTTCTCTATCATCTGAGTAAATATTTCTGACTTTTTTGTGTCATTTATGCCATTTCAGGTAATTGTAGCTAGGTTAAAAAACCAACAAGGAACAGAATAATTCATATAAGAATTATAATTTGTTGCCTGCAACCATCAGTAGATCTTGCTGTGGGATGGCTCTACCACCTATTTATTTTTTGGAAAAGAGATAACCGTGTATATTGTCTTGTAAGAGGCCCATTTAGAGTAGTAATTTTAGGTCTGTGATCACCAGAATACTGTGCTAGACAGGCCATGTACAAGCGGATTTTAACAGACAATTGAATATAGATTGAAAAGGGCTATTATGGTCCAGTCAACTGATATTTTCTATAAGAAGGCTAACCACTTGATTCAGATTAGACCTCTCATTCCCTCTCCCTTTAAAAGAAGTCAAAACTGTATTTGGAAATGCACTACAGAACTGCTTTCACTCCATTAGATTATTTTCTGAGAATATGAGTCTAAAAAAATAATTAACATTAAAAGCTTCAAGTACAGCCTCGCAGCACTATTTCCCTGATAGCAATTCCAGCTGAAAACATACCTTGGCCTTTTCCTGTTGATTCAATCCCCCTTCTAATTATCCCAGTATAGGAACCTATAGTCCCAGGCTGGGTGGACAAAAATCTACAAAATAAATTATTTTTCTTCTTGAAAGGAGTAGGATTAGCCTATTCAGATAGTCTATGGAATCAGATAAGGAAAAAATTTGTATTGTAAAAAATATTCAGATTTATTTATCATTCAGAGGTAGCATACCAATAACATTAATTTTTAGAAAATTATATGTATACAAAAAATCAGAACTTTAAAAGAAATACATTTAGGTTCACTGGTAAATTTTAGCATCCAGTTGGAGGTCAGGGAGTTATGAAAATTTTATATATAAATTTTCTTTCAATTCTTTTGACAGTTGTACTGAGAATAACTCTTTTTCAGCATTTATAAATTGCAATACTGAACCATAAGAAAAAATCTTGGCAAAATATTCTTGGAACACACAGGATAGATACATCCTTCTCAATTTATTAGGACAGAGAAAACTCATGCTGAGAGCAGGATATGGTAATTAACATATGTTCAGGTATAGTGTGTATCTCTTTAGATCCAAAAGCAGAGCTAAACATTAAAGTGAAGCCAACAATCAGAATTTCTCTATTCTTCAAGGGTAGAAAATATGTCCTATATCAATACTAATTCATACATCCCTGGATGAAGCTAAAGCTGTCTCATGCTTTACTGTTCCTGTGTTAACTTGGAGCAGAAAAGTAGTAGTATCCTTTGGAACTGATTGCTGTAGCAGTGAAGTGCTGCCCACAAAGGTAATTCCTGAAGCAAAAGTATAAAAGCACTAATGTTTTCAGATTTGTGGCAAAATATCCCCCCTCAAATTTATTCCAGTTAATGTCTTCATGATGCTATAGGTTTGAGATGGAAACTGATTGATATGGAAACTGATGACCAGGAGCATTTGCTGCTAGATGTATCCACAGTTGATTCCTGCACATCCTGCACTATCAGAATATGTAAACAACATAGGAAGATTCAAAATGAATGAACTATATCTGTTTCTCTTATCTCTCTTTCTCTCTATTTTTTTAATACCCTTAAACTTGACATAATGGAGACTAACAGCAGACTATCCAGAAAGATAATTCTAAACTGCTTACTGAGTGAGCACTCGTTAAGCTCAAATACACAATTTAAGGAAATATTGAATGGTTTTATTGGTGTGAGGGAATGGTTACCCGTGGCAGAGTATGCCATCAAAACATCATTCTGAAAAAAATAGCATCTATGATTTCCAGGTGTTCATTATATATTCTGATTAAAGCATCAAATCAATAATATATTCTAAAAAAAATAATGTGTACATGGTCCAAAAATGTTATCAGTTTCCGTTTTACCATGCCTGAAACTTCAGAGCTGTTTTAAAAGGAATTCTACCAAGCACCCACTGATTTGTGAAGGAGGCTTTCCACTTACAATCCCTTTCATTCATCTTTGTGATTTCTCTACTTCTGCTCTTTCTAAAGGGGCCACCCAGCTCACCAGATAGTTTGTGATTTAATATGGATTGATCTGTGCTGAACCTTTGAAAAATGCTCAGGTTTGTCTAAAAACATGTGGCTTTGACAGAAAATTGTCACATACTATGTGCAAATGTGCTCATGAACAGCCACCGAAGATAGTTAGCATCCATCTCTTTATCCTATTAAATACTCAATTTGCATGTACACATCATCACTGAGTGCTTTAATCACTTGTCTACTTCATATTAGAAGGAAGCACCGCCAGCTAGTCTTAGATTTATGAAATACTCAGGTTACCTGAGTGCTCATGGTAGGTGAGAGAAAAATTTCCTCTAGAGCAGAACTTAATTCTTGCTGTCTTCTTAACATAATCTGTTGACTACCTTAGTTCCAGTCTTTCGCATCTTTTTCACAGTGGACTGATTCCATAACTTCGGGTTACAAATTCCACAGCTATTTCATTCTAGTGTCTCAGTGCCCCATAAAATCCAAGCCTATTAGGATTTCCATCTTTTAACAGTTATAATAACAATTTAAAAAAAAAAAAATCAGAGTTTAATTGACACAGCTATCTGATATAATTAGTCAAATAAAATTTTTAAAATAATGTTTATTTGGCCTAGGTCTCAATTCTGTGTGTCTCATTGCCTGCATCTTGTCTATGCTGCTGAGAAATGGCGTCCTAGCTTTTGTGTAAAAGCATCTGATAATTCTGAATTTTCTGCATATTCCATGGTAAGCTCTACTTCACTTTTCTGACACCAAAAGTCTCATAAGCTATTCTGGGAATCCAAACACATCTCTTGTCCTGTTTCAGATCTCTCATGTCTAATTAATGCTTCTTCATTTTAACAATGAAGCACCCAATTAACACATTAATACAGTTATGAACCAAGTTTCCATAAGACTCTTTACTAGTTCTCTGAAAGTATTAATTATGCTTCATGTAAATATCAGTATAAGAGCAGAGTAATTTATTTCCTGCAAATGTTAATATGAAAATGCCTTTTTAATTTTTATACTGTTTGTTGTTTTATGAAACTTAGGATGCTTTTATATTGCTAGAAGAAAATTAAAGAGACTAGTAGCAGTATATTTTGGGCTTTGGGTGGCTTTTATTTTTGTGATGTTGGCAGAGTGGGAGGATTGCTTGATTTAATTTTTGTTTTTCAAGAAGAAGAGCATGGGATTGGATGATAACTCATGACATTTTCAACTTTAATGTCAACTTTCAATTTATTTTTAAGCCGTTTCTAATTGAGAATTTGGTTCTTCTGCCTTCCTCATGGGGCATGTGGGATTTCAGGACATTTAAAATAAGAGCTTAGATTTCAATGCTGTTGTTGTTGTTATTATTATTATTAGCCTGCATGCTGCATATGTATTTATTAATAATTCAGGAATAATTAAATTTTTAGCTTGGATTCTTGTTTTGGGTGGCAATATTTGAACTTGTAACCATGGTAAGTGTTCAATACCTCCCTCCTGTTTTGAAGAACTTGATAAATATGAAAGATCATACTGGCCATCCCTATGCCAGTCATTCAGCCTTGTAGGAGCTAGACACATTCATAGAGCACTTGTAAACTTATAAGAAGCAGGGACATTTTGAAGTGAGTGACATTTTAGAGTTAGATATAGTGATAGCTAGACCATGCGTTGTGGTTTAAGCCCAGCTGGAAATTAAGCACCACTCAGCTGCTCCCACGAACTGCTCTTCTCACCAGTGGAACAGGGAGGAAAATCAAAGTAAAACTTGTAGGTTGAGATAAGAACAGGTTAATAATTGAAAATAAAGTAAAATACAATAATGATGATTAATAATAAAAATAAAAATTAAAAAAAAAAATAATAATAAAGGGAAAAAGGACTGATGTACAATAAACTTGCTCAGTACCCATTGACTGATGTCAAACCCCCCTTCCTGAACCCAGACCATCTTCCCTTCTGGGTAACTGCCCCCAGTTTATGCAGTGGGCAGGACATTCTTAGGTGTGGAAATCTCTTTGGTCAGTTCGGGTCACCTGTCCCAGCTGTGCTCCCTCCCAGTTTCCTTTGCATCCCTCCTCAGTGGCAGAGGCATGAGACAAAGAAAAAAGTCCTTGACTTATGATAAACATGACAACAAACAGCCAAAATTTCAGCGTGCTATCAACACCATTTTCATTCTGAACCCAAAACACAGCACTGTAATAGCTGCTGAGAAGAAATTATTCTACCCTAGCTGAAACCAGGACACCATGTTTTCTCACTGATTCACTAAATAAAATCAGAAGTTTCTGGATTTAGGTTGTAATTCTGGTTTTGAATTATAAGCAGATGTGGGAGTTATGGAGTATATCTCCAGAGCACTATGAAGGTATGTGGGGTCCTGTTCTTTAAGTATATCCCAACATCCAGTCAGCTATAAAACAAACAGATAAAATGCCATTTTATTAAATAACAAAAAAAAAATTTGTGGGTGTTATACCATAGAAAATTATTACCTGCAATTTTCTGCAGAAAATAATAAATGGACTAGTTGAATGAGGAAACTGGTTTTTAGTAATTTTTTTCCTGGGTCTAGAAATTTGTTTTCCATTAGATAGAGCAATAAAGCAAATATTAGTGTTTTTTAAAAATTTTGATAACTAGCATACTATGTAACCTGGAAGAGTTAGACTGTAAAATTTGCTCTTACACATGGTGAACAAAGGAAGAGTGAACAAAAAAAAGAGTGGAAAGAAAGGATAAGTAAAAGCATAATTTTGATTAATTTTTATGTTTTGTTTTCAGTTCATTTTCCGTAAGGAAATGGTCTTAACATAAAACTCTGTGTAAATTAGCAAAAATCTCTGAAAATTGTGTATGTTAAAGGATGTATGAAAATAAAAACAAGTATTGCAGCCTTGAACTCTGTTCAGGAGTTTGTACTATACAGTCAAAATACGTTTTCTAAGCTTTTCCTTTGTCAATATGTTTATGCTGTTTTGTTCACCCCAAAGAGATGCTCTGCAAGTCATTTGTATTACCCTGGACTTTCCCTCAAAAATATAAGATGAAGATGAAGTATTCTTTCTGTTTCTTCATGCTCTTTTTTTTTTTTTAGACTTACAAATAAGTAGCATTTTACCATAATTTTCTTAACCCTTTAAATGACCAGAAGGAATATACTGTTTCCCCGACTATATTTCTGTCCACTTCCCCTTCACATAAAGAAGAGGGAAACTAATGAGAGATACTGAGTAAAAGATGGCCAAGCACAAAATAAAAATAAAAGGACCCCATTTAATTTTGAATCATGCCACAGAATATGTTATTGTCATTTTACTTTATTAGTTATTTAATATAATTTACATAATTTATATAGTAGGGTTTTTTAAATCAGACATAAGCTTTAAACAACCCAGACAATCTTTTTCAGTACTGAAAATATGTCTGTTACAGTTGATTTTTCATTATCAAACAAATGGATATCTATGTTGTTAAGCAATTTCTTGTCAGTATTAGAGACATGCTTTTTCTAAAGAAGTATGAATCAAGCATCAGTATTTAATTCTGAATTGCATTAATTCACAGAATCACAGAATATTCTGAGTTGGAAGGGATCTACAAGGATCATCATCAGCTCTTAAGTGAATGGCCAATAAGATCAAACCCATGACCTTGGCATTATTAGCACCCTGCTCTAACCAACTGAGCTAATTATTTGTCCTTCACTTATTTTGCTGAGATAATTCAAGGTTCCATGTACATTTGATCAATGTATGTCTTTAATATTTACTTACCAACCTGAATTATGTTATCATCATACAGATAACTGCAGGCTGTGCATGTTGCAAAATAAAACAAACAAACAATATTCAAGAAGCGTGTCAAGAATTTTTTAATGTTTCTAAAGGTGTTCTTTGAATGTCAAGAACAATGTTGTGAAATTTTCTTTTTCTCTGTTTATTCACAGAGTTGTTTTGCAAACTCCTTTGTTCTCTCATCTTGTTCTAACATTTCTCAATTTCATCTCCAAAATCAGAATCAGTATAATACTGATATCACACACTGTGAGGCATGAATATTTAATTATGAGATAAAAATTAAGGCATATCCAAAGAAAACAGGCCAATGACAGTACTTTCACAGAAAGTGGATGAAGTATTCTATAAGCAGCTGGCTGATGTTTCACGATCACTTGCTCTTTTTCTTGTGAGAGACCTTAAATTGCCACGTGTCTGCTGGAAACTTCACTACAAGACGGACATTGAGGTGCTGGAGTGTGTCCAAAGAAAGGTCTAAAAAGTCCTGTAAGGAGTAGCTGAGGGAGCTGGAGTTGTTTGGCCTGGCAAACAGGAGGCTCAGGGGAGATCTCGCTTTCTACTGCTACACAAAAAGAGGTTGTAGCCAGGTGGGTGTTGACTTCTCACAGGCAACCAGCAACAGGACAAGAGAAAACATCCTCAAGCTGCATCAGGACAATCTCAGGTTGGACATCAAGAATAATTTCTCCACTGAAAGGGTGGTCAGGTATTCAAATGGACTGCCCACGTTGTCTCTCATTTTGAATGCATCTGGCTTTTCAAGAAGTAGCTAGAGTATATATAAAAATCTCAAAATGTATTAGAAATTACAAAATAAAATCTGAAGTTCTATTCAGTAGTTGTTAAAATAGATACAGTTCAACGTAAAGCAAATTTTATATTTGATTCTGAATTGTAACTGAAGTTAATTTTTATAATGTGAATAATGTTTTTTTATCTGACTTCACAATACTTCAGTTTTATTATTTTGTCTTATCAGCTCAATCAGAGAGAGTTTTTCAGGATAAATTCATTGTAAAAATTAATTATATTAAAATCCTGTTTGTTGTAATCCCATAATTAATTTTTTGGAAATTTCTTTCCAGTACAATAATTTGCATCTAAAGTAAGAAAATGGAACACTAAGAAAATAAAAATTAAAAAAAACCGAACCAAAAAAACCTGATGTAACCAACAGAATATTTTTCTTATAAACTTCAGGATGTCTTAAACCCACACACTAGTCCTGAAAATTTACATACTTAGATTACCATTGCTTACATGAATGATCTAGTCAATATCAGTGGAGTTATTAATATGTACAAAGAGCTTTACTGTAATAGTTCTCTAAATGTTGGCTTTAGCCAATAATGTGCACACATTATTTTCTCTTTTCAAAAGGCTCCTGAAAAACCACAAATAACAAAAAGAACCAATAAAGCTTGCCCTAGCAATGACATAGACTACGAGAGCTATTAGTTCTACCATTTATATAAAATTTCTATTGTTCTTATTTTCACCTGTTTGTTTAATATTGACTTTCTAGTTTTACAATGTATACTCCAAAAATCCCTCTTTACCTTCCCATCCAAAGCAGATGAATGGGATTTCCCTTTGAGCCTGTACATCTTCACTGGTAGCAGAAATTATTGTTGAGCAATTCATTCTTACAACTAATATACAGCCGTTTCAATAGCAGATATTACACCATTACATTGCATACTGTGAAAAATAGTAGAATAGTATCACCTTGCCCAATGTTTCCTTGGCATTTTTTGTAAATTCCCAGGTCAATGTGGTGTGGTAGTGATATTATCTCTTTGCAATCAGCAGGTTATTCCAAAACTGCCTTTGCCTCAGTTTCCTTGTCTGCACATTAATGCTAAAATGATTTTCCCAGCACCTGAAGAAGCTGAGACTGTAATTATTCAATGTTTGTAAAGTGTTATATACTTTAAATGTCAAGTATTGCTAAGGACTATTAACTATACACAATTCAAAAGTTTGATTAACAAATCTCTAAAGGTCCTATTAATTTGCCTGTTTCAGTGTTACTGAATCATAAAACTGTCTTAACCATGCATCAAAAAGTGTGTTTAGAGAGTAGATTCCCAAACTGAATAGACTTTTTATCATACTGAGAAATTAGGGAAATTTACATTTAATGCCTGGAAGTTGTCCAAATCTTCAAAAACCCAGCTATCCAGATTTAGCTGATCAAGATATAATACAGAAATAATCTGATTAAATGTCCCGAGTGGATTATAGTGTAGGAAAAGAATCTATTTGCTGGTGCAAGGTCCTGTTTCAAGCATTTTATTCTAGTTTATCCCCACACTGGATATAATCCCTGTACAAAGATCTTTGCTGGTTGCCAATGCTGACTGCAGTCATTCACTGCCCATCACAAGTCTGCTAACACAGCAATCAGTGAAAACAAGAGACAGCAATGACTTGAAAGCAATATTGATAAGAGTATAAAAACAGTATTTATCAGGTGCATAATGGAAAATGGTAATTGCTTACAGTGGTTTTGCTATAGGTCCATGATTTCTGTTAGGAGTCTCACACCACATTGCTACGAAATGCAGCTTAAGACTCAAAAGTATCCGTCACCTCCTTCAACAGTTTGGTGAATAATCTAGCTCACTTGCTGTAGTGTAAACCCACTTTATAATGATAGAAAAAATTTTCAATAATATTTTAAAGTCACTCTGGGAAATGCCTGAAAAATGAGGAAAATATTTGAGTCTAGTAATTTGATCTAGGTTGAAAAGTCTGAAGAAATGAAAAGAGAGATAGAAAAACAATTACAGTGGACAGACATTGCTTTTTGTGGGTACGGAAACAGAGAGAGAAAGTCCAATGAATATCTTCACTGTTTTTCTTTGATAATTAATCTAACTTTTCACAGGATTGAGGATTTCTACAGTTGTGAGGATTAACACAATTTTAAGGGGTACACAAATTAATAGGTTATTTTTTGTTTTAGTATTTGTTTCTTTAAAACCAAAAGAAACACAGCATTAAATTAAAGGACAAAAGGGCATTAGTATCTTCTCAAGAGGATAAAGTCTAGAGGCTTAGTCTATCATTCATAAGCAATTAACCTAGGGGCTAAATAATAATGGTAGGAAGCATTTGCGTTATTTCTAATTTCAAAATAACTGTACGATGACAGATTATCAAATTGCATTTGCGATTATTTTTACTGCAGTTATAAATTTGGAGATAAGAGTTTTTTATGGGCAAGTCTTTATTGGACACATATTACAACAAGCTAGCACTGAAAATATATTTTTGCATTATTTGAGGCTTTAATGCCATAAAATATTTACATAATTTACCATCCCACTATTGCTGAACTAAATTTAAATATAATTGTTCTATAAACACTGGCCAAACTTCTGTAAGTTTTCGAGTTTTGTTAAAAAACAACAACTGCATTTCTATGCTGTGCTGAGACTGCCCAAAATCAGGTAATCAAATGAATGGCATAGCCACATAATGAGGATGAAATTAAAGGGAAATAGGGAAAAAAAGAACCAAAAACATTCCAGCATTTTATCTCAATATGCAATTTGTTTTCTGACTACCCTTGAAAGAAAGTATGTCAAGAAACACCCTGAAGACAATGACAATAACAGCAATAGTGGTTGCATTAATTTATGGGGATGAGGACAATGAAACATTTCATGAATTGCTTTAACTTTCTTTCTCCAAATAATGTTTCAGCAGGGGATTGATAGTTGACAGCTGTGTTCACTGATAGGTAACCTTGTTGCAAGTTTCTGAAGAAAGATGTTCTTCTTCACTGGACTTGTCTCCGCTTTGTAATTTTTTTTTCTCTCCTTAGAGCCAACACAGCTATTGTTACATTTTAAAATATTTCTATCATGTATTTCTTCTTTGAAATAATTAATTTTTTCTTTGCACTATTTGCTGATAACATGTCATAATGTAGGCTGCCAAGTGCCAAATGACTCTCAGATTCATTCAAGCATTCAAAGCAAGAAAAACCATTCATCTAGATAAGATCTTATCTGACAAGTCAAGCTCAAGAAATCTCAGTATAATTTTGTGGTGTTAATGAAGGCCATGTACACAGGCAGTTCTCAATATTAACCTCTGTGTTAGTCTATCAACAGTAATGTGAAACAGTCATTTTAAGTTAAAACATGTAGGTAGAATTTTTTTGAACAATTCGACAATTCTCTCCCATGGAAACACTTCACATGAGAAACTTTCATCTTTTGCAAAGGATTACTAAGCCATGCTTTCCACAGCGTGGAAAGCCATGTTTTCTATATTATACTATGTTTGTCCAGTCTTCTGGACAGATATTTGTTTAAAAATTAATGAACAGGCATTTTTTTAAAATACAAGGACTACTGCTAGATACAGAATAATAATATAGGATTTGCTGTCATTTGTGTTTTTCAAAAAACTAAATTTGGAAGAGATGTAAGCTTGCTCTTTAACTATTGCTGTCATTAAAAATCATATGTTGGGAAATATTTTTAATGATGAGGGCAGAACTGTGTGATTATTCTGTATGATTATAATGTTTATTGCTTGATCTCAAATTTATGTATTTATTTATTTATACTTCAAGGGTCAATATTAGCTTTTTTTTTTTAATAACACCTTACAACTAGTCAAAAAAAATTCATTCGAGCAGTGCTGGTTTGCTTGTTTTGGAAAAGATTGAATTACAAAAATTGAAACATTTAAAAATAATTTTTGCATTGTGACAATTTCAGAAAAAAAGATTTTCCTGTGTAAACCTCTACTTGTTGAAAGATAGACATTTTCTATAGAATGTCCTATAATGTATAATTTAAGGATTTCAGATAAGATCCAATCGAATTGAGTTCAAATCTGTATAAGACATTGAATATCACAGTATATGAATTCCCTCAGTTACCAAAGTGTATGTGTGTTTTTCCCTAACTTTTTTGCTTTTGTCGCCAGAGGTCACAGTTTTGCTCAAAAAACCCCAACCATTTTTCCCCAACAAAATGATCACTTATAGTGCCTTTATCTGTTGGGGTTTTTCTTCTCTTTTTTTACTAGTTCCTGAAGACCTATTTAAAAATAGTTAATGGTTATCTTCCTGGTCAGAAAAAGAGTCTGTTTTATTAAACTGCGTTAGAACATGGAAGAGTCTGGGTGAAACCATATGGCAAAAAGCATTAAAGTTTAAGAACTTCACTAAATAGCATCAAGAAATACTGTACATTAGAATAACCACAACTGGTATTGTATTTGTACTTATGTATGTATATATTTATATATGTAGATAGATAGATCAACTAATCATCTTTTACCAGAATCAAATATATCAACAGAAAACATAAATAAAGGGTATTTTCCAATTAGGCAAGTGTTTTTAGACCCTGGCAATTACAATGGTTTGGCCTAACCCTCTGGGAAAGGGTTTCACTGCTTATACAGAAAGCATTCCAATGTTTATACAAAGTAGTATAAAAGTTAATCTGTCATAAGCAGAGGAATGGGGCATAGGTCTTTTTCTGCCCTCCACGGTATCCTGTGTAATCATTTTTCTGTGTGTGGGCGAAGAGCTGAGGGGAACAGTAAGGCAAGCAGAGATGGTGGCCCCATGAAGTGGCTGATCCCAGTGATCCTGAACAGGCTGCTCAGAAAAGTCGGCAATAACCAGTTTCAACAAGCCCAGACTGATGAGCAAGCCCAAACTTGGTTAAAGCAGGACAATAATCAAGGCAGCCAGGCAAGTTAGCAGGTCAGTGTTAGCAAGACACGCAGCCTAGCATAGGTACACCTGCAATATAGATCAGGCAAGGGCAAGGCTATGAACTTAAATCCAATTCTGAAATGAAGGAAGGGGGAATGCAATTAATGCTTCTCACGCAGCTCTTTTCCCAGCAGTCTGACCTAAGGTTACCGGCGGCACCATACTGGAGCTGATCTGGAGTATAGACTGCCAAAATTTAAACAGGAAAAGAGGTTACAAAGTCTATCGGGGTCCTGAAGGCAGGAAAAGTGAATATAAAGTCCCTTTTTTAAAAAGAAAACAAATCAAAACTTTTCTTTTTCTCATTGTGTGCTGGGTTATTTTAACTTAAAAATTCAAAGACTTTTCTGTTTTACTTTTAAAACAACACCTCTTTAGTCTCTAGGGCTTTCATTTTTTTAACAGATACATGTAATAATCCCATGTGTCTTCTTTTTTTCCTTATTGGAGAGTCCTAGTTTATTCAATCCTTCTTCACATGTAAGCTCTTCCTTAAATACGAACATCTTGTGTTTTCTCCCTGCACTATTTTTCTTCTTCTGTATCCTTTTTTTGAAGCAGGGAAGTCTTTATTGGAATTGGTAGACAAAATGTGAATCCACTTAGATTTAGGCATTGAGGTAATTATGACTTCTGTTTTGTTCCTTTCCCAATGATTCTAATTGTATTTTTAATCATGGCTCAGCTTCAAGCTGATATGCTTTGGGTTGAGGGTTTGTTGCTTTGGGCTTTTTTTGGGTTTTTTTAATAAAGTGATATGAAATAACTGCAAAAAATTGTAGACATGAAATTTCTGGTGTTCTTCATGTGTACTTTTCTCACCTCAGCATCAAATTTTGTCTGCCATTATATTTAGCAGACACTTAAAAGTGCAAGATCCTTCTGCAACTCTCTCAGTAATCACACATTATCAGTAAGCTTTATCACTTAACTATTCATCAACTGAATACATTGACCAGCAGTAGTCTTTGAGAAAATGACTCTGAAATTTCATCCTTCATTCTCCTAAACTTGAATCCAGCAGACTAGGTGATATAACTAGTCCTCTGTTGCCCTTTTCTTTATGTAGTAATTAATCCATCTTTGCAACTTCCTTTTGTTACTATGAAACACCGTAGTGATTTTTTAGAGAATCTTTCCAGAAAGCTTCCTGGAATTCTATGTAGGGAAAGTAATCTGATAACAAAAAGGCATATGTTATTTGACTTCGTTAAGGAAATTTTATAGATATAATAATCATTACTTACACCTGAAAAAATATTTTCCCCAGGATTTCATATGTAAGTGTTCCAAGATGTTGATAGTACAGCCTGAGCGTTACACTATGCTATTCGGGCACAGGATATTTCTACAAATAAATTTTATGCTCTTTGTCAGTGTTTATTTTGCTCTGTGTATTTCCATATTTTAATCTAATTTTTCTTTTAACATACAGTGCCACTTTTCCACACATACAGCTTCTGCCATTCCTACAGTAAATTGTCTGCTAACATCCAAGGTACAGTGCTGCTTTGGTTACCTGGCTTCCATCACATTCTTCAATCCCTAGTATCACAATACTCTTATTTAAAGTTGGCACTTTGATCTTGGCTACCAGATTCTTTACGTTTCTGTAATTCACATAGAATCACTTATATATTTGGTGCTGTCCTGGTTATCAATTTTTTTATGTGCTTTGTTTCAATAGAGTTATTTATAGAGATTGCTCATATTGTTATTGCCTTCCTCAACGTTATTGACTTCTGTCAGGGTTTGTAATACTGCAGAGATTTTATTACCTCACCTTTGTACATCTGTTGGATTTTCCTCAGTCTTAACTTTAAAACTTGGTCATAAACTTTATTCTATATTTGAATTTTATTTTCTTAGATGGAGCTCACCTGTCCTTTTTATGTTATTTCAAAGGTTTCCCCAGTTCCTAGTAATTTGATAGCTGGTTGCAAACGTGGCATAAAGAACATTTCTAACAGCAGTGAGTTTGCCTTGCCCTTTAGAGACATTTTCACATTTTTCTCCCTGTATTGTTCATCTGCCCAAGTATGATTTGCCTCCCAGGCCTTACTTGTAGGCAAATGTCTTGTAGTATTTGCCACCCACCAGCACTTAAAATGACATCCTTGCTGTCATCATTAGCTGTGCACACTTAATGGTGGACAATTTCATAATTTAATTATTGGCGTATCTTTTCTAGATATCAGCTAGAATCCTGTTTTCCAAAGGGGTCTACGAAACATATGTTGCAATTTTTCCAGCTGAGGAAAAAAGAGTATTTCAACCATTGGATTGCTTTCCCAATAGGTCCTAGGGAGTAAGTTAAACATATTACTTATTGCAAAAATACTGAGAAATAACAATTTAGTTGCTGACTTCTAGTAGTCTTTGGTTTTATTAATAGGCTGTTATTCTGTTGTGAATGCCACTATGAGGTGAGGAAGCACAGGAGAATAAAGTAGATATGTGTGTGTAGGGTTACAGCCTTGTTTGTACATCTGTGTGAAATTTGTAAATCTGCTACAAATGTTTTCAGAATGATAAATCAGTGAAAACAAGGTGGGCTTCTTTTTTAAGCAGCATTTTTTAAAATGTTTATCTATAATTTTAAGTAACATACTTGAAAGGTGTATGCCCACTCCCTCACCCCAGCTCAGAGAGGTGGCATATCTATAAGAGACATATACATATGAGGCATGTTGACATATTATCTGTCAATATGGTCCCAATATGTAGGATTTCTCTTGAAACCTGAAATCTTAGAGTGATATTTGGATCGAGACAAGAGGTATCTACAGATAAAATGAATTGTCTAGTGGTATTTGACCACCCTAGGCTGTCACAGATTTGATCTGTCATTAATAGCTGTCAGAGTTGACACAAAATATACAGAAGGCTTCAGTCCCAGTGAATCAGCTGGACGCTGGATAGGATGTCACAGCTAACCCTGAAACAGCACTGCATGCCTATGTTGAGAGGACACAATCAAGTCTTCAGAACTAATTTGTTACACAAATTAAATCTCCACTAACTACAGTAACACTTAGGCAAATTCTATGACTGAAAATGTTCATGCTTGTTTGTGAGATGTAAATACCATTCATGCAGTCACATGAGTATAATAATGCTCTTAGTTTTCTTTTCTCTTTTTTATTCCCTGTTGAAATCATGTTTATAGAGAAATGTCCAGATCTGAGCATGACTTAATGTGGACTGATTTCTGAGATAGTTTGAAAATCATTCTCATAAAGGCTTCCTTTTTCCTATTTACACAATCTAAATTTATTATTTTCCTTATTAGCAAAGATAATATGTTTCTTTATAGTTTGGATTTTTTTAACACTGTATTTAATGTTGAATAATCTCAATATGATTCAGAAAAATTAGAAAGAGGAATTTTGCCTTATGTCTTCTATGCTGATGTGAGTTTTCCCTCTATTTGAGGGGTTGGTTATGTTAATTAATGCATTTGATCAACCATGACATAGAATTAATTGCAATTTTTGTAGAACATATATTTTGTCATAGCAGAATTTCTGTCCCTTGCTTTATAGATTTGCTCAAAGGACTGTGAGAATGACAATCATAGAGACATAGTATGAACTTTTCCAGAGAAAAAGACCCACAGTTTTGCCAATTTGATTTCACTACTGTTAATGTCTTTTACTTCATAATTCACATCACTGCTTCAAGTACGAAAACCCCCCAACACAATGGAGAAGTTTTTATTAAATTCATATTAAAATTATTCTGTAAGGTAGAGTATCTTCAGGACATACAAATAATATCTTCTAGAGTAAATTCAGTGTGTTGTTCAAGAAATAAAGCTTTAAATTAAGGATGATATACATTACAAAATCCTAATTAATTAATTTTCTGATTGAAGTATTATGAAGCTTAAGAAACTCTTATTATCAAAAATAGATTATGGGATAAGAAGAATGTGTTCATAACAAATGTTATGTGTTTTAAGTTTAAAATGGATGTAGTAGGGGAGAAATGCTGTAAATGAATGCAAATTTGGTGGCTTTCATGTAAATTTGCCAGTCGTGATTGTCTCAAGCCTATTTTGATTTTAAAGATTTCTGCTAAAGGTGTGTTATTAGACTTTTTTCTTTTATTTTTTGTTTGTTTGTTTGTTTGTTTTTTGCAGCATTGTCAAATGTATAAACTGAGATGTCAGCACTTACTGGAGAAGAATTCCTCTTTCCCTGGAAGACATAAAAAAAATATCATATCTCCTACTGTAAAATATACAAATTAAAAATCTAATAAAGCCATAAATGAACATAGGAACAATCAATGATATCTTATGTTTCTCTTAGTGTTTTCTCTAAATTCCAGTTAATATTTCAGCTGAATCCCCGCTTATCCTATCTCTTTCCCTGTCCTACTGAGACCTTTCACAGATGCCAAAAAAACCACATGTACATAAATAAATAAACAAATTTACAATGTTCCTTTTTTGTTGCATCCATTTATTCTGTGATTTTTGCTTCCTCTTTCCCCAGGTAATTATGTGGTTCATTTAGTGTTTTCATGTTTTTAAAGCTCAATTTCCTTGAAGGCTGCTTGTAACTGTTCCCTTTCTTTCCTGTGCTCAAAACCAAACTCGTTTTATCTCTCACCCAGCAAGCTGCACTCACTGTTTTGCAATTCATTGATTGCTGCTAGGTGGATCTCAAATCCCAGCTCTCCCATTTGGCAAGGGAGAAAATGGGTAACCATGCACCAGAAATACACTCCGGTACCTCATGTGACAAAGCAACTTGTGGCTTAGACCTCAGCAACTGTTCATCACCTCAAACTCCAGCCACAGCTTTGGCCTTTTGGTCTGAAGCAGCTGAGGAGTACCAAAATCAGAGGCAAGTGCTCAAAGTCTTAGAGAGGTGAGATGCCGCTGCAATGTTAACATGAATACAGAGATGAACAGAAAAATGAGATCAAGAAGGCATTGCAATGCAACATCTCTTTCCCCTTTTCTAACACTACTGGATACAGAGAAAACAATTTTTATTAAAGGAAATAAATTCTAATATTCCATTCTGCAGCATCCTTTAATTTTTCATGGTTTTGATGATATATCATTTTCTTGAAAAGCTTCAGAAAAACAAACACAACCCCTCCTGCCCCTGAAAAGCTTCAAATTGATTTTTTTTTTCCAGATCACTATCAACCTTTTACTCTATTTGAGGAAGATTTAGAGGGGTTTTGTTTGCTTGTTTTCTTTTGCCTCAGTCAAAACAACACAAAAATACCTTTCATTTTTGACTGGGAAAAGATCTGGGTTCCCCATACCATCTCAAGATGAATGCATTTCAGTTTGTATATTAAATACAGCGTGAATTCATATTATTTTCTTTTTTATTGTTTCCTTATTAAATGAGCACTCAGATACTGTGGTCACAGGCTCTTTACATAATTAATACTTATCCAGAGAACCTTTTTTACCCATTTAATGTCCTTATCAATATTTTATTTCAAAATAAAAGCAATTTTGTATGAATTTCTTTACAAATTTCTTTCTTTGCGTATTTATTTAAATTCATATATTTAATTGCTGTATTAGGAATAATTTTTTCCATAACAAATTAGAAATATTCTCAGTATGAAGGAACAATGACTCAGGAATTTCAAATATAGTTGTTGCAGTAGCTAATTCTTACGTTGTGACAAACAACACTGAAAGTGCGACGTGCCAAGTGAGCAGGCACAAGTTATTTTTCATCCAAAACTTTTTTTAACCATGAAGGTGCATCTCTAAATGAGAGCTAATAAATCATGCTGAAAGACAGCAGTGTGAGCCACTATTCTGGTGTTATTTCAGAAAGGGCTGTTGTTTTAAGATGTTGCTGCCTACCAGCTACTTATTGCCACCTCTCAGCTGGATGTTATCACCTCACGTAACAGCCAGCTGGTTTCAGTATAATGCTCTACAGTTTCATGTAAAGCCACTGAACAGACTTTAAGAGGACCAATCTGCCATTTTTCTCATTGAAATAAAGGCTGTAGGAACTTGCATTGTAGAGAAGATATTCTAAACCTTCAGAAAGAAAAAGTAAAAAGTACTTCAGTACAACAAAAAAATCTTCTTTACCTTTCTAATTTTTTGTTAGTTGCAAAAGGAAATAAAGTGCACACCAAATCTGGTCCACAGACTCAATACGGAGAAAGAAAGTGATTTTTACCTTCTTTAAATTTTTATATAAGTAAGCTTATATATGATTTATATAAACTTTGCTGTACATGTTTGCTCTTACACCACAGAAAGTGAAAACAAATGTATATACAATATAATACAAATGCTCAAGAAAAATGATTTTTCACTAGCAGGTGGAAACTTAAAATACCATCTTTCAGACATGTTATCCTTTTGAAAATCCATGTGACAAGAAGGTTGTATTAATCTAAGAAGGACTAAGCAGGAGGAAAAATGTTTTGACCCCTTGTATGGATTTTTCATAGCTATGGTATGGTTTTAGATTCTGCTCCTGTAACTTTGTATTTTTACTAACATTTTAATCAACAGCAGAATGGAACGATTACTTATTTATGATCAATATCCAGCACAATACAGAGAATTGATGACATGACACACAGAGCTGTGGGTCCTCTTCTGCCTTTTATTAATATTGCACCTGCTAGTTTGTGGCTACAGACACACAGATTGATCTGCCAGGTGCTGCCAGGTTCACTCTTGTCACCAAAACCTCATGTCTTTTTTGTTTTGTTTTGTTTTAAAGACAGGCCCTTTCATCTTTTTAATGAGACTTTTGTTTTATCTCATTTGTACATTAATTACAAACACACTATGTCAACCAGTGAAGTTTTGTTTTAGCAAGGTCAAGAGTACGGGAACCCCTCAGGTTTCAGAACGGTGGAGCAGAACTCTCTTCTTTGCTTCCCCTTTCTACTGAAGTCAGGAGTCATATATTTAGAAGAGGAGAGGTGGAAAAGCCAAATGAGGAGTCAGATGTTCTCCACCCTTGCTTTTCTACAAATTTTTAGTCTGAGGACATTTAGGGCTAGCGTCCTCTACGAGAAGTTTATTCCCACTTTACCTATATTAATTCTGAATGACCAGACCTATATTTAAGAACAGAAGTAGATTCCTACTGGTTGGAGAGACACCAAAAATGTTAAATGTTAATAGGGACAACACTAGGACTACTGGCCCGAACTGACCAGACAGATACTCTGTACCATATGACACCATGTTCAGCAAAAAAGAGCACAAAGAAGGAAGAGGAGAGTGTGTTTCACTTCCCAGTTCTGAGGGAATTAGGAGTTCTGAGGCTCCAGGAATTGGCTGGACACATGCCTGCAGATGGGAATCAGTGAATTAATTCCTCTAGTTTTGTTCTCACATACATCTTTTGCCTTCCTTTTTGAATTTTCATTATCTCTGTTCACAAGTCTTTTCACCTTCCTTTGATTTTCTCCCCATCTTGTGGGAGAGGAGAGTGAAAGATGATAGGGTGGAAGTTCAGCTGCTGGCCAGAATCAAGCCACTATCCTAGCACTCATCCACACTTGCTCCAGTTACTGCATCCACGAGACCATGTGACCTGAGGTCCTACTCCAGCTGCTGGCACTCAGAACTCATATGCATCAAATAGAAAGTCACTCACCCAGGAAATGATTTAGAAATGGAGTTTAATAAGAAAATAGGGCAGACTGCACTGATCCCTTGCAGACAAGTTTACTGACCTGCAAACTATTTGCATATGACAAAATATCAAAACATTTCTGTTCCCTCATCCCTCTACTTTCCAATGCTCATTTCTCCTCAGTTTAACTAGATCCACCCCTTTTCTGCCTTTGTCTTCTCCTCTAAACCTTCCATAAGAAGTCCTGTGCCATCCCAAAATGCTCTTCCCCTGTATCCCAGAATGTGTCCCGTACTTCTCAGCAGTAACTCCCCTCAGTCCAAAAGGTGCTCTGTTTCACACATCTTGATGGATTTCATCTCTGGACACTGGGTTTGAGGCTCTCCTGAGGTAGCCCTGGGAAAAGCCCAGAGATACTATCTGTTCCTCTGAGTCTTTAATTTGCATTTCCCACATCTTCCATTGAACCCCTGTGATCCTGTGTAGAATTGTGGGGTTTTTGATAGGCTGATGGCTCCTGTGATGGACCTGGGAGTAACCTGGAAGGGTATTTTTTAAGTCTCCACCTGATATTGTCCCTCTTAGTGAGTGTACAGATGAGCTTTTATCACATAGCCTAACACATTCCAATTGTAGCAAATGAATTCAATCTTTTGGGGTTTGTTCCTTGTTATTGTCCCTAGGGCACTCTTCCTATTATAATACAATTAAGGAAGATGAGTTTCAGGGGCCTTTATCAACATCAAAGCTGAAAAAGAGCTATTAGATTAAGTAACACAGACCCTGCCCAAAGCAGCACCTGAGTGAATTACAAACTACTGCCAATCCTCTTAACTAAATATGATCAATTGGAAAGGGAGTGTTCCACTGCCTCCACTAGAATACATTTCCTCCTGGATTACTATTCAATTAATTAATCTGTCATATACCCCTTGGGGCTATAAAAACTCTGTATATTTTATTATTATTTTGCATTGAAATGTATATATGCATACAGTATAATACACAAGACCTGTAAAAGATCACCATGTCGACAGCTACATAATCCATGTATTACAGCTTCCAGCACATGTACAAATGCAGGCACTAAAATTTTAAAAATAATATCCCACCATTTTTCAAGAAGTTCTAGATAATGTTGGCTAAAGATGCAGGAAAGCATTTTCTCTCAGATGTTTTGATCTATTTTTTTACACCACAGTGACATCAACTTAAGGAATTATATGAAAGGCAGATTTAGGTTGCACACTCGTAAACAGAAATCTATCCTAGCAGTAAGAATAGTGAAGCTGTCAAATAGATCATCTAGAGTCAGTGCTGATCCACATCACTGGAAGTTTTGTAAACAGTTTGATAAAAGCAACTATCCAGAACAACATTGGCACAGCTGCTACTGGCTTTGGACAGAAATAAGGCAGTCAAACTGTCAGGACCTATTCCCATCTTTTTGTCAGCAAATGGTATCTCTGATCTTTGCTGTTGTGTTGTACCATCATTTCACCAAATAGTGACTGTAGGAAGAGACTGGAAACTGATACCTTCATTTCTTATAAGAGGAATTCAGATAGATCTTGAGATTCATTTCCACATGAAATGGCAAACAAGTTAGACTGGTCCTACCAGTAATTAATTTGCCTCAGAAATCTCAATCCATCAACTGAGTGTTTGTCCCCAAATGGAATTCAGATTCAGCAATTGAATTCAGTTAATCAGAAAATATAAATAATACTTCTCCGTAGATACATTTTTCTTCTTGTAGGATGCCTCTCCAAAGAACTAAGAGATCACAACTTTCACACCACCATAATTTCCTGATGTTTTCCACCTAGCAGTAATAAGAGAAGAACCAAAAGAAACCTAAAGACAATACCTCTACTCCCATGTTGAACTTTTCTGTTAGAATATTCCCTTATGTTTAATACAGTTATTCTCAAGTTACAGACAGTAAGTATGTGGAAATGCCTTTGTTATGTTTTGGGTCACCCTTTATTATCCACTCAGGTGGATATTGCTGACACTGCTGTCAAGTCTGAAGGTGTGGAAGATGATGTGTATATACAGTGTTATTTATTAATATCAGTTGAACAGAACTTTTTAACAAATGTTAAATGTTTACAAAAACAGTACTGATGTCTAAAAGTTAATAAATATCTGTAAGAACCCTGATGATTTTTATTTTTTCCTAGGAATAGTAGAAACACAATTGCATTTACTAGACTAAATAGAATTTCACTCAGGGAGGCTTAGCATAACAAGGACTGCAGCTGGGCACAGAGCTGTCATGCATAGTGTGAAATCACTTCTGTGTTGGTATTTTATCACCTACATACAAGAGAACAGCAACACCCCTGAAGAACCTCTGTTTCTCTGTGGATGAACTGTTCCTGGAAACCAAGGATTGTGTCTTATGCAGATATCCCTGTGTAGGATCAGTTTCTAAGTCCTGAGTATAGGGAGACAGGTTTTGGTAAAAAAGCATCTAATATCAACAAAGGAAGGGACTCCAACCCTGCTGGGAATATTTGGACTTGCCTTTTGTCCTGAAATATGTTCCTTAGGCACTGGGTGTGGAACACAGATGTCCCGTTTAAGCCTGGAGATTGCACTTCAAAAGGCAATCGTGGACTTCCTCTCGATGAGCACCTTCAGGAGTCTTCACTGGACTTGGGCCTCTGCAAAAGAACAAAAGGGGTAATGGGGGGAATTATATAAAGCAGAAATAGAGATAATATACAGTATACAAAATACAATATACAGTCAGTATACAGGACATAGTGTAAAATGTGTAATGTATATGTAATATATAATATGTAATGTATAATATGTAATGTATAATATGTAATGCATAATATGTAATGTATAATATGTAATGTATAATATGTAATGTATAATATATAATATGTAATGTATAATATGTAATGTATAATATATAATATATAGTATATTATATATAATATACATGGAAATGAAGTATAACAGGAGAAAACTGGATTCACATCAATTAACTGTGGCATCCTTTTCTTCTGCCTTGTCTGTTCTGTGGCTCTTTGTAGTGTCTTTGAAAATTAGGGCCATAATTTTCCTACATTTCCACAGAACATATCAACTGATTAAGACAAAAAAAATACAGCTTTGGGATTTGTGCTTTGTGTGCATGGTAAATCCATAAATGAGGTGCTTCAGGCAGTGTTTGATTTTCTGGGCTTGAAAAAAGTTGTTTAGTCACTTGTGTTCGGTCAGTAGGGACTAGATTCACTGTGTGCAAATGCATCCTTATATACACAAATAAACGCATGTGTATGGTAGGTCTTTATTCCTCCAGTGATTTTGTTTGACTTGTTTGAAGGCTTGTACATCATTCCTCTTACTTGTCTCTCTTGCTTTCAAAAAATGAATGTTTTAAAAAAATACAGGGCCCCAAAAACCAGTCCATTTAAATCAGTCCATCATTAAAAAACCATGGATTCTAATTAATTATTAATTATTGAGAGGAAAGACAACATGCTGTAGCCTGAGGCTTGACAAGCTGTCAAGAATGCCTGCCAAGGCTGCCAGGCTCACCAAGCTCCTGGGTCATCACCACATTAAACACAGAAAGTTAAATGACTTTTCCTGGGATCTGGAGAATAGCAATTGGACATAAAAGTATCTTTTGTTTTTTTTAAACATTGGTATGCTATATTGTTTCAAATTCTCGACAAAAGATAGAAAACAATGGGTAATTTGTCAAGCAGACAACACCACATAAGTGGTGGAACAGCTAATAGTTTCCTACTACAGCAAATGGGGAAAACAGTTTGTAAAGCCAGTTACCACGAAGGGATAAACTCCTTCCTCATAAATATGTTCTGTAAAAATATAAAAGATAAAGTGACTGGAGCCAAATAAGAACAGAAATCACAGGGTGCAGAACAGCATACAGAAGTGTCACCAATTCAGTTCACAGTGCAACCTAATTTTAGCTGTATATTTACCATGCAAATAGGCTTTATTAACCACCTGAGCAAGGAAGACGGGCTGTATCATGGAAATTTTTGACCTGTTGTAGTGTTTTATGCACTCTGTCAAAATGGTCTTAAAGCATGTTGAATGGTTAGGGAGAGACCTTTCCTTTTAAATCATAAAGAAGCAATCCTTTTGAAGAAAAATATATGTACTGTGAATATCTTAGAAAGGAAAAACATACTAAAAGAGAAGGAAAACCATGATACCTCTCATGTTTTAACACCCTTAACAAAGAGATTTAAAAAACTTTCCAAAAACGTATTGGTCTTGGGAAAATGTCACTCTAAGCACTGAAAAAATATTATTGTAGAATTAAGCAGAACTATTTGAATTTAGAAAGATTGTTTTTCATTTAAAAACATATTGAAACAATCTAGTAAGGCAAAATGTTCTTAAGAAGTTAATAATAAAACACACAGGTATTTTGAAATATTGGAATAGTACTTGGAACCCTTGAAATCATAGCAGGTAAAAGTATTTTCTTAAAACAGCCTTTAGAGTATCCTGAAAGTTCTTTGGCAGAGATCTCAGTCTTGCAAGCCCTCTTCTGAATGAAAAACTAGAAAGACTTAGTTTTGTATTTCCTTTCTATGTTTTTTTTTTTTCCAAAGAGCTTTAAAACCTGTTTTTAAAGCACAATGTCCATGTAAAATATTTTGTTGTGAAATTATGCTTATTAATGGATTACTACAGAAAAATATGCACCCTTGTGGGTATTCAAGGGTGTAACATAAATGAAACATCTGGTATTAATTTCAGTGGGATCATGCCTTTAATTTCTCAAATTCAGAGAAAAAGGAAAAGAAAACTGGGGGAATATTGTAGTAGAAGTCAATTTTCCTAGATTCACTGGTCTAGAAATTTCTACCTATACCAAGGATGTAAAATAGAAAATATTCTAATCTATACAACACAAGACTTTATCCTCTATTTCTTTAGTGCACTCAAAAAAAAAAAAAATATTATCATGGGAAAAAAAAACCCAACCAACCAACTAAAACAAAACAAAGGAACATAAGTAAATCTGACAATAAACATACTATATATTTATTCTATCTGCAATGTTATTAAAAAAAAAAAAAAAAGATAAAGCAGTTAACCAATCTCAGTAAAAACAATTACATACACCCAAAACTAATTTTCTGTTCAACCTACAGCAAATAATCAAAGCAATACAAAAGAACATGCCTTAAAAGCCCTAGAAAAATAACAGACGGTGTAGATTCTTGAGAGTATTTCAAGAGTAAAGAAAAGGTTTTAATAGAATCCATGCTAGGATTCAAATACTAGGAGCAAAAATTCAAACCAACATGGCCTGTATTTTATATTTGTTTGGGCTTTTTTTTGTTGTGGAAAATATGAATCATTATTAAATATTTTTCTATAGTGTACCACGATATCCATACAGTGAATAGTAAATAAGAGACCAGATTCAGCAGTGCAACTAATTTTTGTCTGGTAAGATTTTGCCATTCACAGTACTGAGTGGTATTCCCCCTAACCCTGTCATTGCCAAAATAAATCATCATGTTCCAATGCCCTCCTGAAAGGCACGTGCTCTCTCACTGTTATCACACAAGCATCTGTAAGCTAATAATGAATTTGAGTGGATTTGTATTTTGCCACAAAAGATTTACCATGGGGTGTACATGATTTTTCCCAGTCTGTCAATTTTGCTTTCCTGTCTTTCTTGATTTCTTGTTTAGTGATTCTGTGAATTTTCTATTCCTTAGGAAATTCTCACTTTATTTCAAAGGCAGCCTTAAGCCTTCAGCTCTGCTGAACCTCTCCCAGAGCCATTAAGACTATGTCTATGAAACATGTGCAGGACTACTTTCTGGCACTGTGGACAATTGGCTTGAAAGACCCTATGCACCCACTAATGAACTCGTACACAACAGAACAAGGTGCATGTATCCAAACTACATATTGGGAATGATTCCACTTCCATGCAAACCAAGTAGCCGCAGCCAAGAATCCTTTGGCACAAGGTGAAATCATGCCAGCAACTACCTTAAAAATTTAACAGTATAAACTCTTTCAGTATCTGGGAGTGCTGCCTGGCATTGTTCAATTCTCTAAGATGGTTATAACCTCATAGTTTTCATAGGATATAATTAGACAAGGCTAGGTTCTCAAAGGTGTTTGTGCACCTAGCTTCCATTTCTTTCAATGAATTTAGGCCCCCAAACTGCCTTTAGGAGGTGGGCCAAAGTGCACAGAATAAACACATAAACCTCTGCAAATTGAAGTAGATCCAAGTCCACTTTTGTTCAGAAGCAGCTTTCTGGAATTCTGTACAATAACACATGAAGAACATTCACTTCTGTAAATCAGTTGTTACTCCTCATTCATTTTGCTTTTCTTTTAATACAGTCAAAGACAAATGAAAATACTTCTGTGGAAACATCTCACCTCTTACTCTTGCAAGTTCATGTCAGACAAATGATGATAACTTCTGTCACTAACTAGATTGTTAGATTTATTTACCATTTTGAAAACTTTTAAAAGCACAGTCCTTTCTGCTATTTTTAAGTGTATAAAAATGGCTGGCTATTGTTTAGACAGAACTACAAATTATATGAGGGCAAACTATTTCTGCCATGCAGAGGCATCTGAGAGTAACAGTAACGTAGAAGGCTGTGCTATGAACTGCATAATGTGTACCCTGGTTTGTGTGTGGACAGCAGTGTCCTGAAAATCTCTCACCAAATTTCCACAATATCACTTTGTTGTGGCTGACTGGACCTGCCAACTGAGATTACTTCTCATGTTCTGTCTTTGTCTCACCTTCTAGCTGTTGTTCCTCTCCCCAGGCATTTCTGGTTTGATTCTTTGTTTTGTAAGAAGCTTTAGCAGAAACTAGCACATTAAGCTACAAAAAAAACCCCTGGTATGCAGCACACACTAAGGGTTTGAATAAAATCCACAAAAGAAGACTCAGATCCACAACAAGGCTTCAATGTATGTCTATCTGAAATTATTTCCAAGGTGGCAATTAATGTTATTCATGCATAATACTTATTTACTACTCTACTATACAGCATTCATAACATTCACAAATGTATTCTTAAACACATACATAGCAGACCACTCCTGGCATTTCTAATGTAGAGGAGACACTCACTGACTAGATCATCTGGACTCCAGTGTGTTCCTCCCAGTCGATTTACTTTTACTGAGAGGACATTGACATTGATGACAAGTCCCATAAGCTCCAAGTGTGAAAAGTTTAGCCAAACTGACAACTATTTTACCACTTGAAAATATTTTGACATCCGTGGATGAAAATTATGGTATTTTAAAACTGTTTGTCACGTTTGAAATCTTAAGGACTATTCAGATAAAATACATCTCAATGTGAACAAAAATGTGACATGCAAATAAAGTTACGCCACATTATTACCAGAGAATATTTTTTTATTAGTCTTTCACTGAATGTGAGAAAGGCTAATAAACCAAATAAGCCTAAAATGTGTGCAGAAAACATGATCAGTCATCAAATAAACCAAGCATTACTATGAGAGACAGAATATTTGAAGGCTTATATCCCATCACTTTCCTGCTTTTAAAGTTTCTATTAGAAGTTTTCTGTCACTAAAAGCACTTATTTAGGTCTCTCCTCCAACAGATGCTTCCTTTCACAAAACCAGTAGGAACTTCAGGTCTATGCTTGTAATTAAAAGAAGCTTCTGGGAATAAGTTCTAGTATTGGATCACTGATTAGTTAAATATTAGCTCTCCCAAGGCTCTGGTTTTCATTGCTCCAGATAGATCTCCCTGCTATACAGATATGCTCTTGATAAGGTTCTTTATTAACACTATATATGTGTCAGGGCCACCGTGTCTTGCAGCATGGAATTGAATTCTAGCTTTATTTATTTATTTATTTATTTAGCTATATAAATAAAACAGAAATCTGTTGTCAGATTTGCCCTAAATTGATAATCAAATTAGAAACAGTACTACAGGTAACTTGCAGACAAATACAGAAATATATGCAAACATCTACACATGGTACCACCAATAAATTATGCAAGCCGAATAAAAGACGATTCTTGAATGATCAGTATTGTTAGTAACAATGTTGCTGTCACATGTAAAGTATCTTAAATTCATGGCAGAAAATGTGATTCTTGTCCTTCCTCCACCCCCCCTCTAAAAAAAAAAAAAAGTAAGAAGAAAGCTTTGAAAGGGTTTGTGGAAAAAGAAAAACCTTAATTTTTCAGGACTTTTTAAGAAAAGTGGCACATTTCTTTTCAAAGACCTTTCCTGATGATTTTGTTGTTTTCACCTAGGGATTGTCTGGCTAATCCATTAACTCACGTTATGTGCAGAGGGGCAAGACAAAATTCCTATTGTTTTAATTTGCTAATCTAATGAGGGATTCATCTCACTAAGTTTAGAGCATCTAAGAGTCATTAATTTTAGTCTGCAGTCATCACACAGTTTCTTTCTAGAGTCAATGGAGAAGAATTGGCATTATCACAGAGTGATAAATCCGCTCCAACATCGGTGTCTAAAAGGTGAAAGAATCACCCTGTAGAGATGCCTGCTTTTCTATATCACCTGTGAAGACACCTCCATTAAGTCACTAACAATAGCCATCTAACTTTGAAAAGCTTGCATTTAAATCTGCTCAATGTCATCTCACCTGATTTTTCTTGTAACAGACCATGATTACTTGAACAGTATTTCCACCAGTGACTAGGATAAAGGGCTCTTTGTTTCAGCGTCACAAATCATTCAGATTCCCATTCTGCCATTCTGACCTACAAAGAGCCATGCTTTATTTGCAGTGGAGAATGATGCTCAGCATTGAGGAAGGGTGGAAGAGCTTGATGTGAGGTTAGTAAGTCCTTGTAGATGAGGCTGAAGCATTTATCTGCCAGAAGTTCTTCTTTTTCAGTGTTCAACCGCACTTTACTGATTGGCAAGTGCTTGCATTTCCTGATTGCTTTTGATTCAGATTGCCACACAGAGGATGATTTTCCCTTTTTCTTTCTTGATGTTACTGATGGAGGGTTTTTTTACAATGTTCTGCATGGCCTTTTTGCCCCATGTTCAGCTTCAGTTTTTTGAGTTCATCTATGGCATCCCCAGATTGCATATATGATACTATCTGTCCCGTCTTAGACAAAATACCCTAAATTCAGATTTTTTTCCAACATGCTTCTCTTTGTGACACTCACTGTTTCTGTACTACTCTTCCACACTTACAGCCTTTGGGATGCTGGACTTAAACTCTCCCTCAGAGATTTTTGCAAGTAACATAAGTACCTTTTTCCTGTTTCCAATGCGTAAGAAATTCCTGGCATCCACACATTGTTTTGAGCACTGAAAGTGAGAAAGTATGTGTCTGCTTAGAAAAATCCTTCTGCCTTTCTCATCCTTGTTCAAAGTGTAGCAAGAACACCTAGTGCCTTCTCTAAACACTTCTTGCACCATGCCGGAGATTATTTGCTTATCTCATTTCACATGGAATCCTTTTCTGATCTGTCAGCCACATCCAATACCTCAGGCAGTTTGCTGCACCTTTCCATCCATATACATGGCTTGCAGTTCACACTCAAGTCCTTTGTAAATTACTTTTGACCTTGTTTATCAGCTTTATGGCAAATCGTACTAAATTAGCTCACGGTGAGTGTTTAATAGAGTTTTATATATTTACATATTTGATGTGTGGAGTTCATATATTATTTAAGCTTTTACTGCTTTGAAAGGTTTTCTTTTTTAATGCAGCCATTAGAGGCTGCAGTCATCCTAAACTCATTTGATCATGTGGAATTTCCTCTTTCAGCTGCTCTGTGGTCAGGCTACTTGTAAAATCATTATGGTTTAATTTTGCTAGAAATGTGAGTCAGTGTCATGGCTCTGAGTCCTCTCCTCCCCAGGGTACAGCTCTTTGGGTTCAGCACCAAACTAGAGGGAGTGTTGCTGGTCAGCTCCAAAGAAAGCAATGGAAGGTGTTTCACTAACTTTCCCAAATATCTCTGCTAGGGAGCTTCAGAGGGGCTCCTTCTCCAGCTGTGGGAGATGCTTTCAAGCTGAAGCTTCTGTGCACAGTGTCCACCTGAATTCCCACCCCTGCCATGTCAAAGCCATTGCTTTGCTCTGCCATCAGCCTGATCCCTGGCTTCAGTCTGTCCCCATGAAGGTGCACAGTCCCCAGAGTTGGGGCTGCCAACTCTGCCATACTCCTCAGATGCGACATGCCTGCCTGGGGCAGTGGGACAGCCCTGACTACCAGTGCCTACCCCTAGCAAACCTCATGGAGAGACCCCTTTTCCTCCTGGAGCCTCCAGCCTTCACATTTCCATGGAAGCCAACTCCCTAAAGTGAGCACAGCCAAGCCCTGGCCCATCCCACCTCTTCTTGATAATCAAGAGAATCTGTTCTGCAACACTGCATGCATCAAAACAGAGCAACACTCTAGAATAGGATTTGGAGAGAGTCCTAAATATGTGAGCACTGCAGAAGTTGAAATACGAAGATAATGCAAAAGTGAGGAAAATGTGGAAAAATTATTTCCTATTAGAGGTATCACAAAAGAGAGGATTTTTAGAAAAATTAAATAAAAATCCCTCAGCTTAAACATACTTTCATTTTTTCTACTAATTTCAGGACTTTGTAGTTCAACTCGCTTTGCTTCAGTGATTCACTTCATTCTTGATGGTTCACTGAGCTGGGACAATAATAGACTGCACAATAAATGTTCCTCATGTGTTGTACCAATTTCATGCATGGGGATGATTTTGATGAAATGTACTGCTTATGAAAGGAATCAATAGGCAGTAATAGCCTTAGCTGGGCCAGGTACAGGAAAGAAAGAGGCTATACACACTTTCCCTAGTAGGTCTGCCGATACATCTCTATTACTTGCAGCAGCTTGAATCTTCCGGTCCAAAACATGCTGGAAAGCGGGTTAGGGATCAATTTCTGATTGCTAAAATGCCAAATACAATCTAAACCTTAGAAACCATCCAGTGAATACACATGACCCTTGGGATCTTTATGACCCTGCTCAACTAGGTGAGAGAGCTGCACTTTTCACATTTTGTGAACTGATAATTGAAGCTGCCCTAGTCTATGAGGTTTTCATTCTCTTTTCCCCCCAATTATACTGAATATTTCCATTTGATATGCATACTATGCTTGTGTCTGTTTGTATGTGTGTGTGTGTGCTTTCGTATAAATATGCATATACAAAGGTTTCTGTATGGGGAAATAGGGAAGTAAGGTTGATACTTGGTAGATGTATAATTGTACCAAACCATTGCATTCATATGATGGCTTTGAACTTGAAAACATATTTTGGAGCAAATGCTACATCATGAGCAATAGTAGAAATATTACGTCACATGCAGTAGTTACTCTCAAGGGAAATAAGAAAAGGAGAATATGTCTTTCTTCCCTGATTGGTGAGAACAGTCTGAAACTGGAGAGAGATAGTTTACAAGGGCATGTGGTGATAGGACATGGGGAAATGGCTTTAATCTGAAAGAGAGTAGGTTTAGATTAGATATTAGGAAGAAATTCTTTATTGTGGTGGTGGTGAGGCACAGGAACAGGTTGCCCAGAGAAGTTGTGGATGCCTCATCCATGGAAGAGTTCAAGCCCAGTTTGGGTGGGCATATGAATGACTTGATGTTTTGGAAGGTGTCCCTGCCCATGGAGGGAGGGTTGGATCTCAGTGATCTTTATAAGTCCCATCCAACTCAGACCAGTCTCTGATTCTAGGATTCTATGAATGTGATAATTTTCTCCAGGCAATACAGAATCACAGCTATGTGGTAACTGATGGAGCACTTAGTTTTGCAGTAGTCAAACTCTTTAAAGTGAAAAGAGAGATCTTGGAAATAGAAATGAATAAGAATCTTTACAAAGAAGAAATGCATTGAATTCTGGTTTTTCATTTTTCTGTTTTGTGCTTGGTTATGATGCGAGAAGAAGGCATTTGACTTCAAGGGACATAAATCAGACATTTTTGTGGCAAGTCCAATGGCTTAACCTACAACCTTGCATTGTGTGAAAGGAAAAGAAAAACAATTATTAACAAGCTGCTCTGATGCACAGAGGAAACCAAGCAGAATGAGACACATATGGATATAAAAAGGGAATAAACCTTGGCCTTCTCATTCCAGCCACTTGTATTTTGGGGCTATTTCTAACACACTGTCAACCAGAAAAGTCTCTCTGTCATAACCTTTGTTAATGAATTTCATACATTGTGCCAATTTCTATGTAAGTATGTCAAGAATAAATAGTTCAAAATTATTTGTTGGTGAATCACAAATAACCGTGGAGTGAAACTGATTTTTTTACAGAGCCAAACTGAATCCTAACCTTATCAAACTATGTGACCTAAGAGTTTGCTAACTGAAGGAAATAAATGAAAAAGCAGATACCTGTACTAGAATCACAGCCACTTTATGGTATAATTTCTCTGTGTCTACTTCAAAGTGAAGCATCAGATTTTATAAGTTGAAGATTTGGTCATAATATAGAAGTTGTTTGGGTGGTTTTTTTGTTTTTGTTTTTGTTGGGGTTTTATTTGTTCGTTTGTTTGTTTTGGATTTTTTTTTTTGTAATTTTCAGGGTTTTAAAGCTAAGAAAGATTTTAAAAATTAATTTGAAGAAAATCAAGGCCTTTTATTTCACAAGGAGGAGTAATCAAAATGAGGCACTGATCTGGCACAAAGCTTTTCTGTAGAATGCATGCTTTTTTTTAACTTGTCAAACATACACACTTGTTCACAGAAGAACAAAGAAGCTGGTCAACAGTTTAGAGAACTCTTATGAGGAGTGGCAGAGCGAGCTGAGGTTGCTTAACCTGGATGAAAAGGAAAAGGGGAAGTTTCTGGTTCTACATTCCATCACACCTTCTCTCAGTGCCTAATCTTATAATCATCTCATTTGTGCAAGCTTCTGCTGCTCATCAGTCGTTTCTCACATCTATTTGCTTTCCTTACAACAGCAAAAACTAATGTAGAGAACTAGGAGATGTCTGCCATTTTGATGACTCCTATTAAAGGTACTAAATTTTTCGATAAAAAATATAAGAGCACTAACTGCAGCTTTTCTCATATATAGGTTTTTGTGAGATCAGCATTCAAGACCTATAGAAATGAAAGTTCTGCAAATGAGCAATTAGTAGTCCATAATTGTATGTTATGCATGTTTTAAAGGTATCTGTACGAAAAGTAAAACATGTGGAGAGAACAGTTGAACTGGTAACAGTTTTCTTCATGTGTATATTTGCAACAGATTTCTTTTCCATAGTTTGCTTAGCATTGGGATCTTGTTCAAATAGTTTTATAGTCACTCCTGTATTTTTAAAATTCACATTTTCTATTGATTTCACTGGCAGGCTACAATGCTAGCTATGTAAACCATTCTACTTTCAATCAGTTGCAGGATTCATATTCTTAGAAATTATTAAAATGTTCTATTAGACACCTGTCTGCTTCTGAAAATAAAATAGTGCTCATGCATATAAATGTAATGCCCAAAGGGAGATGTTTTTGTAGAAGCTCAGATCATACCAGTTCTTCCATAATCTCACAAATCTGTCATTATTGCCACCAGTACTTTGGGCTGGTTTTTTTGGTTTTTTTTTTTTATTTCTCCATTTGTTGGGTTTGTGTTGTTTGGAGGGGTTTTTTTTGTTTGTTTTGTTTTTGTTTAGTTTTGTTTGATTTATCTAGGGCCAAATAAAACATATAAATATTCAACAGTATTAAAGGTCAATCCCCCATTCAGTTTACAGGTGGCAAACGCAGTCTGTGAATCTTACCATCAATAATTTGTTACATCTGTAGTGGCATGTTCAGATTTATACCAAATCATTGGCAGAAACTCATTCACTTTGAAGCAACTAAATGGTAGAAGACACTGTGCAGCATGTCAAATTAGGCAGAATTATGCATGTCTACTATCTTTTAAGCAGAGTTTCCATTTCCAGGTCACTAAGGTTCAAAGTAATCTATGGGCAAGCCTTTAGCGATAGATGAGAGAAATTTGTGAAATCTTAAGATTTGATTGTCTCATCCCAATCCCAGGGCAAATCCAGGGGTGCATCAGCATCCTCCCTTCATTTCACTGCATATCATGATTTCAGAAGTAAGAAAATGAGTATGAACTGACAGAAATTTTTTGTACTTTGCTCAGTTCCTCAGTCTGGATGAATAAATACTGTTAGGCAAGGGTACATGTTACTGTTGATCTGTCTGCCTTTAAAATACTAAAATAAGTCTGTGAGAAGAATCCTGATGACTGCTTGTAACTAAGAAGATATATTTACAGAGTAGCTAAGTCAAGACTAGACACTTCTCATAACAAAAATGGCTTTACTTTTCCATGAAATAAAATAACCAAAGAACTATCAGTCCTCATGTGTTTGACATAACATCCTCTTTTAAACTAAACTAAAATACATCCTGAAAATAAGCTGTTTTTTTTTTTTTTTTTTTTCTCCAGAGAACCTGAAGAGGGGAAAAGAGAATGACAAGTTATTAGGTTCATGTTTTTTTAAAAATGAAATCTTCCTTTAAATAAATAGGCCTAGAGCTACAGGATCAATATTAGGATGTGAATAATATTCTGTCAAGACTTCCAAAAAGAAAGGTCTGTAATTTGATCTTGGTATTCCAAGGTCAAAAGGAAGTTAGTGCCCCTCACACTCTTGTTCTGTAAATAAACTGCCATCAGCATCTTGCTTTTCTAACCAGGATGATATCTGAGATTTTTCTGTTGAAATTTGGTACATCAATGGAAACAACACAGAAGCTGTTAGAAGAGCAGTTTGCTGATCTCCTGATACATTTATTTTTCAAGATCTTGTAATTACAATGAGCACTGTAGTACAGGCACAGTTCAGAGACAAAAGTAGCAGCCTTGCCGTAAAAAGAAAATGGAAGATTATTTTGGAAGAAAAGAAACTGAGAACAACTTAATAGATTTCTTTGTGACCTCTGAAAAAATCAACATGCATCCATATTTTTGCCCCAGTGTATCTTTCCAATCATATTAGAGGGAAAAAAAGCCATCCACTTTTTATGTGTGCACAGGGCACTAGTTACTGGATATATGATCTAACTTATGCGTAGTGATAACAATTTCAGGATCAAGTCCTTGAAAGTATATTAGGGAATGTAATATACAGGTGTTGTCACGAAGGATTTATGTACATCCACGTTTGACTTTCAAAGTCCATCCTGTGGCCACTGGTCCTGCCTCTAATTTTCAAGAGGAAAGAAAGGTCTGCAGCAGATGGAAAAAAGGGGAAAAACGTGGTAAGTGAGAAGCCATATACCTGATGCTGAGCTGAGGAAGCATCTGGTGGCAGAGTGGAGATAGGTGGAACACTCACATCATCGTGGCCTAGCTCTTCCCCAAGGAGCTTGATGATGGGTAGCTGGTCACTCCCTCCACCTCTTTTTGGTGTCCTGTACATGGGGAAAGGGCAGACAAAGAGCTCTGTGAGCCCCAAGTCACATTTTCTCTCTCTCCCTGGCCCAGTGAGGACTTTCAAATGACTCTGAAGCACTCAGGTACTGCCCATCGGTGAAGCAGAGAGCAGCAGCAGTGTTGAGGATGGGACTGGGCAGGTGATGGCTCATTACACCTTGGTGAAGCAGCTCTGCTAGTTCTGCCCAAGACCCGCCCACAGCTGTGAGGGTACCTCTCCCCAGCTCAGGACCAGAATTTTTGCATATGACTGCTCCTGGGGCATGTGTTGGAAAATCAGAATTCTTTTTGACTGTTGGGTCTTTTGCTTTACTAAAAGGAGTCGGTCGGTGACTTTTAGCACCTTCTGCCTGTATCTGTTGATTCCTTTTGAAGAAGTAGTGCATGTCTTTAGGATAGACAAGAGTTATGTGTCAGTGATTCTGCTTTTGCAAAGGAGGTGGAGTAGGTGGAAAAAGTATTTCTAATTGTCATCTGTAAAATTACTACACCTCTTAAGAAGAAGGATAAGGATGGGAGTTTCCTAATACATATGACATTCTGTCTCAAAACAATTAAATTTGGTAATAGATGTACAAATGAAAGGACCTATTTCATGTTTTTTGTCCAGGTGACATTGTTGGTTCACCTGCAGAACATGGTTCTCACTAGTATTTAGGAGGAGAGAGCAGTTTCAGCATTTAGAGTTTGAAAAATACACGGCAAGAGCCATAGAACAACTATTTTTGCTCACTTGTTCCCCTTCTATCTATACTTCTTATACCTCTGCTTTCTTTGGGTGATTTTTTAATTTGTGTGTTTGTTTTTCCCCATGTTATGGCAATATTACTGACTGTTGACAAAACATTGTATTTTGTAAATAATCCCTGGCTGTTACTTGCTGGTCTGTGGAAACTCTGTCTCTGGACTCTGTTGCCAAGGTACAGCCTCTTTCTCCCTGTCCCCTAACAAGAGACACGCTTTCCACTTGGACCACTGCTTTGGCTGAAGAAAACATGACCTTCCAAACATTGCAGCAGTTGTATGGGGAGACCTGCAGAAAGAGGGTGAGTGACTGCAGGTGGCAGGGAAATATTCACACATACTTATGTCCAAAATCAACTTGGTAAAACTGCTGCAAAGCAGCTTGACAGAAAAAGCCCTGGAGGACACAATGTGAACATAGGCCAGCAAGATGACCTTGCCACAAAACAGAGAGTGGTATCCAGGGCTGCACTAGGCAAAACATTGCCAGCAGCTGGAGGGAGGTGACACTTCACATCTGCTCAGCACTGTGCCCAGACCTGGGTTCCCAGTAAGAAAGTGCCACAAACATACTGGGGAGAGCTCTTCCCACCATTCCCATCATGATTTTTGAGATCAGAGTGGGATGCTGCGCTGACATCGTGCTGTCCCTGCAATGGATCCAATACCTGCAGGGACAGTGCTGTGCCAGGTCTCTCACTGGGGACAGTCAGACTTTTGCCAAGCAGCACTATCCAGCAATGGGACCCACCTTCCTAGCCTCATTCTATCCACCTGGACAGTATCCTGAGCTCTGCCAGCATGTCCCAGGTGCGGCTGCTCCTGTCCTCAACAGGATGGGCCAGGTGAATTTTTGCTGCACTTTCAGGTGGGCCTCCCCTGCAGCTCCCAGATGTGCTGGCACAGTTGAGTCCATCAGCATCAAGCCTTCTCATGCACAGTGCTGTGTGCTCTGCAGGGATGACCCTGGCCCTGTGCAAGAATGCACATCCATCCTGGCATCACCCAAGCTGTTGCTCTGTCAGCATGTGTGGGTGACTCAGGGCAGCTTGGCAAGGAAGGGAGACCTACTCGTCTACAGGGATGCCATGGTCATCCTGAAGCCCAGTTAAGACATTCAGACTCCAGCTGCCTTTCCTACCAAGCACTGGCCCTGGCACCAGGGCAGGGACACCCAAAGGGTCCTCAATCCTGGGTGCACCCATGTCCACACCCATGGCAGATGTACACCAGAGGTACAATAGCTGAGAGTGTGTACCCCTGGGGTAGAGCCTATGGCTGGTGGCTGCCACTACAGCCTGGAGTTATCCCTCCCTGGTATTCTGTGCAGGGAACACAGCTCTGCTGCATGAAATGCCTTGGAAAAGCCCAAGGAGGCCACTATGAGGTCATTGCCTGCTGCTCCACTTTGCAGCACCCGCTGGCTCTAGCTCTGCTTGACCCTGGACCAGCTGTAGGTGCTGAGCAACAAGAAGAGAATGACTAGAGATTCAGAGAAACAGAAGGAAGAGATGGAAGGCAACAAGCAGACCAACTTGCTTGTCCTAGTGTGGCCCTGCAGTTCCTTCATTGTCAATTTCCAGTGAGTCTTGGTGTCACATCTCACAGCAGAGATGGACAGACAGTGCCTCTGTCATGCCCTGCAAGACTTCATCCTGCTTCTCTGACTCTCACCTCAGGACAAGGCTGTGCAGGTGCCTGTCTCTACCCAGAGGCCAGGAGTCTGTTAAGGCTCTTTGATCCTTCTGGCTGTTGAAATGTGTTTGCTTTAGTATTTTTTGAAAGTATTTGAAATTTGAAATATATTTGAAAGTAAGGACTGAGGACCCTTCACCTAAGAGAGCAGTTTTTGCCTCACAGAGCAGGGGTCCAGAGGAAGTAACAACTTTTCCTTTCTTCCTTACCTATATCCATGGGCAGAAGAGTGGAGTGTGGACACACCCTGGGCTGAGCTAAGCACAATAGGAAAGGAACATAATTTCTGATAGTCAAGCAAACATTTGCTCCTTGATAAAGGCTCTTGGTCAGAACTCCATTGTTTCTTTCTGGGGCATGAATCTTCCTCAAAACTACTGTCATGGGTTAGCATAGTTTGAGTTTTTGAGGAAGACTCCTTCAGCCTCGGAAGTGATTTTTTTGCAAAGAGGTGCTTACAGTTTCCTCTAGACCTGACCTAACCAATCAACTGGCTAGTTGGAATATTGACAACTTCTTTAAGCCACTTAAGAAGCTTGGTACGCCTCTGTGATCCACATTTAAGAACGAACAGAGCCCGGGAAGCTCTCTCTGACTTCCAGCCTTCGGACAGGTAACTGGGGGGGCCCGGGGCACGGCCCAGCGGGGCCGGGCCCTGCTCGGCCCGGCTGGGCCGGCCAGGAGCCCACCCTGGAGCGGCCCTGTTCCATCTGCGGCCCGGCCCGGCCCCCCCAGCCCTGCTCCGGCCCCAGCCCTGCTTCGGGCGGGCCAGGCCCCCTCAGCTGCTCCGGACGGGCCATGCCCCCCCTCACCCACTGCTGCTGCCCGGCAAGGAGAGATAAGCGAATTCCAGCTGCAAGGCCGGGTGAGATTAACTCTTTTAGTGCTGTAAGATTTCTCCAGAACAGATGAAGCCTGCAGACATCAATCCTCTCCCGAGTCAGAGGAAAAGGACAGATGAAGGCACGTGAAATAAACAGCACAGAGACACCAAAGTCAGCGAAGAAGGAGGAGCTGAAACCCTGAGAGAGGAGAAAGAGGAGATGCTTCTCCTGGAAGCTGAAATTCTCTTGTAAGGCTGTGGTGATGGACTGTAATATATCAGTGTACCCGTTGTAATTTCATGAAAGCATGGGGGGGCAGAGCGTTCAAACCGCAACCATGGGTAGAAGTACCTGTGCTGCATTAAGCAACTACTGAAGTAGCTGTGATTTAATGAGAAGTTTTAACAGAGAGAGTTGAAAGTGATGTAGACTCTCTTGCTCCCAGAGGAAGGCCTCTGTGCCTTTTCAGTTGAAGGTGATGAGGACCCTCTTGCTGCCTGAGAAGAAGGGGGCCTCTGTGCCTAGAGATAAAGATGCACCTACAGACAGGTGAAAAGAACTTTTGTTTTGAAGGAGATGAGGACCCTCTCGCTGCCGGAGAAGAGGAGGGCCTCTGTTCCTAGAGATGAATATGCACCCACAGATGGGTAAAGAGAACTTTTGTTTCTGAACAGCTCATCCTTAAAATGGTACCCCATTAGCTAAAGATGAAACCCTCAAGCAGTTGTGGGGAAAGCTGCAAGTTGAGGGAAGGGACTTTCACAGGCAAGCAGAAACCATCCCGGGTGGCCTTGCCGTGACACTGAAGCCACAAGAGAACTGTTTAACTGTTTTCGTGTGGAGATGTCTCCATAGCATGAGCAAGAGAGACTCCTCTCCCTAAGTGGACTGAGAAAGGTTATTATAGAGATGGTAAACTGACTCTGGAAAACCTTGAGGGTTGTCTTTTTCACGTTGTCGGTGGGAGGAGGGAAGAAGGTGGGGGGAGGAGAAGTGTTCTGAGGGTTTAGTCTAACTTTTTTTTCCTGCCTTTTAGTCCTGTTAATAAACTTCTTTATGCTTTTAAGGTTTAAGTTTTGTGCCTGCTTTGCTTTTCTCCTGGTTCTTATCTCACAGAAGGAAAATAAGTAAGTAATGGGCTTTTTGAACTGAACCAAACCACTACACTACTTAAGTGAGAATGGCATACATCTATGGACCATTCTTCACATCCCTTCCCAAGCCAGCACACTTTTACGCCTTTGCCGAGCAGAAAGAAGAGCTTAAGGCTTTCCAAGTCAGACTCCTATTTTGAACGGAAATGATACAAAGTCACATATTCTCCTACACTTTTATTTGTCAGCTGTGCACAAGTCCTCAGTACTTCTGTACAAGTGATAAGAAGAAAGAGATGAAAACTTTGTTTTGGTGTAACCTGGCCAAGTCTTTTAAGCTATGGATGTGAGCAGCCCGAAAGGTGACCTGAATGAAGGAGAATAGTCATTGAACAGAAGAAAATGTCTGCTGAAATACTAACAGAGAAAATGCCTACCAGCCGGGGAACTAGGCATCTGAACCAGAACCATCCTGGAAAATTGCAGCTGGCATCTTTGAAGTACAGCTGGATACCTAGAAACCAGAGGCATCCTGGGGTAACATGGGTAATTGTAAAAAGATGGAATTATAAGGGTAATTTACCCTGTGAAATGGGGAAGGATAGTCAAATAAAAGGGAAAAACATCCTGATAAAGTAAGATTCCATAACTACTAGTAACTGCAAAAGCAGGAAAATAGCCTGTAAACATAAATATCAGTCTGCAAGAATAGAAAATATTGTAATCTATTGGCCATCCCAGGCAAAAAATAGAAAATAACATTATGTACTAGCTGCCAAACCAGGGTGTTCAGTCTTTTTATGTCTCTGTGATATATATAATTTTTGCCCAAAGTGGACTTTCTCTCTCTCTTAGAACTCATCATGCTTCATATACCCAAAAAAAAAAAAAGGAGAAATTTATAAGGTAAATTATAATTTTATAAACTATGCTCTGTGTCAGTGTGTATTGTAGAGCCCTGTTAGCTCAGGGCTGAATCTCTCTGCAGCCACAGGCTGGGTAGCCCCAGGCGAGTCATGACAGCTGCTGTATCCAAAGCCAAGGATTTCTGCATTCCTAGCTAAGGTAGCTGGCCATACCAGTCTAAGGAGAGGGAAAGATGATGGAGGTTGAGCAGTATGATCTGAGACAAAGCCTCTGATGATTCAGACATTATTATTTTCTTTTGTGCCTAGAAGTTTATGAGAGCTGGGAGCAGGGGCTGTTCCCACCCATAGGGATAGTTATACCTCATGTGTTGTGATATCTCATGACAGTGATCATACTAAGTGTTCAGGGCTCTGGACTAACAAGCTGAGCATAGTCCATTTTCTGTTTTCCTCTGCTCAAAGAATTACACTATTTTGACGATGCAAACATCTGGGTTTCACCTTTGGCCTTATCCAAGTCCAAAGTATTCTAAAAGAAAACAACCTCTCCACTCTGAGCAGGTCCACATTGCAAGGTGCCGATTAGCACAGACATATCTAAGGGAGCTAAACAGGTATGGATGTGTTGAAAGTAATTTTAAGCAACAAGAAAGCAATACTAGCAATAAAGAAAGTAATATTCATTATTTTTGAGTTTTCAGAAACATTAGTCAATTTGAGTATGGTGAAAAACATTTCTATTATGAGACTGGTAGGTTTCAAGCTTTACATAACTACACTGTAGACCTATACATGATGGACAACACAAACCTTTCTGCCAGATAGACAGAGAGAAATAAATAAATTTAGAGCAACTACTCATATGACTTAGCTCAGACAAAAGTTTCAGGATTAAAAGGCCTTTGCTGTAAAACTTCCTATTTTCCTCTGCAGACTAGGAAACTTAATATGGCTAGTTTATATGTGAACATTTGGAACCTAGGGATGATTTCTACTGACAGATAATTAGGATTAATTAACATCGAGCCTTTCAGATTACTGCTGGTCCATTCTCACAGATAGAACACGTTTGTCCAAATTATTAATTATATGTTGAGAAATTTGATCAAATGTGCTTCTGGGTCCTGGGTCCAGAAAGAAAAGTCATGAAGTCAGTTTAGTTACCACACTAAGGATTTTATTCTTTCAGCAAGTAAATACTTAAGGTGTAAACAGATTTAAACATGCATTTAAAGTGGCATTGTCAAGCATATTCTAGATTCTCCCTGACTTTCTCATGAAGTAAAAAAGTAAAGTTTGCGTTGACTTCCAGAGATGAGTTTAAGACAACAGGAAGTACTTAGAAATCTCAGCACTAACACAAGTGATGTGTTAAAAATTGAAAGTTCAGTCTAAAATGAGATTTAACCTTGGGAGCCACTATAGTTGGAATTACTGTAATAATTTGAATTTTACACCTTTCAGTTACTTCTAAAATGCACTCAAATTATTCTCAGCACATTTTTTATCTTATTATGAAGTCATGGGAACAGATTAATTTCCAGAAATTCAAATGCTTTCCACCTCTCTTTAATATTGAATAGCATTTGGTTATCTAAGCTTAGATCTGTACTAGTAAATTAAAAGGGCATGTTCTCCAGCTATAAGAGTAAATGTCAGAAAAAGACTCAATTCAGAACAGTTTAAGATAAATATTTCCTCTCCTGAAAATAAATATCTATACTATAGGCTGAAAACAGTATCTATATCAGTCATTGTCAGTGAAAAGATTATTTGGAATAAGGCAAAACTTAAAAAAATATGATCCATAGAGGGTTATTTCTGTAAATGATAAAATTATCACCTATGAAAAGGCTTGACTACTTCAATGCCTAACCAGCTGTATATGAAGACGAGACCCTGCATGTAGAGGTTGTATTCTAGCCATACTTAAAAACTGAATTTACATGTTTACCGTACTTCGACAACATCTGTGGCCTGACATTGATATAATTTAGATGCACCAGGTGAACTGTCTCTGTTTAGGACAGGCTTATGACACACTTCTGTAAAACATAGCCAGAAAAACCAAACTGTGAGACCACATATATATGAGGCCATATTAAGTCCCAAGATTCTCTGGCTGGAATCCCACCCTGCCCTGAAATTCAAGCTAATTAGTTAAATTGGTTTAGTAATAAGCAATTTCTCATGCCCATATTTATGTTTTGGATGATAAAATATTTTGAGCAAGGACTGTATTTGTTTTTTTTCTTTAAAAGGTCAATTTTAGTTCAATGAAAAGACTTTAAATGAATAAACAGATTTTTAGAGAAAATATACCGCCAATCACATTGTCCATGCTTTGTAATAACCGTGGAAAAGATCAAAAAGACAGTCCAACCCTATAAACGCTCAGCCAAATAACAGGTCACTTATCCTGCTACTATGAGGCTCACTAAGGGAAATAAAATTAATTCATATTTATCGGATTGATAGGAAAAATTTTAAGATATTTAGATACCATTTAAGAAAAACTTTCCTATAATTGATATCAATACTTACTACATTTGCTGTTACCTTTTCTTTTAAGTGTTAAGCCAAGGATCTGTGCTCAAGCTGTCCATTTTTTTTCTTATTATTGAAAACACTTCTCTTAATTCTACTTTATAACTCAGTAATAATCTCTAATATTTGAATCTACATAATGCATTAGAAATAAAATGCATGCATGTTCTTTTTTAACGTTGATTTTTATGCCAAAAAGCACTTCTGTCAGCAGGAAAGATGTTTTATTTAAGCTTTCACGTCTCCTGAGTGTGCTTCTCAAAAGAGAAGAATGGGTTATTTGTTATTTGAAAGATGAAGGTCGTATTAGAAGACTTGACTATTACTCTTTTCTGCAGCTTCTATATGGCAATAAAAATTACTTCTAATGTCTTTGATGTTTCTCTGTGTACTTGCAGTATCTTTGATACTTTAGGAATATCTTCCTAGCTGCATGCAAATGATTATGTTATATACAGAGAAAGATAATCTGATTTGCCCCTAGTAATCTTTTCCTTTATGCTTCTAGGTATAAATTATTTTGATAGAGTTAACTGCCCATCAGTTAACTTCTATTTTGGTGTGATACTTTTTTTTCACAGACTATATTACTGCACAAATTATTTAGCCTATTCAATTAAGTTATCACAGCATGCCATACAAAGTAAATCTATTCAAAATAAAAAATCTAAAACCTCTTTTAAATAGAGATTTCAGAATCTAACTCAATAATGTAGGCAATTGTGCCTCATTAAATGGATGACTGAATAGCTACATATTTAAAAGAAACTTCAATTCAAAATGCGATATTCATAACTAGAGATTTTGTAGGAGATCATTTTACAAATTAGACTAATGGAGTAGCAAAAGTGCATGCTTTGTCTTCAAAGACTAAATCAGGTTTATTAATAGGGAAAGAAGGAAAGAAGGAAAGAAAGAAAGAAAGAAGAGAGAAAGAAAGAAAGAAAAAAAAGAGAAAGAAAGAAAGAAAAAGAAAGAAAGAGAAAGAAAAAGAAGCCTCAAATAACACATAATGAAAGAAATAGTTTAGGACCTTCAAGACTAATAATGGGCTATACCTAATAAAGGTAAGCAATCCTTAAAATTATTATTAAAAATCAAAGAGAAAAATATCAGGTAATATTTTAGATTTCTCAGGTCATATAATTTTAGATAGATATTTTATTATTTATATCATAAATATTATATCTATATATTACAGATATGAGATTATATACTAGAGAAAAATATCAAATTAATAAAGAAGATTTTAAAATTGTAGTAAATATATTGTATAACACAAGTTTTCCTGCAATTCATGTGATGCAATGTGTTTTACTATCAGGGAAAAAATGCATAAAAATTCTGCAGTTAAAGATTATTTATAGCTTGAAGAATTTATCTTTTTTTTTCCTAATAAAATACTGGCAAACAGACTACACAGGTAATTTCATCCTTCCGAAAAGCAGGGCATGCCAAGCCACTTAAGACTATAAGCAAATATTTCAGATGTCATGGTAGAGTCTTTAAATAAGAAGTACTAATTTGAGCTCAACTCTTCATGGGGCATAGTCTAAACTGCCACAACCTGCACCTGAAATTTGCTGTGAAAAAAGTTAGTACACGCAGAGTCACAACAGTATCAGAAGCAGAAACAAAAAAAATCCTGTATTGGCCCATGAGTGGAAAGCTAACTCACTTGTATCTTTCACTGCAGAAAACATGTTAGAAAATGCCTCTTTGTAACAACAATTAGGGTGAATTATTTTCACTAATTTCAGAAAAATTACTTCCCCATGTGGAACTCATCTCTAGCATGAAAAGGGCCTCTTCCAAATTTCAAGAATAAAGCGATGCTATTATTCACAGCAGTTACTATTATTCAGACTGCTCCATGAATTCCAGTAGGTACTTCCAAAACTGCTCTGAAATAATATTACCTATCCTCTGTTTAAACTTACCCAAGTCTGTGGTCCAACTGGATTACATATTTCTCTTCTTGAAGAAAAGTATTGACTGCCACATCCACAAAACCTGAAACCATAGCTGGTCTTTGGGTGCTTATTCTGCAATTTTCCAACCGTATGAAAAACTGAATTGGCAAGAATTTATTAAAAAACCCCAACAAACAACCACAAAAAAAAAAAAAAAAAACAAAAACAAAAACAAAAAAAAACCTCCTGCCAACATTTTCCTTTTCTGGCACACCTGAAGAAAATATTTCTCTTCGGTTCTAGTTATTGTCTTGCCTTCATTGATTCATACATTCTGCTTTCCAAAGTGGCAGGAAACCTTATGTGTCTTGTTTTAGCCTTTTGAATCTGCCTTACACTGCTTGACACTATCTGGTTGGGCAATAACTTATCTTATGACTGAGAATTTTTTATGTCTTGCTACTTTTAAATGTTTTCCATTAGAAAATTAAAATCTGTCTCACTGGCATTAAAAATACTATATCTTGCTCTCAATTTAGATTTGGCTAAAATCTGCGAACTACAACAATTCGATTTCATACCTACCATTGACATACCTACACATGACAGACTAAGCAACTTACATAACAATTTAAGTCTGGAAATCAGAGAAGGTCTTTTTTTTGTTCATATAAACATATTAACAGGATGGACATATACACTGTTGAGCTAAATAGTTTCAGAGCATAGAGACACTTCTGATGTTTAATGAAACCCTCAAGGACTACAGATAACTGTGCAATCCTGTGATTCAGCTCAACTCTTTTTAATATAAGATTGATGTATGAAGCCCAAAAAGCAACAAGTCTCATGCTACTCCCATGAAAATGCCACAAAATCTCAGGAATATTTCATTTATTATTAGCTTGTTCTCATGTAACCCCCAAACGTACTCTTGCTGCTGTGTAGTAGTGCTTGTTCCAATATCTTCTGGGCCTGTCTCCCCTGTTAATCCACATTCCCAATTGCTGGGTAATTTGAGTTTGTTATCAGCTATCTGATAGGTGCTTCTCACTTCTTTGTTAGCCCTTGTTTAAAACAGTAAGTTCCCTCAGTCCCAAATGCTGCTGGCATTTTCCCCTTTCTTTTCATCCTTGTTCCATTTGCGTAAATTGACCATCACTATGACAGTGCAAAATGCTTCACTTTGAATGGCTCACCTAGTGGATATATTGCAAATTTTCTCATTAGTCACTCCCAATCAACAACTGTTTGTCTACACTTTCCTAATTTACTTTTTCTTTTCTTTTTAGCCTTTTTCTCTATCCAGCTGAGACTATGCAGTTCTTAATGCACTAAGTCTTGAGACACTTAAAGTGTTCTTAAAGTGTCACATAAGATGAAGGTATGCATGGAACTGGATCCAAAACACTAACTTTAGATATAGCTCCATTATCAGTTAAACTGGTATGAGGGTGGACTACCAGGTAAAGGGGTGGCTTCTTTCTCTCTCTTCCCTCACTGCACACTCCCTCAGCTTTCTCAGCAATCACATGACACATAATAAAAACACCATTATTTCTTAACAAGCAAATAAATTCCCTCCTGTTCCTCTCAAGGCCATCTAAATACTCAAATCTGCACAGCAAAGGCCCTGAGAACACGTAGCGGGAGCCAAAGGACAGAATGGGAGTGCCTTTTTTAGCAGCAAATATATTAAAGGGAAACAGGTAGTATTACAAAGCTTTTTTTTTTTTTTTTTTTTTTTTTTTTTTTTTTTTCTTTTATTTTTTTTCATCCCCAGACCTACCCATTTCAACACTTTCATCACTTTCTCACAATTGCTTCATTCATTTAAACACACAAGCACAGAGTTTTCATATGTGAGTACTCTCACTGGGAATTATACTGTCAATTGCTATTTTCCTTTCACTCACAATGAATGAAGATCCAAATTACCTCCATACTGTTTGTTAAAGAATATCTTCAAACTACTTTTTAATGGCCTACTGAATCAAGAGAAGGAATCATAGAATGTTTTGGGTTGAAAGGGACCTTAAAGACCATCTAGTTCCAACCCTTTTTCCATAAGCAGGGATGCCTTCCACTAGACCAGGATGTTCAAAGGCTCATTCAGCCTAGTCTTGAACAGCTCCAGGGGTCATCCACTTCTCTGGACAACCTGTTTCAGTGCCTCACCACTCTCACAGTGACTTTCTTCCTGATATCTGATCTAAATCTGCCCTCTTTCCTTGGAAAACCATTAGCCCTCATCCTACCCCTACACTACCTGAAACAGAGCCCCTCATCATCTTTCCCACAGATCTCCCTGGAGCCTTCTGTTCTCTAGAGTAAATAACCCCAATTCCCTCAGTGCATCCTCCCAGGGTAAGTGTTCCAGCCCTCTGATCATCTTTGTGGTCTTCTCTGGACTCACTCCAACTGAACCACGTCTTTCTTATTTTGGGGGCCCCAAAGCTGGATGTAGCACTCCAGGTGGAGCCTTGTGAGAACAGAGTAGATAGAAGTGCAAAATCACCTCCATTGACCTGCTGGTCTCACTTCTTTTGATGCAGCCCAGGATACAATTGGCTTTTTGAGCTGTGAGCACACATTACTGAGTCATATTCCATTTTTCATTCACAGTCTCAAGTCCTTCTCCTCAAGGGCTGCTCTCAATCCACTAATCACCCATCTTGATCTCCTGATGGATTATTTTACACTTTAAAAGGATGATAAAGTGATGTACTTTTCAAGATTAAACAGGGCACACTTAACCTTCAATTAGCTATAGTGTGCTATCCACTCATAGTTTATTTTGGGTACTCCAAATTATTCATGTTCAAATAAAGTTTGAAAGCATTTTTGATATTTGGATTTGTTTCACCTATCTTTTTAATCCAAATTTTAGGTGTCTGCTCTAGTCATACATGTTTGGTTTTAGATTACTAAAACTCATAGAAGTATCTCCACTGAACTTTTTCGATTTTTATTAATTAATCTCCAGAGATTGTTTGATGGTTCAACAATTGTCTCATTATCTCTGTTTTGAAGATAGTTGTTTAATCAATATTTACAATAATTTCTGTGTTTCTAATCAAGCCAGAAAATTGCAGTTTTTTGAAAGAGAACCTTGTCATATACTTCTCAAGCTATTCATGTCTTTAAAAATTGAGATTTCATTTAGACACCAAACAGCAGAATAATCTTTTTTCTTTGCTTTATATTAAGTTGAAGGTATCAACCAGTTCAGTATCTCCAGATGCAAAATTATTGTTTGGCTATATAATATTCACTGTTAATTAATGAGATCAAGAAAAGAATATAGTAACATCACAGGATAAAATGACATGACTATATCAAGTCTTATCTTCTCTAAATCTCTGTTTGAACACCTTCAAAACACAGAGGTAAATGAGAAAGTTATAACATCAAGACTGCTTTGGTTTATTTGATTCTCTTTTGTTTATTGTCCTACTACACTAGCAAAGAGGTGTTCCCCCCAGCAAATAATTGGAGATCTAAATTTTGTCACATATATAAGTGGATGGCAGATTCAAAATATTCTATCTTTATAATGATAATGAAACTTACATCTACTTCAGTCCTTGCATTCAAAATGATATATAAAAGTATTTAAAAATTGTGTTAAAAGGTAGCATTTTTTAAATATATTTTACTTAAAAATTTGTAACAAGCCACACTATTTTCCTAATAAAGTTCCAGGTTAGCATGACATAAACAAATGTAAACCTGGTAGTATTTACAGATGAACCTGAAAAATGAATTTGAACAGAATATTATTAATGGAAAACACCTAACATTCTTTTGGTCTTTTCAATTCAAATAAATTTCCATTTAATTGGAAATTTTCATTTTCAAGGATTTCTGAAGTAACTGTCAAAATTGTTATCTTATGAATTTCCTCACTGTACAACTGTCATGATATATATATTGGTGTAGTTCCTAATTACCTAACTGTCTTTAGATAAAGAACTCCAAGGCTTCTCCTACAACCAACTGACTCTGCTATTTTCTGGATCTTTACTTACTCAGATCCTGGAATCTTAATTAAGAAAGCAGCATTGAAGCTCTCTGACTTGTACTCTGGTACAAATAAATAATAGTATACCCAGTTTTCAAATTCCAGGCACTTGGCTCTGTTTTATAATGTCTGTGATTTATACATCCTCTGAGAATAGCTTGGCTCCCGTGACAAGCTTCAGTAAACTAGATTTCCAGGTGTTCTGAGACCCACAGTGGTTTCTGTGGAGAGACCTGAGGAGAAATAGATTCTATTAATTCAGCAATTAGAGGTAAGAAGCCATAAAATTCTCAGAAGTCACACCAACTCCTGTCATTGGTTACTAGTGGTCCTCAAATAGGTGGCTATGCTGAAGTATGGCAGGTAGGTCTGGAATTCAGATGAGTTGGTATTTGTCTAAGAAACATCCTCAATATTTTCAGACAAAATCCTGTACAGTTGTATTCAAGAAATATTTTCAGATTCTATTCTTTGTTTTATAAAAAATAAAATTAAAAGAAAAAAAAAATTCCAAGTGATATATGAGAAAATACATTTGGGTTTTCTAAGGATGGCAAATCTTGGCTAAGAAAGGTCCTAAGACTTTGTGAGCACAAGTGGGGTTAAGTGTGTTAAGTAATTTTTTTTATCTTGGTCTATAAACATGGTTAGTGTCAAACTCCAGATTTTCTATCTTCCTTGCCCTTTTTATCCTTGAGAGAGTTTGCCTGTTCTATTTTTAAAAAATTAAGATCTGTTTTTAGCATATTAGATCAGACAGGGTCATTTCCACTAACTATTTTTCTATTCATTTTGAAGTGAACATTTTACACCTTCTGTAAGTGCACCTGAAAAGAAAATAAAACTTTGTACTTGGGACAGTGAAGTAAAAGGTAATGTGATAAGGAAAAAAGGATCAAAATAAATAACAAAATTGCAATTATTTCTATAAGCTCTTCTGCTTCTTGTAAGTAAAAAAAAAAAAAAAAATTAAAAGTTTAATGAAGATTTATGACTGAGGCTAAAGCAGTTGATAAATTGTTTGATCTCTTATTACTCTAGTTAAAGGAAACAAACCATGTTTATGTTCTAAACAGCTTCAGGCAGCTGGAGGTTAGGTGGCTGAAGTTACAGTGAGAGATTATGAGAATGTGAGATGGCTTTAAATATCTATATTTAGCCAGCTTTTCTGGGTCACTTCCAAAGAGTCCAAGTGCTTAGAATATGTTTTACCTGACTAGACAAAACAAAGTAATTTCTTTGGTCAACACATATACACAAGTCTCACAGTGCTCTGCCTTTCTTTCATTTGCCACTCCAGAAGGGCCTGAATATCTCAAAGGTTGTTTGTCCATCAAAATGTTTGAGAAACCCTAGGCTGTTTCAGGTCCCTCTAGGTGCTTGTATAGAGTTGGGTCTGCTTTATGGTGAATGGAATTTCTGTCCAGGTTACATTGATAATAGTGACTATGGCCAGGATTACTTGAGCAAACATACATTTTTACTTGGTATTTTTAGGTGTTGTCAGGTACCTACTTATCTTCATCTTTCCCATAAAAGATTAAGTCCTAGTTTATAAATGCCAGGTCCACAGAAGTGTCTTGAGTTCTCTACATATCTCAAACAGCACATTTAGACAACTGTATCCTAAGGTTGCAGAAATAGGACATTAGACCCTTAATTTAAATGTTCACACCTACATTTAGACATCTACTTTTAGTTATGTTAATTTCAAGGAGAATCTATCTATCTATCTTATTTTGCTTGTTATTTTTCATATTTTTCTTCTTTAGAAGTACAAATTTTACTTGTCAGTAAATACTTTGTAATTTATTAGCTATCTTCTGGGGTTTTCAGTTAGAAAGGAAGACAAAGCATAGTTATGGGCATTGTCACACAATTCAATAGCTGCTGATGAAACAAACTTCAAAATATTACACTATACTGTTCACCTTTAATGACCAAACTGAAAACTTTGAACAATATTCATAATACTATACAGATTTGCAATACATTTACTGCTACATGAAACAATATTTTGCATATTTCTGAGTATGACTGCCTTGCATAGATTCATCAGGGCAATAATATGTAAAATTATACTAGATGAAAGTAAAATCAAATCTAAAATAAATAATAAGATTCAAACACAGGGAACAAACAAACAAAACATCTTGAGAATAAAATCTGACCAATGCCTCAAGTGCAGGACAAGATAAATGATGGAATGTGTCATCAGAAAAATCTCAGCAGCTGCAATATTTTGCTATCATTTACTTGATAGACCACAGATCAATAACTTGTATATCAGCATGTCAGATAATTGCATGTGAAGTTTTCCCTGCCTTTGACAAGCCATGAAAAACACACAGAATGAGTTAAAGACAAGAGCTTTACTTCAAATCCTTTCGTATTTCAAAGATGCAATACTACCAGGTATTTTACTTAATGAAAATTTCAGTATCACTTTATCTCCAAGCAAAATGCTTACGAACACATTTCTCATTGAGATGCACTAGCCATATATAGTGATCATGGTATTCACTTCATAATTCATTTGCTCCATACTTTGTTTTCTTTTTCCTAGCTTTGACCACTGTGGTCACTCTTTTGCACCATCCATCTTTCTTTTTTTTTTTTTTTTTAAATTTTTAATTTCCTGTTTGTTATTGGGAAGTTAGTGATTCAACACAACATTTATCACTCCTAGTTTTTAATAATGTCATGAACATTCTGTTCTTTTCAGAATGGTGTTGTTTGGGCTTTTCATACTGCTAATTCTACATAACTTTTAAGAATGGATTCTGGAAAGCACTTTGCTATTTGAATTAAGTAATAGGTGTTGAATGCAATGGGATTCATAATTTGCTTCCTCATCTTTTCTCTATGTGTCAAAAAAGCTCTGTAACAAACTCATATTTTCTATTGTTAAATGGGGCCTTCTTCTTCTTCATATTATTATTATTATGATAGGAATTATTATAAGAATTATTATAAGAATCATTATAAGCATTATTAATAGAATTATTAGAATAATTATTGTTCTATTATTATTATTATTATTATTATTATTATTATTATTATTACTGCCATTACACAGTAATATGTATTGTGAATTTCAAGGTATATTTCCAAACTGACAGAACACTCTCACCTTCCTTATCTGCTTTCCTTTACATGTCAGACATTATGCAAACTATGAGTGTAAATTCTCTTGTCAGCGAGGTGAGCACCTGACGGCAAAGCACCTGACACCTCTTTCAATGTCCTGCCTTTTTTGTGTGAAACCATCAGGAATTTGGTTGTTTGATAAAGTCTCTCTGAATGAAAGTCACTGCTAAAGTAAAAGGCTGATACTCCCAGCATCCAGGGAGAGAGATTATGAAGTCTCAGCACATCTTTCTCAAAAAGAACTCCAGACCAGTCACACATATGTTACAGCAAGATAACCACATGTGGGACTCACATCTGTAAGCCTAAAGCAATCTTTTTATCTCTCATTATTTAAAAAAGCAGCCAGAACTTTTACAGCCTCCCTGCAGTAGTGTACCTAGACAAAAGAGAAATGGAGTATTTGGATGACAGACATACAGTTACACATTGAATGCTTGAAGATGGTTCTCACTACACCATTCTGAACATATTTCCGATAAACAGGACATGGATAAGACTTTCTGTAGTCTACAGTTATAGTAACATTCCCATATAGCTTCCTACTCATTTTCCTTTTACTTCCAAAAGAAACTATTTTCCTTCTTTATAATGATAATGTACATTGAAAATTGAAACACAATACTACATTCTCAAGTTTATCTATTATAAATGTTTCAAGTAATTAATGTTGAAATAATGTTAGAAATATGTATGACATCTTCACTAATTCCAAAAGAATTCTTTTGGATTAATGATAATACAGTAAATATCAAAAGAATTAAAAATGATTAGGATAATGTTTTAAATTGCCATCCTCATTTAAACAACCAGAAATTTCATATTTTTTTAGCACACTTCCATGGCAGGTCTTTATAGTAAGTTACTAATCATCATTATTTCCTTTCATATTCTTGTGCCAATATTAATCAGACTAGCTACTTATGCATATGTGCAGATAGCAGTGCAGTAGTGTATCTTCTAGAATTACAGAGTAATTGAATGTCAAGTGTTATTACAACAGGCATTGTTTTGAGATTTTTCTATGATGTTCATGCTTTGCCTTTTTTATTTATTTATTTTAAAATCTCCTTTTTCTCTTTTGTATTCTGGGTTGGATTTGAAAAAAAAGGCACAAAATATCAAACTGCGGTTTTCAGGAGACATTTGCTTTAAAACCAAACAAATTAATAGGAAAACAGCTTTCAGAGAACAGAGTGATTTAAAGAGCCCCATATGAAATATCCTGAGGATAACCCTAAGGAGGGGAGTGCTCCACTGCTTATAATTTTCAAAATCCTGGTAACAGAGAAGGTGTTTCAAGCTGGTTACCCAAGACCATAGGACACCTTGAATATCTGCACAGTGGAAAGCAGGCAAGCACACTCCTTAGCAACCTGATAAGTTTTTTTTCATGGCAGCTAATGCTCTCCAGGCAGTTCCTAGGAACTGGCTGTGGAAGAGCCATGGAAGAGCCATATTCTTCCCAAGGTTCAGTACAGTAGTAATTCTGTTTATGGAGAGAAAAAAGTTTAGCTGTAGGTGTCAATTAGAAAGAAATGCTCTGCCACTTGTCTTCAGGGGCAAAGGAAATGTTCTACTGTACTTTATTTTCTAATGTGGATGTAGCCATTACAAAAGTCTGCAAGCTCTTAAAACTCAGAACACTATTTATTTAGTTCATTTATCCTTCCTCATGCCAGAAGTGTGTTTTAGAATATGTCATGTTGATATATAAGTTCTTAAAGAGATTTGGAATGACACTGTTCAATTGCATTAGTAAAATAAGTTATAAAACATCTCATTAAAGCCACAGTTTTCAGGTATTTGTCTTTGTACAAACAAATATGTACTTTTGCCAGAACTAAATTATTTACACATATTAAACATGATATTTTGAGTCATTTAACTATTCAAAATATTGAGGAAAAAGTGAAGGCACAACCCCTAATTTCAGATTTTTTTCATACAGTATAATAAAGCCACCCCAGAACAGCTCTTCTAGCTATTAAGCAATGGCATGAAATGGTAAACAAAACACAAATCTTTAAAAGAACAATAACTTTCAGCTACTTTGATTATTGCTGTTTAAAGAGAAAAGAAAAATTTCAATTTCAGAACTAAAGTCAGTATTTCAAAAGTTGTGTAAATAAGAGAGTCACATCAGTCATGAAATAAGTAAGAGTATCATCAATTCGGCAATAATTAATCCCTCCATGGATCATGACATTTGCTTATCTCAGACTCATTAAGTTAGCAGCAAAACATGCCAAACCCACCTGCCTTTCTGACCTCAAGAGCAATTAGAGATCTTCAAAAGATTAAGTCATTGAAAATAATTAATGAAACTAAAATGTAGGGTGGTGTTTTGGGTTTCTTTTCATGAATCACACTGTTAATTCCACTTATGTATTTGGCACATCACAACAATAATTTTTTCCTCTCCTTGTGATTTTCCATTTTGGCATGGGTGACAAAGCTTTGATTCTCACAGGACCTTCTCTGAAAACTGTGGTCTGTCTCTTGTGGCTTGTCACTCCCAAGTCTCCTGTGGCACTCGGCTCTCTGAAGACAATTTCAGAGATGAGATGGTACGCTTGTATGGTAACTTCACTGTGACATATGTCTATATGATCCTCTGAGAATAAAGTATCCACAGTCATTTCCTTTGCTGAAAGAAAACAGCACATATAAATGCAAACAAAATTCAGAACAGTAACAGAACAGTAAAATGTACTGCCTGAAAGATTTCAGTGATATTTGTGTTTTCTTCAGCAGTATCACTCTTGCATTTTTTAAAATGCTTACCTAAACCATCTTCTTAATATAATTTCTAAATAAAATGTTCAAAACATGGCAGGTAATTAGAGATTATTTTTAATTTTGCCTGAATTGGAACTGCTGTCTTAAATTTCACAGAAACTTAGTGAAAATCCTGACAATTCCAGGAGAAAACACTGAAATGAAAAATTTCTGCTCATATCTAATACACAGCTAACCACTATTCATTTTCATGTTTTGTTCATATGAGAACTAAAATTAACTTGCAACAGTTGAAGAAGAGGAAATAGAATAAAAACGTTTTAAATACCCATTCTAAATCTGTGTTAAAGGAGACAGAAGAGGTAGAAAATGCACAGAAAAGATTAAGATAATTTATGTATAAAAGAATAAAAGACACCAAGAAGATTAAATTTAGTCTTTTCTGGCAGTTTCATAGCAACAAGTTAGAGATGGAAAAGGCGTATTAGATTATTCATTTCATCTCTCTGTCAAGGCAGGATTTTCTCCAACTATATTTTATCCTGTGCTTTGTCCTGTCTAGTGTTGAAAATGCTAAATGACGAATCTTCTACCACTACCCTTAGGAGACTATTCTAAATCCTATTACATCTCCCTGTCAGAATATCTACAGATATTCAGTCTAAACTTTCCATTTGTTAATCTTACCTCTTTACTTCTAGGGTAGCTGGTTTTCCATATCAAATAATTTCTCTTATTTTCAGTCCCTCTCTGTCTTGCTATCTCTCTCATCCCCCTTAGTTTTTGCTTAGCTGAACTCTCTTATTTTTAGATTATTCATCATTACTCTGAAGTTATTCCCTCCATCTCCCTGTATCTCTTTTACTTCTTTTTCCTGAAATCTGTCATTTTTCTGTTATTTTTCTTGGTAATGATATCTAAAATTTGCAGGTACCTAAGACAGTAAACTGTAAACCAGTAGAGGATGAACCATAGAAATTAACTTTAAACTGCCTCCTTTCAGGAACTAGGCAAAGAGGAGACTCATGATACTTCAGGAAATGAAATTTACAGGAAAAGCAAAGTCAGTGTTGATAAATAAGGAAGATGTCATATAATGATTAAAATATTTAATTTCCATATTTTCAAAACACATTACAGTTATTGGGAGATGATCAGTCAAATCTAAATTCCTTCTTAAATGTTTTTGTAAGAAAAAAAGAAAACATAATCTTTAGAACTACTAGAAGGAGGTTTACATGGAAACTGAAGCTTATTTCGAAATAATTTACAAAAATATTTTTTAAGAGCCTCTCTCTTTTTTCATCTTGCGATTATAATTATTGCTTTCATCATAAATTAATATGAAAGTATGCTTATGACTTCTTATATCTATATATATATGAACAGTGTATAAAATCAAAGTCTAGACTTAATATCAACTTTTCAAAGGTAGCTTTTTTCCATGTGGATGAATCTTCTTTTTCAATAAAAATTCCTGCAATATAACATTTTCAGTGAACCTGTATGTGTGATAAAACTACAAGCTAAATCTAAACCACAGACAATATGTGTACCTAAAGCTAATCTGATATATTTAAATGCTCTGTTTTCATCATATTAAAGATAAATTATCCTTCTAAAAATTATTTAATAAATCCTTTCATATACTTGCCGTAATTCTATTAGATTTAATACATTTTGATGAATTAAAAATTGTCACTGTAGAGGAGTGGTCATATAAACCAGATATCCACATATTTATGAAATGGCTGGACTGTAAAATAAAGACATGAAAGAACTTTCTTAGATAGGGTAGAAACACTGCAGTGAAATGCAGATCAAAATTAGACACTGTCATTTAATAATGAAGCAAATGATTTAAAATTCCATACAGAAAATTAGTTCAGACTAGTTCTTTATATAGTCTTAAGCAGCTGTTAATACTAGGATTTTTCAGTCAGGTGAAGGAAAGGTTTTGATAATGATATGATTAAGCACAATGAGCACAATGAGGACATCTGACTTTAACGGCAACAAAAGTGTTTCCATGTTCTGCTGTATTGAAGAGCACAGTCGCCTCCATTTAATTCAATGAAAGAAACCACGATAGTGATCTAATCCCATTATTTTCTTTCCATGGAGTGGATTAGAGACTGCAAAGGATTCTTAGGGTTTTTGTGTGGCAGGGTTTTTTTCAAAAAATACCTTTAAGTGCTACAAAAGAACATTTCCTCTTTTTTTAATACATTGTGGTATTTTAGTAGTATAATACAGTGGAAACTTCATGTTGGAAGCAATACATTAAGACAAGGGAATTACTAGAAAATATCTTGGTTGAACCAACTGTAGAAATGTGTGTGCACTAACATCCAATGTATTTCTCCACAACAAAAGTTTGTTTTAAAAATGCTCTTCTGAATGGACATTTGACCTTAATGTAGTAACTGATATCTCTTTTCTGTCATCTGATTGCTTTGAATAGGCTAATGCGTGTTATTTTCTGAGTTTAGGTTTTATGTCTTCCCTGTTGATATTGCAATATGGGATGACATCTTCTACTTGCCCTCTGTCTTCTTTCTTTCTTAAAATAATATTTAGAATTTCCTGAGTTGTAAGGGGCCCACAGGGACCATTGAAGTCCAGCTCTTGGCCCTGCATAGGAGAGACCCAAGAACCACACTATGTGTCTTAAAGAGTTGTCCAAATGCTTCCTGAACTGTGGCATGGTATTCACAAAGTTGAATCTGGATGCAAAAGTATATCTGTGTAAAAGAATACTATTAATTTTTCAGTCAGAAGTTTTCTTCTCTAATAATGTGCTGCCACTGCTAGCAGAGTAGTTTTCAAGAATATTTTTCAGATGACATAAAAACTGTTTAGGTCACCCAAATAACAGGTCTCACTAACCATCTTAAGTTATGTGATATGATCAAGCTGAGATGTGCCACCTTCAAATCAACATTTTTTGATATAAATTTATGGTCTATGTTATTAATTTATCTTCTTTAGTGCAGCTGTTGTTAAACTTGAAGTCTTTTTCAACAGTTTTTTCACTAGTTTTGCTTTTCCTTTCTCCTAACCAGTCTAAAAACAGTGGCCCAGTTGTTCTCTTGCCTATCCATACGTTAAGCCTTGAGTAAGTCTGTACAGAGAAATGACTTACACTTAGAAGAGACTTAGGAACAGGTGTCTAAAACTGAAGGTATAAGCAGCTCTAGTCATTTCTTAAACAGTAGAGGCAAAGGAACGGAAATGGCTGCTGAAGAGAAACAGGGGAAAGATTCTTTATTGCCTTATTCTGAACACTTAGTTTCAAAATGACACCTTTCAGCTGCACAGAAATATACAGAAATTCTTGTAAACTGTTTGACCACCTTCTACATGAAATAATATTTATTCCTTCTTAACAGAATGGCATCAGAATATCCATCAACTAAATTCCAACCCACTACATTATGTTGCCTTTGCTAATCAAAGACAAATGTCATGACTGCAGCATATATTTTTCAGATTACTTAATGCATATCTTTTTCAGATTACTTAATAAGTCTAAAGAGTTTGACATTTCAACAGATTCTGCATTCTAATTTTTTTTTTAAAGTTGAAACGCAGAACATGATCATACTAGTAAATCATTTACTAGGAAAATCAAAATATTGAAACCTCAAGGCTTTTTTTCTCTTTGTTTCTTCCTCGTTCCCCAGACTCCAGTATTTCACAGAAAACACAACCAAAAATAAAAAAATTATGTTTGTGTTTTACCAGGCTTTAAAGGAAGTTGTTAGTGTGGGATTTTTCTATAAATGACACTTAGAATAGGAAAATTTGTTGGTGTTAAGAGATGTATTTTACAGCTGAGGTAGATTTTACTACTCCTTTCCATCACTTAGCACTAATGTTTTTTAATTTTTTTCATCATTTTCTCAGAAATTTATTGCAATTTACTTCATGTATGTATTTTTAAACTATCCTAATGTTCAGTCTTCTGTACAGTTCTGATGTGCAATACTGCTCATTCCAACTAGTTCTACATAGTTTAGAAAAGCCAAAAAGGAGACCAAAGCTTTTTATTTGCATGGAACCATATAATTTTGTGGCTTCATTTCCATGTCATATCTCTTAGATGATATTCTTTTAGTAATCCAGCCATTTTCCTTCCATTCCACTGCTTTTTTTAAAAAATGCATTTTTAAAATATCATGTATTTCTCCTTAAAATGGCAGATTTTTTAAAAACTAAGAATAATTAATTAACCAAGGGACTTTCAACACATTCTTAAGTTTGTTCTCCGCATCACTCAATTTTTTCTTTTTGAGCACTTCTCAGAAGTGTCTAGGTTTCTATGTGTAGATTTAAGTGTGCTTCATTTAGAACAGGTGGTGTCAAGTGTTAAGAAATATTCCTGAGATTTGTGTGAAGAGGCAATCTCTAAAGACTCCTTAAAGTGATTTTCAGAAAATAAAACAAGGAAATAAAGGGAGAAGAAAGATTACGGTAATCCCATAAAAACTGTACACTGAGGATATACTGTTCTACTGGAAAAAAAAAAGACTTTTGTCTCCACGGTATTTGTTAATCCAACATCATTCACAGACTCAATTATAAAATCTAAAACACTGTAAAAGGAAAGTTACATAGTGAATAGTGAGTAAAGGAGAAGAAAGCAAGGACAAGGAAGTTTTGTAAAAGAATATCAAACTGTGCATTTATAGACTGCCAATAAAGGAGCTTTTTGCACTGTATTGATCAAGAGTTACATTTATAGGGCTTTGTATTTTTTTTATGACTAATACCTTGCAGCAAAAAAAAAAAAAAATGACAAAATTATCAGAAAAAACAATAAACACAAAACACAACAACTCTTCCTACTAATTTATTATCATCATTTTGAGGACAAAACATTAAAATCTCTGGCTGTAACAATATTTTTTTTTAATATCAAAGGAGGACACATTTTAATCATTTTGTTTACTAAAAATAATAAACAAAAATCTGGAAAGCATGCAGGAACTCTATATAGATATAATACAGTTATTCTTATATTTTGTAAAACTTTATAATTGGGAGAGTAAGGGGAGGTCCCTGTTATCTAAATCCTCAGTTTGGGGTTGAGACTAGACAGTGAATTGTTTTCTCCCCTATACCTACAGGAAAAGTGCAAGACCTAAATTATGGTTACTCTGTTTTGTGAGAGTTAATTAGTTTTATAATTAGATAATCACAATCTTTTGTTTTATTCTGCAAGATGATAAAACAGTACAAAACAAACAAGACCAAGGCAGTCTGAAGGAAATTCTGATGCAATTTATGAGGACTACAGTGAAGACTCTAGCAAACGTGTGTGAACAAAAAAGCCAGACCTTAATTTTTTGTAATCTACATCCCTCTCACCAATACAATTCTAGATACATTTCCTAAAATGGGAGTTTTTCAGATAAAAGGAAAAAAATTAATATCCAAATAAATTTCAACTTTTTTTTGCTTGTTTGACAGTCTTAATTGCAATATTCATATTCCCCTCTACTGTCTTTCTTCCACCTTGACAAGAAAACAGTTCTATTGACTTTACTCATGCAAGTAGTTGTCAGTGTATTTATGAAGCACTTCAGATATCTTGAGACTAGCTGGTCACAGCACTTACTGTTTGACCAAAAAATATATTAATCTTTAGCAGTCACCTTTCATTTGGGACAATTATTTTGTGGCCGTATAAGCCAAGAAAGCCTAAACAATCTGAACCCTGTCCAGCGTGTGGAAAAGATGACCAAAAATGGTCTTTTATTCACCAAGTTCACCCAGTTCTTCATTTTTGTATCAGGCAATTCCACTGTGCAAGCAAGTAATTCCACCGTGTTTTAAGTCAAGCAAGCAGAGTAGAAGACCAGCTTGGCTGAACAGGAAATTACTTGTGGAGCTCCAAATGAATAGGAAATTTTATGATTTCAGAAAGCGAGATCAGTAGCTGCAATGAATTACAGAATGACAGTTCATGGATGCAGGGTGAAGACATGAAAGACTGAAACTCAATTAAATTTTAAACTGGCCAATCTTGTATCAGGTAATAAGAACAGCTTTTTAAAGTATGTTAATAGCAGTATTACGTCTAAAGAAAACATTGGCCTGATACTTGTTGAAGACACTTATATGACTAGTAGGGATGACGAAAAAGTGGAGGCATTCAATGTTTTTTCTTTTAGTTCAGTTTTTAATAATATTGATAGTCATTGGGCTGCCTGATCCCCTGAGTCAGAGGAATATGAGTGTGGGAACACTGGTGTTCCCATGTCATTTTTGGACAGGGAAACTTTCAGGGAACAGCTGTATAAATTGGATATTCACATGTCCATGGGGACTGATGGGGTTCATCCCCGAACACTGAAAGAGATAGCAGCTGTCACGGCTGGACCCCTCTCAATCACCCACCAAAGTTTTTGGGAGCCTGTGGACATCCTGATGACTAGAATCTGGTCATGCTATTCCAGTCTACAAAAAGGGTGTGAGGGACATCCCAGGGGACTACAAGCCTGTTTGTCTAACCTCAGTTCCTGGAAAAATTATGAAGATTGTACTGAGTGCTAATGAAAGACATTTAAAGAATAATGCAATCATTATTCAATGGATTCACAAAAAAGGTCCTTTTTAACCAATTTAATATCCTTCTATGATAAGATCACGAAGTAGCGGATGAAGGGAAGGCAGTGGATATAGTTAATCATAACCTTCTTCAAATGCCTGTTTTCAAAGTTAAGCATTATAAATTGGAATACCAAGATATAATTTTGAAGTGAACATGCCAGCACTCGTTCCTTGTTAAATGTTTCTTATTATTTAAAAGAAGGTATTCTCAAGAGCAACAGACCCCACCAGCTCATATAAGAAACCTAATTCATTATTAGTATGTATCCCTCAGTTTTTCTTGAAGGAGAGTATGCTTTAAATATATTTATGGGTACAAAGCACCAAAAGAATATAAGAAACTATTTTTTCCTTTTCAAAAAGGCTCAATAAAGTTCTCATTCTATATCAATTGGTCCATGCTATTAATTGATTTTTCTCAGGCTCATATAAAACAGGACATATTTCAAATTTTTTTGAATTATTCCTAGAAATTAAATGACAGCAATGACATGATAGCTGGGAATTCTGAAAGAAATAGGACATAGATGTAAGTTCAGACTCTTTCTTTGCTTTTGTGACTGAAGTTTTCTTCATTAAAGACAAGAAATTCATAGCAAAAATAAAATAGAGTTGCATACGAGAACCCTAAGTAAGGGTTACAAATATTTTCTATGGGAAAAATGCTCTTTTTCTGTATCTTTTATTTTTTGATGCTCATCCTAAATGCATCTGACATTCATGTGCAATCAGATGCTAAATCATACCTTCACATCAATATGATTGCATATCTTAACCTGATTAAGTCAGTTTTCACATTTTTCCTGAGAGGGACACAAGGAGGTCAATTGCTTGTCAATTTAGACTGTTACTAACAGACAGCTTTATGAGAAGGAGCAGCATCAATGGCCTGCTTTCTTTCAAGTTAAATTAAATTTATAAGTTTATTTTCAGAATAAAACATATTCAGCAGTTCTAAACAATAGAATAGACTGGTTATAATGCCAAAAAAAATTGACTGTTATAATACCTTAAAAAGGAGATTAATGAGAAGTAATAAGTTCAGAAATAAAATCACCTGAATTGAGCTGTTAGGGGGACCTGTTGGGGTGTTGTTTTGGTTTGCTTTGGGGTTTTTTGTTTCTTTTGTTTTGGGTTTTGTTGGTTTTGTTGTTTGTTGTGTTTTGTTTTGTTTTGTTTTGTTTTGTTTTGTTTTGTTTTGTTTTCCCCTCAGTCTCCTGGTTTTCAGACATCTGTTAAATATTTGTATTAAAAAAAAGGAAGAAAAAAATAAATTTCCTCTATTCTAGATTATTTTTCCTCAATAAGCACTTCATCTCCAGCTTCCTCTTAAAACAGTATTCTGTAAAGGAAGAATCTGACTGAAAAGATGTGAATAAAAAGACAAGTAACTATGCATCTTCAAAAGTCTCTAGATGAGATCCAAGTTTTAGTTATGGTCAATTTAAAATATAAGATTACATGGATTACATTCAGAAATGTCACTGCACTTATGACTGTCATTGAAAAAGAGTATGTTGATTAAGATTGTTTTGCATAATGAGATGTAGGATTCTAGGTCTCATAGTGAGACTTTGAATAATCCTGCTCCCTAGGTTATTCTAGTTTTTCTACTTTATTCTTGTTATTCTAGTTCCAAGACCTGAATTGCAAAGCAGTAAGATTTCATTTGCCCAGTCTAGAAAAGCATTTGGCCACTTGTTTCCTGGAGATTGGAAATGCTCTAGGATCCCATGATTTAGATGTAGATCCATACACAACAGTCTGCATTGGCTTTTAGAACAATCTGCCACAATTTAAAACAAGGCCTTCCTGTCTCCTATCCATTTATTTAGAAAAAAGGCAGTGATTTCAGGGAAAGTATCACCTAAAGTATGATGAAATTCAAGTGAGGGTAGAGATGATAAAGTCCTGTGTCACTGTTCTCTGTCTCTCTCTCGATGCAGATCTAGTGAGCTGAACTCCAGCTTCGTCCAGTGAAGTAGATCTATCAGATCTGTAACATGGAGAGAACTGCACACGCTAAGGCCAATAGGTTAGAAGCTATGAAAAAATAATGTAAATGGGAAACTAAAAAGATTATGAAAGGGATTTATGAGAACTATTTCAAAGCCTTTATGTGTGATTGCATCTTAGTACACCAGAATCTTGAAATTGTATTTCCCAGGGGATGAAGCTGAAGAAAGAAAATGGATTTGTCTAAAGCAAAAGGTTACTGGAAGCAATATACCATCGTTACAAGTTAGAAAGAAATTACCATTTTTTAAGGGAGGTTTAGACAATTATATGACAAAACAGATTCTGGAATATTTTGCCAACAGTATGATAAGATATGACTTTTAGAGGTGAACTTCATCTTGTTTAATGTTAGATATCCAAAATATATCATACAATCACCCTTAGGAGAAAGAGGTTTAATGAGATGGGGATACATACATGTCATATATCTGTTTCATTTTTTTTTCTCTTAAAGTCTAATACATTGTGACTGTCTATTTCATTCTGCTAATAACAAGGAGATTTTAGCATATGTAATCAGATTATGAACTTTTAGACATCCAGTTTAAGGCAGAGTAAGTCTCCTTCTAGAGCTGACCTCTCAATCTCCCTTCTGATTCTGTTTTAAATCCTTATGCTATTTTAAATCAATTTTAATCCAACTTATATTTTGCCATTCAATGCAAGTCTAGGTACTCTTCATGACTGCTCACGATATGCAAACTCAGTAACATATGACATTGCATTTTCAGTTGGCTGAAACTGCTGAACAGATATTTACTCATTATAAACAACAATAGCATCCTCAGCTTAGATCCACTAAGAAAGCATCCATTTTAAAGGATTATAGATTTTCTCAAACACATATTTTTCACTGCTAAACCATGGTGTATTTTCAGTGTTAGCTATGGTTTGCAGAATGTGAGCTCTTTATTTAGATAACACAGTTACAAATTAGGGAAAATGAAGCCTGCTGTTGCCTGTCTTAGCTGGAATTTTTCTTTTTAAGCTTAGTGATTTGCTTTCACAGATAAAGTTTTTAATTATACCTTGCACTTCTTTGAAGCCCATTACACATCTAGAAATGTAGCATACTGTAAATATAATTATACTTATGAGAAGTAATTAATCTAATGGATTTTCAGTCTACCTCACCTAGTGAACTGCAACCTGTTCCAATTTATTATGCTGTTTCACAGCAGTAGTACAAGGGGGTAAATATTGTCTTTCATAATAATTTTGAGTGTTTATTAAGGAGATTCCCTGCATATCTCATACAATTAATTGCAGAAAACTACTTAGTTCAGAAGATCTCATGTCTGTTGATAATAGTAAAGCAATACTTTAAAATTTTTACTTATTCAGTGGTACACAAAAATCAGTATTATCTTTACATATGTAACCATCAAAATTCTGATCTATCCAACAAGGATCCAGCTGTCTGGAACAGACTATTGTGTCTTTCTTGCAGTACATGACAAGATCATTGTTTTTTTCCTGGAAAAACAAAGAATTTGTTGTCATATCAAACTATTTTATTTTCTCTTATTCCTGTTCTAAAGTCCTTCATGACAACACTCTCAGGCACATGGTGCAATTCTTGAGCTTGTCCCATTTAGAACAAGGTGTTGAACTCCAATGATCCTTGCGGGCCCCTTCCACCTCAGGATATTCTATGATTCTAGTGTCCTTTTTTTTTTTTTCCCTTAAAAAAGTAATGTATTTCTAAATCCCAAATTAATAAAGAGGCTATAATGACTGACCAGGATGGGGGTAAGCTGGGAGAGGGGGAATCCAATCTACACATTAGGAAATTTTGAAAGTTATTTCAATAGAATAGTTATACATAAGTTCTTTTTATACATGCTTATTTGTCTAATGTTTCTCATAAACATAATTCACTCTGTCAAATGCCTTTTTATACTTACAGACAGTGAGGAAAAATATTTCTCAAGATTTTTAAAATCTTTTTAAATCCTATCCATACAGCTTAAAAATATTAAAAAGAAGATATGTATCTCCTCAATTTATTATTAATTTACAGAGAAATATGAAAAGGTTGAACAATACAGTACTTTACTTTCCTTTTTTAGTCAGAACTATGCTTCTGAGCATAGATTTATAGTTACTCTGTTGCCTAATTAGGTTGACAGAAAATCCTTTTCCTTTTGGTCCCTTTACTATGCAATACTGTTAACTCTGCATTTCCTATCAGCCTCATTTTTAACTTTTTTTCTGTTTTTTGGTTTCCTGTTGCTGCACAACATTTTCAAGATCTCATGACTAACCTGTTGCCTTTGCACAGAGACCAAGAGCACAAAGGCAGATTGTGTTTCTGTGCATGAAGATGTACTGTAATCTGATAAGTTGTACTTTGAGCTGCTGACAGAAGAACCCAGAATAAAATTTCATTGAGAAGACTAGCTACGCATTATCTTTCTTTCACTGCGACTGATTTGATTCACACATGTTTGGGGCATGTCTCTGTGCAAGGACCTTGTGGTTTTTCGTTGCTAGTCCAAACATATCAAGAGATACTGTTGTTATTGGCTGAGATACACACAATACCATTTATGTAATTAGCTTTGAGATAATGTGTGAGTAAACAAACTACTGGAAATTTTTACATTGTTAATCTCTGTCAAGTAGAAATCACTTTTTTAGGATTTCCTTGTCAAAACACAACAAATCAACCCCAAATTTATTGCCGTCTTTATCTTTGAAAATGTTAAAATGCATACATTGAAGCTAAAAAGCATTTGAGATACATTTATTGCATCTTAAAATCTTATCATGCAATTATGAATAAAAAGGAAGCTTTCAGTAATGGTTTATACAGTAAGTTCTGTATGATAATTTGTGAGAGTTTGTGTGCTATTTTAACAGAAAAGAAAAAAATAATCAAAAAAACCCAACATAATATTTCAAAGAGGCTTGTTAAGGTTCTAATTCTGTATCAATTGATCCATAGCACTGCTATTAATTGATTTTTTGGAGCTGGTATAAAACAGGATATCTTTCAGGTTTCTTCTGAAATATTCCTAGAAGTTAAATGTCAGCAATGACAAGGCAGCTGGGAATTCTGAAGGAAAGAGGACATAGATGTAAGTCCAGACTCTCTTTATTGTTGTGACTTAAGTGTTCTTCGTTAAAGGCAAAAAAATCATTGTAAAAATAAAATTATTAGAAGCTGCATAAGAGCACTAATTTAAATAGAATGAAATTACTGGTCGGTTGTTTTTTTTCCTTTGTTTTGCAATTCCTTTTTTCCCTTTGATGAGCAATACCTTGGAACTTCCGTGGGCTTTATTATATGTCAAAGATTAGTAAATGAGAGACATGACTGTGGTTATTACCCCTCTCCTACTGTGGTCGAAGAGCACCCAGAAACATGTATCTCACATCCTTGGTTGTAGGTCTGAATGGAAATCTGCACTGTGGATTGTATACTGTCTTTTGCAGTCTGCTTGATCTTCCTAAAGAGGAGCAAGTGGGCTTTCCTCTGACACTTCACAGTCTTGAAGTCATGGCCGACGTGCTCTGGACAATATAGACTTTTGTAATTCTGAACTGTTAGGATAAAGTCTGGAGTTGCATCCACATGGTTTATTTAATTTAGCCTGTAAACCATTTTAAATCAGGATTTAGACAGATCTGTACCTGCTACTTTTTACAAATTTGTGTAATTTGAGATGATTGAATTTTTTTTTTTTCCTATTATGGAAGATGAACTATTAAACCAAATTTCTCCTCTTTAGTAATAACTCTGTTCTCTACTAAATTTCATGAAGGAGTTTTGTTCTATAACCTGTATTGATTAATTTTCCTCTACTAACTGGGCTGCCATCCTTACAAAAGAAAATTATTCCAGCATGATTATACACAAAATCTCATCCAGAATGAGACTTTGTTGAAAGCATGTACTATGAAAAAAAAAAGAAGAACAAAAATCAAACCAATCCCAACACCCTTAAAGAAACCAGTGTGCTTATATAAAGGATTTGGACAAAAAGAGTGTAATGTTATTAAAAATAAAGTCACATTAATGAAATAGTTGGAGGAAAAAACCCAAACTTTTAGGTTTATTATGAAAAAGTTCTCAGGAGCATAATCAAATGCATTGCTGTCAGGGCTAAAAAGCTCTAACTTAATAGCACTGTCACTCTTGTAGACAAACCACTACTGACCACACAAACTACTGTTTCTGCTCCCTCTGTGGCCTCAGAAAGGTACTAGCGAGTTAGCGAGTGGTGGATAGTGAGGGAGAATGGCAGATAATTCTCTCTGAAAATTCCACCAATCATTCAATATAATGACTTTAACTGCCCCATTCTTCCACAACATCCATTAAGGAATTTTATTTTCTTTGGAAACTCTATCTAGCACAGAGTTCACTGAAAAAATAACCATATAATCAGTGATTAAACTTCAGATAGGCCAAAAAGTATATTTACTGATGAATGCCCAAAGCTTTCAGATTTTTAATGTTCTTTAAAGACTTCATCAATTTCAAATTCAACACTTAACTTCATGAAGTTTATGGGATTTTCTTAAGAAATCTGTTAGTTTAAATTGTGTTAGAACTCTCTTTGCCTTTGTTTTCACTTGTTTCAAGCTTAACCTAGTTTATGTCTCAGTAACTGCTTTCTCTAAACAAAATGGACCATATCAAATCACTTAATCCAATTTCTTTTATGTAAACAGTATCTAATTTTCCTTGTTTTACTGTAGTTTGATAAGCATAGATCTTTTCAATGTTGTTCTGCCTTGGGGCTACTATCCCCTACAATATATTGATCTGTTTGAAAGGGAAGGTACAACAGGGAGAGGTCAACATGAAAGGCAACAGCTCTTTCATAACCGATCAGTTTAATCAGGTACAGTTTTGATGCTTTAACATAAAAATAATAAATTTCCATTAATTTAGAAGGTTTCAAGCTGTATTATGAAAGGAGAATGAAATTGCAGGGCAACATGAAGTGGTGCCAGCTCTTGAACTTATACAGTCAGGTTTTGGTAGTTGCAATCAGAGGATTTCTGAATCAAGAAAATGAGTATTTGTATTACCAAGACATAATGTGGTTCCACTGTTAGAAGTAATAGCTAACTACCTAGAGGGATGGTTATGCAAATAAAAGCAATTTTGTTTTCTGAAAATAAGGCCTCTCTTTACTACTATTTTATTTTCAAGAAAATAATCTCAATTTCACAGACTTTCTTTTGCTAACTGGTGATGCCTTTTCCTGGTCTTAAAATCAAGTCAAACACAGTTAGAAGGGAAAAAGGGATTTTACCTCTGTATTTATTTTAAGGATCCTTAGGTGCACCACGTCCAGGTGGAATGCACTGAAATGCCCATGGCAATGCACACCCACAATAAATCAGGTATAACATTATAGCTCTTACTAATTAGCATATCTATCAAAAATTCCCCAATGAGAGGCTCGAGTGAGCCCCCCTCCCCAAGGAACCTTCCCCTGGATGGTTCTATCTTAGTTTACAAAATGTGTTCTGGAGAGGACTTTGGGGTCTGGGGCATGTTGATCCCTAACTACGAAACCTCTAAAATGTTTAGTCTCCTAGCTTAACAAACAAGTCCAAGAATGTAGGTAAAAAGCACTCAGGAATACAGAAGTTGTAAAAATGTATAAAAGGGGTTTAAAAGAAAAGGCAAAAAATCATCATGGCATCACTGGACTAGTCACAAAAACGGTTAATGTAAAAGGAAATTTAGAAATTAGTAAGCCATCTGTTTGACTTTTGACATCCTGGAATAAGTAAAGTTCACGTATTTCTTTTGTTCAAATATTTTTAATGGTTTCTCTTAAAAGTATGGATAATACTTTGTTCCATATGGGAGAAAAAGGGGTCATTGATCTGGAGGCATGTGAGTGACTTAAGAATTATTGCCCTTTTTGTTAGCCACTAGAATGTGAACATGAAAAATTATGGTTTTAGATCAGATTGGTTGTTTGAAATTACAATTTAAAAAGCCAGACTAAGAAAGAGGTCTTGTGGTACTTTTACAGACATTCACTGACTTCACTAAGTTAGGGTCTGGAAAATGTGCCAAATGGAATGTCCTGATTTAGAGATTGACATTTGTTCTTTTTCCTTTCTTTTACAATCTGACTACCATTTCTGGATCCCAGTTTACATTGATTAGAAACTATGTATGCTATAACTGCTCCACAGCTTTGAACCTTTTCATTGCTTTGGATCTGTTTGCTATTAGGCTAATACACCACCTACAGCTATTGCAATATTAACATATTTATGTTTAAAGATGTTTCCTACTAAGTTGTAAAGCTCAATAGTAATTTTCAAACAGTCCAAGCCATGAGCTTCATTTCAGCATGTGATTTGTTCCCATTTAGATGAAAGGCAGGTTATTTCAAGTCAAAGTAAAGTACAGCTATTCTAGAATAAGAAATGTTTTCACATATGTTTGTTCAGGAGCACTTCTTCTGGAATAGCTGTTCATGAATAGTTAATTTGGATTGCCTTCATTTGGTGATTGGTGATAAGGAATACAAAGGAGCAGAATTCAAAGGGACTTTTCATTCGTCATTCTCTTGGGGAAGAGGAGCAAAGTGACTTTAGAGACTTTGTAAAAGCATTGATTCTCAAGCAAGTTTGTATCAAAAAGTGTTTTATAACCTTAACTGTGCGAGGTTATTAGAAAATGTTTTCAAGTGCACCAGAAACTTTTAAATCCTTGTTATTCAGTTAACCATTTAGACCTTATCATCAGAGAAATCCGTAAATATGACAAATATGACAAAAATTACTATAACAGATAATATATATTTTTGTAGCAAATTTAAAAGTTTATGTTACTGGCTACAAGATTTGGGAATGTGTGTATAAAATATGATTTTTTTTTTGTTGCAAATTACTAACATCTGTTCTTTTTTAAGGCAGACTTTAAAATAAACCACATCTTCTGAGCCCACTTTAAATGTCTCTTCCTTCTGCTCTCCAGCTCCAATCTACCAGGCTCTCTTTAGTCAAGATGGGATTTGACTACAGCTGCAACAAGCTAATTTCCATCACCTGTCCCATTAACTGAATGGATGAAAAATGCAGGAAGCAGTCTAGAGCTGGATCTATATCTGCTGTGCAGTCAGACAGAAGTCCTCAATTGAACAGTGATGTCTCTATGGTAAAGAGCAATATTTGAAGCACTTTGAGTTTTTTAGTTTTCACATTTACTACACGGACCTAATGCAAAGTGTTCCACATTACTAAAATTCCTTCCTTCCTTCCTTCCTTCCTTCCTTCCTTCCTTCCTTCCTTCCTTCCTTCCTTCCTTCCTTCCTTCATTCCCATTCTCATTGCATTTTTTAGAAGACATCAGACCAAGAAAGGGCAAAGCATAAACCACTTTGCAGGAGTCATTGCTGAAAAGCTGGACAGTAGAAAGGAGAGAACCATTGTTCAGAATTGTATCCTGACCATAACTTTTCAGAATATCCAAACTAGTACTTAAAATATCAGGTGCTCTCTTTAAAATGTAAGAAGTGCAAAACTTTTAATTTTAGTCTGGCTATCTAAAAAAAATGATCCAGCATACTAAGATACAACCTTAGATTTATGTTTAAACTTCCATTTATACAGAAACTTATGCTATATTAATTTACACTTCACTTGTAAAAATTAACTATAATTTATATAATATAATTATATAAATACTTACAAAAGGTAACAGATGGAGCTACACTGTTGAAAAATAGAACTGTATATTCATTAATTTGTCATCTGAGCAATAGTGAGCTCTACTGGTTAGTTTAAAGGGAAGGCTGCAGAACTGAAGGCTTACAATTACTGAGGGATGTTGCTTTAGTCTCCTTCAGTCTCCTTGATAAGCCTCAGTGCTTCAAAGGTTTCCTTTTTATAAAGGACTCAGTGCTTTTAGAGGCAGAAAGGGAAATTTGTAATGAGTGCAGACAAATTAGACAAACCAGGCAGTATCTCTTCCATCTTTAAATCCTCACATTGCAAGTCAGGAACAGGGGGCTAGATAAGAAGTGCTAAAGCTGTCAGACTCTATGCAGGCAGCAGAGTATGTTTGCAACTGACTCTTGTATTGTAAACAGTAACTGAATGTGATTATTTGGTATCTAAATATGTCACAGTGGATTCTCCACTTACTACTACACACAGGTCAAAGACATACACAAGATACTTTCAAGTAGCTTCTTTTGGATTCTGATGTTTCATCTCTTCCTCCCATCACAGTGAATATGAATGTTTGCTATTAGCTATTAACCTGTAGCTCAGTCAGACCACCTTGACTTCTAATCCCAATCAATCCGGTACACCAAACAGTGCCTAGATGTTTGCTTAGTGAAAATAGTTTCTGAAATGACTTGTCCATTCAGCCTCTGTTTGAGAGTCTATTATTCATTTCTTATCCTTATTTAACTCTTGACTCTTCCATTGTTTGTCCAATCTTTTGAGCTTCAATATCCACCACAGACTCTAGGCACTGGAAGAACACATTTCAGGAACATGAATTTTCAGGGAAGAAGGGGAAGGGTGAAGGAGAGGACAGGAAAGTTTTTACTTACCTCTTGCTCAAAAAAATAAGGTTAGATGTGATCTTGGGGACTCATTTTTTTCCATTCCCAAACCCAAAAGTAGAATCATGTCTACCAAAATGATAATGTTTCTGATGTACAGAGAGTTACCCTTTATTTTACTTTTCAAGGCTAAAGATGGTAATTAAAAGCTTTAGGAATTACAATTAGATCTAGTGAAAAATAATTTAGAATTAATAATATTTTTTCTCCAAAGAAAATGTTCTGTGTTAGTTTGTTCATATAAAATACTTGTTTGAATACTAGCCAATTGCATAAAAATTTTTAAGAAATATTTTTATGGGCTTTATTAGTTTCTCAGATATCGAAGCAACTATCTTATTTTCTATGTATCTTACAGATTTAGCTTGACTTTCTAATTTTAGGCTGGTGTTGAAAAATTCAGGTTGTCCCACATGTGGATCATTGTATATGAATGGTTCAGTTCACTCATTTTCTGCCAACTTTTGGAGGAGTTCAGATAACTAATTTAGTCCAGTGGCCCAATTTTCAGATGGCTCAAGAACAAGAGATGAGTGCCACCTTTGAAATCATGGTTCCTGCCGGCTTCTCTCTGTGACTGAACTTTTGTTTTTCAGGTTGATGTTGTCTGCAGTCCCTAATGAGAACAATGCTAATCTTCAGTGAAAGCACACAGAAAGCAGCAGCTTCTGGAGGACTTGTCTGGCACAGCTGGACAGTCAGGCTATCTCCCTCAGAGTCCTTGCACTGGCTGGCTGCAACGTTTTTATGAGGCAGCAGTTATACATCAGTTTCACTCCATCCCTGCAGTAAACATTTCCCTTTTCATCCACTTATCCTGGGATTCAACACTGGTCCCAGGCCTCAAAAGAAAACAAAACCAAAACCAAAACCAAAACCAACCAAACAAAAAACTCCACCAAAACTCAAAAAAAAAAAAAAAAAAAGAGAGAAACCCCATCTTGAAATTACTCATGAAAACATTAAGTTGATGATAACTTTTCTAAAAGTTCATTCTGAGAACTCTGCTGAGGTTGGGTCATCTCAGTATTGGGCTGTTTACCAGCTTCTGTAAAAGAAAAGCTGGAAAGAAAAATAGGAAAGTTTGTTCTGTATTTTCATCATGTGAATATGGTATTGAAGACATAAACCTGGGTTGGGGTTAGGTAGCTAGTTTAAGAAGTGGATGTGGTAACAGTAATGAAGAGAAGGAGAAAGAGGAGGATGATGAAAATGCTGGTATAGGTCCATCTCAAGCATCTGCTGTCTTTCAGAGTATTTGCATTCTGGAACAGTGCTGGATTTTTTCCATCAGAAAATTATGTAGATATTTACCAGTTAAAAAAGAAAGTTAATGTTTCTGCTTATAAATGGTATGGTGAAGTGCAGAAAATACTCCCCTTGCACATGTAATTCCGTAAACAGCTTTATTGTTTCAGATCTCAGAAATCAGACAGTCTTACTACTACATCCATACTACAGCCATTTCTGCATATGAAGGTGGAGAATTTGTCTTGTATCTGCAAAAATAGGGACATCTATCTACTGAAACAGAATTTTTGAAGGAAGAAAATAAAAAATGTTAAGCTTATTTACAATCTTGGGAATGGTTTTGAAGTCTGTTATAAGAAACAGAAGATGATGCTGATAACCTGGTAAGGTGGCTACTACATCTTTTCTAAGGCTCTGTGCCAAGTGAGGAGGTAATTAAATATGTTTTAATCTTAATGGAAACCAGTACCTTGACTGGTTTGGAAGGTTTGGAAGTGAGGGGAAGAACTTAGAAATATGCCAACACTTTACATTTACAGGAAGAAACATAAAGTTACAGGAAAACATATAGGCACAGGAAACAGAATGGTAGCCTGAATGTCAAGGTTTTGTTTGAGCCTTAGGCAATATCTGGCAGTACAAGAAAGATTAAAATTCAACTATTTCTTTTCTATATGGGAACCCTGGGACTGCAACATTTCTGTCCTTACTAGCGTATAATGCTACTTCCCAAATGCACTTAGTATGCCCTTGAGAGTGTTGTTAGAATTCACCACAGAACAAAATCTCTACTTTGGTTTATATTTGCCTCCCCATACAAGCTTGTCTTGTTCAGTAATCTTTGAATATAACCCTAAAAATATTTTAAAGTAATTAATTATTCTTACTCGACAAATTTTAATTCGATTGAAGAAATTGTTTATCGGAACAGCAAATACAGCTGTAAATACTGAGCCACAAGTTAACCCACAGGCATGTAGAGATACTCCAAAAAATCTTCAAATTACCCTGGAGAATTTCCTTGTATTCCTGCTTAACTATTCCTACAGTATGACTTCGTACTCAAACTGGTAGTAAAGCAGAAAACAGTACATTTTGAAAACTATATGTGGTATTGTTCTGTCAACATTAAACCAAACGTGGTGCCATTTCCATTTTTGCTCCATGTTATCAGTGAGGAAGAAGAGTTTTATCTCTACCTTGCACAATTACTCCAGTTATGTCCTCAAAAATCCAAGCAAACAATACAAAGAATAAATGAAATACAAAAGCAATACTCTTTCTGTGAAAATGAAAACCATGAAAACTAAAGAGAGAGCATAACACTTCCTACTCCAAATTTTTTCTAATAATAACAGCTAAAGGAGTGGGAATTATTTCTATTAGTAACTATTTTCTGCACCACTTGCAATATAATATGCTAACAAATATTTATATGTTTCCCAGAGAAAATAAAAAAGTGTATTTTTCCAAACTGATCTATCTGGAGTCCTCACTTCTCTACATCATTTTCTGCTAAGCATAAACACTTTTTTTTTTTTTTTTTTTAAATTATGGAAAATTTTGAGAGTTTGTTGATCTCTGATAAATTCCAAGTCTTGACCAAGTGCTTGGGAAGTTGTATTCTGCAAGTATTTGCTTGCTCTTCTCTTTGATCCAGACAATAAGCAGATTTCCCTGCTCTCTGACCTCTGTGCTTGCTACCTATGCTCTGAGAAATTCATGTGAGTGATCTCTTTGCTATGTTTTGGCCAGGTTCAGTTGCCAGGCGCTGGCAGTGCAGGTGACCAGAGACTCCATGTTCACTGTCCCGATAATAATTTTGTTCCTCTGGCTAATACTGCTGCTTACATCTGTATGGAGTTCATTAGGACAAGAGATCTTCACACGTAAATGAAACTGGAAACCTTTAAGAAATATGGAGGGGCTTTTTGGTTTTGCTCATTCTGCTTTATTGACTTTCAGCACTCATTCATTCTATTTCAGAAACAGTACAAAATAATCATTTCAAAATTGTATGTGTAAAAGCCTCTGCCTTGTCTTTTTCCCATTCTATAATTCATGCAAACATCAAGATAAAGAGTGGAAGACTACAGTGAAATAAAAACTAAATTATTTATTCTAGCCAAGCCCTCTAAATGCAGCATGGAACAACAGCTGTGCAGGCTAGGAAAATCCAAGACTGTCATGACATTTTGCAGACAGTCTTTTGGCATTCCACAGCTGTATGGGAGAATACATCTATTTTGACCTCCATAGAGAAATTCTTTACAAAGAATTTTATTGTTACTTTATGTAAGAAAGGAAAACCTGTCTGTTAGAAAGAATGTATGCTACCACAGACAAAAGACCCTGCAAAAACTGAAGCTAGTTCTTCTCTGTCTGCAAAAACCAAATTCTCGACATATTTTTTCTTGTTCACTCAGTAAATAAATTCATTAAGATCTGTAATTTATCAAAAAAGCAGAAACAATAATTTTTTTTTTTCAAGAGCAGCCTGTGATAACACTGTTATTTTTAAAAAGGAAAGAACAAGCAGAAGTTTAACAAAATCATGAGGGAGCTGACATTAGATATTTCATATAGCAGAGAATGTGCAGGAAGGGAAGAGAAGGAAGCTAGAATTAATACCGCAAAATATTTTTTAACATTCATACACACAAACACAAAAGGAAGTTAAGGTTTTCTTGGGGACTTTTAAATTCCTCCTGGGTACTTCTCAGTATGATTAAGGACTGAAGAAGTTTTTGTAACGGCATGGTCAGGATTTAGCCTATAAAATAGAGCAGCTATACTCTTTCCCTTGTACTAATTGCTCCTTAACCCATTGTTTCATGAGTCTGGGAAGCTTCTCAGAAATATTTTGTTGAAACCCCTAAATGAAACTCAGCTTTCCCTTAAAAGAAACTAAGTTCCTCACCACTAAAAGAAAGATGTTATTTCTTTTTTTTTTTTTTTTCCAAATTGCAATATCTTGCGTTATCTTATTTCCTGACTTTCTGGTGTGGGTGTTAAATGGAAGTGCTGGACAACCCTATTTCTGGATGCTGTCAGGAAGGTAACCTGACTATCTGTTATGACCCATCCCTGTACGGTGAGGGTAACTCGGGTTCTTGTTAATAGATCTCTTGGGGCAGATTACAGTGAACTCAAACTGAGTGACCAGTGTTTATGAATATATATGTAGGGTTTATTTTAGAACAGTTTGTTTGGAGTGGAAAGAAGAGGTTGATCTGCTATGGTCATCCTCTGGTGCTCATACCCTCTGCACCTGGGCTATTACCTTGCACATCACCAGCAAAGCACCCTCTGCTTTGCAAATGGCTGATTGCTTGAGCCATTAATCATTAACATTTCAGTCTCTCACACTCTCTCATTCACCTTCTGCTTTTCTAAGAGCATGTACACACAAACCAATAAAAATACATATTCTGCATCTCACCATGTTTCTTAGTGCACAATATCAGACTTGGACTGCTGTGTCTTCCTCTAATATGCTGATTTATATTAATAAGAGTCCCTTTTTCAAAGATGAAAAAGGATGGCCTGCCTAGGAAGATCTTAGCCCATGGGAGAAAAATCCATCTCTCCAGTGTGGTAAAACAAGGCTTAGAATATTTTTAGTCACCTGGACAAGTGACATACTACATCCTTGATCTACTCAGGAGGAATGCAAATGGTAATTAAATAGCATTATTATCAAACTATGGTTATTGCTCCATTGAGTGTGATTAATGCAAAGGTTTCTTGGTGGCTATTTGAAAATAACCTTTGTTGGTATATTTTTAGTTTATTAAGAATTTTAGATCACAGAATCACAGAATGGATCAGGTTGGAAAGGACCACAGTGAATCATCTGATGCCTCCCTGCTCAAGCAGGTTCATCCCAGAGCACCTGGCACAGGATTGTGTCCATACCATTCTCGAGTGTCTCTGGTGAGGGAGATTCCACAACCTCTCTGGGCAAGCTGTTCCAGTGAAGGGTCACCCACAGTAAAGAAGTTCTTCCTCATGTTTAGGTGGAACTTCTTGTGCATTTTTTTCTGCCCATTTCTGAAAAGATATGATTTACTAGAAAAATATAAATATACATATATATCATGTCAATGCATTATACAAATATACATGATTCATGGTAAATTTATGAATTTTAAAATACCTTCTTGCATTTAAGAGATGGCTGAAATGCTTAACATTAACATGAAAATGTTTTCCCAATCTTTTATTTTGGTTTTTTTTTGTTTCAAATCAGTGTAATTCTGAAGTGTTCTATTAGGCTGATAATACAGATCTGATCTATTCTGACATTCAAAAGCGTTTAAATAACATCACCAAAGTTGTGGGAAATGAAGTTACAGAGAATCCGCAGGAGCAGACAGAGTACATAAACAGCATTGTGCTCGAACAGATAGAAATGGATACGTTTCGATCTGAGACCTTGGCGAAAGCTGCCTGAATTAGAAAAGTGAGCTTTTGCTTTTGCAGCTTAAAGTGAAAACGTAGTTTTGCAGTTTTGTAGTTTTGAAATAAGTATACTTTTTAAAAGTAGAAAGGTATTTTAACAAGTAAGAACATGCTTTATCTAAGAAATAATAGTGATAAGTAAAAGAGTAAAGAATTTTGAGTTTAGCAATAAGCTTTTAGTGAAACTTTTTAGAAAGTTAACATGTAGCAATATAAGCCAGTACCATAGGCCTTAATAACAATATGATGATTGGTTAAGAAAATACGCATTGCGGTAAAATCATGTACAATGATGATTGGTACAAATATGTTAGGAAGCTTTGTGGCATTTGCTTATTGGCTAAAAAGTAGTACAGAAAGCCTTGTAGAAAAAAAGTATCAGGCACTGCTGGTGTAGCTGCCCTGGCATCTGCACCTGCTGCAGCTGCTGCTGCTGCTGCCTTGCTACCTCAGTAGCTGGGCTTGCTACAGCTGCCTCTGTCATTGCTGCTATTACCAAACCCTGTCCCATCTTTCAATAAATATGAAACTGATTCAACAATAAACCATCTCTGTGACATCTCTCGGTCGTTCCCGGGACACCCGAAATCCCGACACAAAGTTTTCTGACTGTTATTGAAAGCAGATTTCCAGGCAGCAATTGATCCACTTACACACCAGTTCAAAGCTATGGATACTTGTTTCTATCTCCCAGACAGAGATTTTTAAACTGGTCTTACTCTAGAAAACTTCAAATGAATTCAAAATACAGACTTTTAAATAGATTAATTAGCCTCTCTACCCCCTGCTTTACAGGCACAACTGTGAATACTAGTAAAGCATCCTATTGATTTAAAGATTTTTGCTTTGCATTATAAATCCCTTCACTGGCTTTTTCCACAATATCGGGGGGAATTAGGAACACTGTATTTCCCTCCCCACTGTTTGAATGCTGGCCCAGTAATGGCTCCTTTGATCTTTCTAAACCTACTTTGACCTCTATACTCCCTCTCACTGAAGACTTTATTCCCCACTATACTCTTGCTAGCCTTAAAATCAAGTCTAAAACATGACAGACTGCTGGCATTATTCAGCTCTGCTAGCCAATGACTGCCATAGTATGATAATAACAGAAATTTCTTTTTTTTAATGTGGCAGCCAGAGGTTTGACGTATTTATTATTTCTTTTGCATGACTTTTTCTGGTGTTATATATGTATATATGTATTAATTTATTTTGCAGGATTTTAAGGTACTAGGCAAAGGTATTTTATGAAAGGTTTACCAGTTCTCAGAAACACTGATGTGACAGACAGGAAAAGAAAATATTTGTGAAACAAGACTGAAATTTTAGACACTTCCTTGACAAGAACATGTAATTAAAGAGGACACATGTTACAAAAAATTGGGAAGGATAAGGAGTCACAAAGTTTAATTTTTTTCTTTTTTTTTTTTTTTTTGGTGGGTGGTGGGGAAAGAACCAGAGAAAACAAACAAACCCAAAAATAAATGTTCTTCTTATTCAATCAGTAATTACATAAAACATAGCTCAAAACAGACTATTTTTTTCCTTTAAAATAGAAATTAAAATATCATATGAACACTCTTGTACCAACCAAAGTGTCACAGTTTGTATCAGAAGATCAAAAGGACTATTCCAGGTGGCCCCAGAAAACCAGCTGTCTTTATATCCAATATCTTCTCCAAATTTTAATTGCACAAAACCAAACAGATGGAAGTTACTTTTAGTCATTGCTAAGGACAAAACTTTTTATTTTGCTTTCCTCTTTTCCAAAGGTTTCCGTGTTCAATTTCTGTTTTTTTCTAGATTCAGTTTATAGTCTGATACAGACACACCAAAGCAAGGTCAAAGAAGATTCGGGAAGAGTCTTATTAGTCTTCCAGGCTAGTAACGTAGCAACATTTCCCGATCCACTGTTATAAAATGATCATATCACATTTTCCTAGAAAAGAACAGTGGTTTGGGGTTTGGTTGTTGGTTTTAGTACATCGGTCGATTGTCTTTGCTTGACTTGGCTCTGTGTTGGTTTTGTGTAGCAATGGGGAACAAAGACCCCCTCATACGTCCAAAGAAGATCCGTTCATTGCTAACAATCGCCCCCCTCTTTATACCCTTAATCTCAACCGAACACAACCGAAACCGAACCGAATTTAACAGCAGAAGGGCACCCATTGGCTGGCACAGCCACAGTGCTGCTGACCATGGATCCTATTACCCAATCAGCTTCTCGCTCATATGCTGGTCACACATTCCTCCAGCCAATCACAATCTCACTTCCAACTGTCACTCAACTGACTCTCTCCTCACCCGCGACTGCCTCTCACACCTCAACCGACTGCCAACCATCCAGCCCGCAGCTGGGCCTTTCCCACAGGGCCTCCTGGTAACCATAAGCCCTAACTATTTTAACAAATATAACCCCATATTCCATAGTTTTGTTTAATTTGGGGGGTTGTTGGCTTTTTATTTGGTTCGTTTGGTTTTAATTAATTTTCAACTCTGAATTTCAAATTAAGGATTTGAAGAAGCTTTTGCAGTACTTTGTGGCTGGACAATGGATTTTTTTTCCAATTAAAGTATTTTCATGTAATACAGATTGAAGGTACACCCTCTTCGTAGGACTAGACATGGAAATGAATACTCCTACATGCGATTGCAGATGCATAATGTTTTTTGCCATTCCTATTTATCTCCTTGAGGTATGATTATAGCAAAATCAGTTTTGATAAAATATAGATGGAAAAACAATTAAGTGAAAATTAACAGTAGGATATAATATAATATAATATAATAATGATTATCTGGAGATGAAGGAGTTCATGTACTCATGCAAATAAAATAGGTAGGATGATGCTTTCATTTACTAATTAAAATCACACCTTTATTAATTGAACATATAGAGCAGTCACAAAAACATTTTCTGAATAATAACAGTAGAGCCCTGGTATGTGAGTTCTACATCTTACCTGCAAGCAAAATTTTAAAAAGTATCAAAATGGATCAGTTCTAGGAAAATGTGAAAATTTAGTAGAAGTATTTTTTTTCCACTGTGTCACTGAAATGAAGTGGGCTAATAAAAAAGGACTAATATCAAAGTTAAGTCACAGCACTATACACCCAGAAAATGTCTTTAGTCATATTTACTATGCGTAGTCAAGGGGGGAAAAATAATTTTCAGAGCAACATTAGAAAAATAATTCTAAGAAAATCACATTGGTTTTTTATTATATAAAAGAAATAAAAGATGGAGAAATCTCTCCACAAATGCAAAATACAATTGAGATTCCTGATGTCCATCTAGATACAATGCATCTGTGGATTTAAATAAGAGAACCAGAATTTAGAGCCAGCAGAAGAGAGTGCATGACTTTGTTTCCCAAACTGTAATTAATCAAGAATAAATGCATTTGTACAAAGGACCAGAAACTTGTCATGAGAACTTCACAGGAAAATGATCTCAGTAAATTAAAGAAACTCATTTTTTCCCTGAGAGACAGAGCAGTAGACAGTAATATGTTTCATTGCTCTTTGGAAGATCCTTTCAAAGAGAATGAAGAATCTAAAGGTCATGTCATTGAAATAATGCAATCCAGGGTAACTAGTGTCATCTGTATAATACAGTAATCTCGCTGTTAAATTGGGTAAGGAGGGTTTTTCTCACTTTTTGAAGCTGACTTGCACATTAGAATGAATCAACCATCCACCTATCTTTTTTTTTTTTCAATGCCAGTTTTGGCTGATGAAATGTAAAAAACTTGTATGGGACTTACCATGTGAACTTCAAAAGAATGCACATATATACTCTCTAACAATAGAGAAATTATAACTGTTTTAAGGGGTTACAAGCTCTTATATTTGCAATAGAGAAAATGGAAAGAAGTACCTCTGTGGGCAGAAAACCATCCACAATGATACTCATCTCTCTTTACTGGCTGTGGAGAGAAGTGCTATCACTCAAAACCAGTTTTCCCGTATTTTTTTTTTTTAGGACTGAAACATACTGAAGAGAGCATCCGGTAGAGTGTTTGTGTGATACAAACCATTTCTCCATTCGGTATGTTAATTCCAGGTCTCTCCACTTCTAAGGTGACTGAACCCGTGTCCATTAGGGTATCTTCAAAGCTGGACAATACTGTAAAAATAGGAATGCAAGAGTAGGTGAAAAAGGTAAGAAGAAGAGAGAAAATTAAACTCCACATAAAAGGAGTTCTTTGTAGAAGACAAGTGCCTGTACATGTATAGATTACTGAAGTTACACACCTGGAAGACTTTGACAGATCATCGGAGAAAACCTTCAGGACTTCGTCTGGGTTCCTATACAGTGGCACATCATGTAATTTGAAGCAACCCAGGCCCTCAGGTCATCTACACAGGGCAGGAAGACATGACAGGGGACTCATGAGGGTTTCATAACATCCTGGAACAACTGATCTTGGAACTTGGGTTTTACAATTACTATAACAGATTTTTAGCCACCTCTTTTACATGAAGACTGACATGAAGTAAGCATAGCAGACCTCTACATTTAGACACTCAATCCACTCATGTCTATTGGCATTAGAGATGTTTAAATTGTCTAAAATGTCCAAGAAGAGCCCAAAGATCATTCTTGAAAGACACAGATGTTTTATACATTTATTTTCCATATGTGTCAGACCAACTGAAATATTTAGGTACTCAAGAGTTTCTCAAAAGGCACAGTGGGCAGCTGAATGTAATTTCTTAATGTCAAGCTGAATACCCTCAACAAGTTTAATTACTTTGAGGATGAAACAGTGCTAGAAAGTAAGCAGCTTGAGTTTTTCTTGGAAGCTCAGGAGGAGGTTTAGGCTCCTAAGTCACTACCCCCTGGTATTCTGCTAAAAGAAAATGGAACAAGAGGATCAGTGCTGATAGCCTCTGTCTTGTTACTGTCCAGTATCATTTGGAATTCAATAAGCTATTTGGTCAGTCTTCTAATGCAGTGAATTTTACAAGTTAACTATATTTTGCTCAAAATATTGTTTTCTATCCTGCACAGGTAAAAGAGTGTTGTAGGCTGGAACAAAAGACTTTAAGTGGAGAGGAGTTGGTGTTTCACAAATGTCCTCTGACATTCCTGAATTTTCTGTATATTCATATTCAATTTCTGTATGAGTCTTTCAAGCAATAATACAGTCATATCAATGCTTAGTTATTTCCCAGTCACTTAATGCTCCTTCTGTTAAAAGACTTATACACTGGCTTAAGTCCCAACTTGGAAATTAATGTGCTTAAAAAGTTAATCAACATAGAAAGACCCTCAGTTTACATTTTTTTAAATTTTATTTTAGATATTTGAAAGGATTTAAGGAATAGATTTCACATTACATATCATTACTATACTATAAATTCAATCAGCATTTAAGAAAAAAAATAATATTATATAACTTATCGCTTTATTTTGAAAGTTGTGTTTTGCAGTACCATGCTTATTAAATAGAAACACTACTATCTTCCTTCTGTCGAGTGCTCTCCTATGTAGACTGTTATCCCCTACTTTGAAGTCCATAAAGGTTTGCAAATTCCAAAGCATATGTGAAGTTAACCTAAGAAACACTTTGGATAAAAACGAAAAAACTTAAGTCATAAAGTGGCATGAAACGAGATAAACAAAAAAAAAAGGGGGGCATATTTTAAAAATGTTTGGAAAGTATTTCTTAGTCTTTTCTACAGTAGAAAAGCCTATTGAAATAATAGACCATAAAGTCTCCAAAAATATTCTGTTTACATTTTCCTTAAACTTTATGGGGTCAAGTCACTTGAAAACCTCTCCAGTGCCGAATAATGTTGTGTGTATGTAACAGTTTCTGAATAGCAATGAAATCTTTATTATGGAATACCAAAATTATATTTACAGCCAAATAGAAAAGCAATAGTGAAGTATAGAAGTTTGTGCAGATGGAGAGAGAAAAGCACAGCCACAAAAACACAGAGATAAGCTAAAAGAACTTACTAAAAGCAAAATGCAAATCTACTTACTAAGAAGCTTAAATAATGAAACCCAGATTTCAGTTATAATAGTTTAAAGAAAGTTCAGAACCATCATTTTATAAATTTAAGCTGTATTTTGGATATAATTAACAGTGATTTTAGACCCTTTTAATAGATATATTAAATAGTCTAACACTGTGCAACCATCTTACAGAGGCTGGGGTTCTTTTCTGATTGTTTCTTGTGTGTCTATAAGGTTCTGAAAAGGTCTGACAAATTTATGAGGCAGGTTTTTCTTTTTTAATGTGCTGGATAGAATTACCATACTCAGAGAAGTTATATGAGAAATTAAAAAATGGCAAGTAGTAGGAGAGATGAGAAATTATGGAAACACTGAAATTACTGTTAGTGACTATTACATAATACAATTAGTGACATTTCCACCCCCGCTGTTAAGAAGTAGTAAAGATGTTTGGTACTTTTTAGTTCTCCTAAAGAATTCAGAATAAACGGAGTAAAAATTAGAGGACATTGGCTAATAAATGTTGTCTGAATGAAATACATTCTGTGTCTAACCAGATTTCCAAGGGAATATGTGTTGTAACTTGTCTAATGATTTTGGAAAAAAACGCTGAAAAGCTGCCTAGTACTGCTATTTCAATTACTTGTGATATTAAAGACATGGCTCTAGAATTCCATGAGTGTCAAGTAAATGGTAAAAAGATACCAGTGGCTGAATAATACAGAGATTTTTTTTGTTGTCAAAACAAAGAAGGAGCAGAAGGAGAAGCAAAACAGAATCACAGATCTGTTAGGTTCATTTCCAAACCTTATCCATGATAAATATGCTTATCAATAGTGGTTTTGAAAAGGATTAAAAATTTCCCCAAAACATGAGTCCTGTGCTGCTGTAAGAAAGAACTGATAAAGAAACAAGTTATTACTTGATCATGTTGATTCATAGAATATATTTAACATTTTATTTCCAAAAGCTGTAAGAAAAGCAAACAAAGAAAAAAAAAAGGAGTGACTTTCCAACTATATCATTACATATTGTTGTTTTGTGAGGAAAAAGTTGTTTATGTTATTTAGCCAACTGTCAGTGCTATATTGCTATAATTTAAAAGTAACAAATGCTCTGTAATGTAAACCGGACACAATGTTCTCATCAGCCCACAAGCCAGCTGCATTTTCTATCCTTAGGTTTTTAGTGTCTCGGGAACACTGAAAAACTGCAAGAATATTTATTCTTCTTTCTGTTAACAACCACTATCAGTTTCCAGTGGTACCAAACCTAAACTTTTTTCACAATATTTTGTTTTCAATATTGAAATATACAAATACATATTTGCACATACATTTTAAGTATTGTGAACTTTGATCAAGGTAAGAAGACATTCCAATCATATTAAGAGCTTTGTCTGCAGCAGCAGAATTGATACAAAATTCCAGCCGAAGTTCAACTTAGTGTTTTGTATGTCACCTCAGCATGAATAACTGGACAGCATAAATGTAAGTGTAAGCAGCTCAAAGACTACTTTTGTGGTGCTTACCCACAAAGGGAGCAACCTTAGTGATTTACAACTGAAAAGCTATCAGCTTGTCTTGAAGTCTTTGGATTATTTGGTAAAGCCCATGTCATTTATAATACATGAAGTGATTTCATTACTTACTATGTGCCAAAAAAAGAAAAACCCGCTATAAAAATGAATGTTATTCTTTTTTTCTTTACTTGGGATATAGGCAGAACAGTATTTGTGAGTTTATCTTGACAGACTTAAGAACCCAATGTAACAAAAGGGACACTTTGAAATAGGAGTTAGTACATGGAGATGTGTACTTGGTGGTATCTTATTCCTATAACTTATACAATAATTTTGGAGAATGAAATATTCATTTATGTTAATGGTGATGAAATACATTACTATTGCCAAAATGACTGCCCCTCAAGAGATAAATTATGAACTTTTATAGAACTCAGATGCTGATATTTAAAAGAACTGATACTTGCCAGAATTTTAATGCACTTAGCAAATAATCTTCCAGAGCCCTGAGGCTGTATATGAGCATCTTCATTTAACCACCCTAAACCTGCTGACTTCTCTGGGACTCTAAATAGGTAGTACACATTGTAACATTAAATTATTTGGGGCTTTTTCTCTAAATAAAATTATCAGTGCTATATGGCAGATACATATTGTGTTATAAAAAACATAGATCAATATTTAGATTTAAATATTAAATAAGAGATGGTAGGAAGTTAAGGCTTCATGAGTGGAACATGGTGCATGTCCACTTGGGACCTTCTTGAAATCATTATAGGAATTTGGCAGTAATGCATTTGAATGATATTAAGATAAAAATAACAGTTACATAATCTTTATGCAGAGTATATGTTTTTAGATGCACTTACATTTTGAGTACATATATCTCAAAGACTACACTGAATTTTTCTAACTCTGTTAAAATATGCAATTATGAAAAGAAAGGAACATGTGGGGGGATGTATATTAACAATTTAGACTAAACCCTAATGAAAGGTGGAATTGAGAAGGGGGAAGCAAACAAACGAAAAAGCAATCAATTTGCCTTACTTCTTATTAAGTAAACAGAAAAATTATTATTGCTGCAGTAACCATATTCAACATCTAGTACTAAGACCAAGTTAGCATAGCAATTTCATATTATTGGTTAAAATAGATGAGGGTTAGTAGAGAAATCCTTGTATTTTCATATTCTGGGGCTTAAATGCTACTTTTACACAAAACTAGGAAGAAGCTAAGTAAATATTTTGAGCTAATAATCCAGATCTGTTAGTAATAGAAATTCATTAAGAAATATCTTCATTTAGAAAATAGAACCTTAAAAATATTGAATTAAGCTTTTATGTACATTGGTTCCAGTTTTCTATAAATATGTTATTATTGGTGTAATACCACATATAAAATTCACGAGGTTTATTATTTGCTATGGCCTGTTAAATAAAGTGCTGCACAACTTATTTAAACACACATTCACCTGATAGACTGCTGTAATGATCCATGGCAACATATATGCATCCCACACAGTGATCTTTCGAACAACTCCAATTCATCATGGGAAACAGAATGTGTAACTTTCTACTTCAGAAAATAAAGAGCCTTAATATTTAAGTTAAGAGAAAACACCCTCAATTTCTAGTGTTCACTGTCTTAGAAGACTGTACTCAAAGACATCATCAAAGTTTTTGTTGTTGTTGATAAAATATTAAAACCACCAAAATAAAACCTTTTGAAATGTTATTATTTATTTGCTATGAAAACTGTACTTGCTACTGTGTAATCTATGTAATGTATAAGAAAGATGAAAATTGAACTATTAAAACATGTCTGGATGCATGTTCTATTTATCCTCTGTTTATCTTGATGTTGATAAGACCTGAGATGTCCATTAAGACATGAAGCTCTTCTGGACGTTCCATATCATTGTTGACTGTGTAAGTTACTTTACCCAGTAAAGTAACTTACCTCCTTTCAGGGAGTTGTAGAGAGCAATTAGGTCTCCCCTGAGCCTCCTTTTCTCTGGGCTAAGCAACCCCAGCTCCCTCAGCTGCACCTCATAAGACCTGTGCTCCAGACTCTTCACCCACTTCACTGCCCTTCTCTGGACATGCTCCAGCACCTCAATGTCCTTCCTGAACTGAGGGGCCCAGAACTGGAAACAGACTCGAGGTGTGGCCTCAGCAGTGCCAAACACAGGAGAAGAATCCCTTCCCTGGTCCTGCTGGCCACACTATTGCTGATACAGGCCAGGCTGCCATTGGCCTTCTTGGCCACCTGGGCACATGCTGGCTCATGTTCAGCCACTGTCAACGTCGTTAGCACCCTCAGTCCTTTTCCACTGGGCAGCTTTCCAACCACTCTTCCCTCATCCTGTGGGATGGGGCATGGGGTTGTTGTGGAAAAAATTTAGGACCTGACACTTGGTCTGGTTAAACCTCATATCACTGGTCTCAGTCCATGGGTCTAACCTATCCAGATCCCTCTGCAGAGCCTTCCTACACTCCAGCAGATCGACACTCCTACCCAACTTGGTGTGATCCATGAATTTTCTGAGGGTAGACTAGATCCCCTCATCCAGATCATCTATAACAATATTAAAGCATCGTTTACTTTAGAGCACTAAAATAAAATAAAATAATCTTCATTTTCCTAAAAATGGCTTAAAATTATTGTTATTCAGACAGAACACTTCAGCATCAGAAAAAAAAATTCTTTACCTTGAATAATTAAACACTCAATTTGCCTTTGAAAATCTCTGGAAGCACCTTTTTCCTTATTTTGCCTTTTCTTTCTTTTTTTTCTTTTTTTTTTTTTTCTCCTGCCACTTGTTTTAGGCAACTGCATCCTAAACAGTGGTGTTTCTGTGTGTTAATAGAAAAAAGAAATAGTTTTAGTAAGTGAAGAACACTGATTCCCATCATCACTCTCATTTCCATGTTCACAGCTATCTCCCCATATATCATTTCCCCACTTTCTAATGGAGGTCTCAATAGTTACATGGCACCATTACTATTCATGTTCTAGACTGTCAGTGCCAGGAATGTGTGTCTGTGTGTACATCTATGCATTTTTTTCCCTGCTTTGCTGAATACTAAATTTATGAAGGGACATATTCAGATGAGATTGAATTGGAAGACTCTTGATCAATACCCATCTGCCCAGTCTGTTTTAATCTCAAATATGAGAGTGCAAGGGAATAAATCAAGTTTATCTGTAGCACAACTTTTCCAAATGATGCTTGTGATATCAAAAATTAAAGATGCTGGGGCAGCATCTTTCTTCTGAGGATGTAGAAGGGCTTTCTGTATACAAGCCTACTACTCAGTATGACTTCTCTGGTACACCAAGAGATTTTTACTGCTTTCTTATCAAGTTCTGCTTCCCCATCTTGCCCTCCTAGCACCCAGTCACTCCTTTCTGATGTAACTCCAGGGATGGTATTTTTTCTACAGGACAATGTGGAAGGAATGTGAAGTGGAATTCAGTCAGAGATTATGAGCAGTGTGAATACATAGGAAGTGTTCCTTTGGTTTTATTTTTAAATCCTTCATTAGACTAAAGAAACAGTTTGCAAAATTCATTTATTCTCCTATTTCTATCCTTTGCTCAACAGTTTACTGTACATTCTTCAGTACCCCGCTATTTCTACTCCTACTGTTCATTCAAATGTTAAAAAGATTCATTTCAACTGCAGAAGCTGTTCAAATACCATAAATTACCTGACTTAATGCAAAGAAATTCAGAGCTTAGAATGGAGCTCATCATGCTATGCATGCATGACCCCACTTCAAGTATTAAACTGGTCTCAAAACAATGACCATTCTTTGTTGCAATATTGAGGCTTAACTAGATGAGATGTGGGGCCCAATTCTGATCCTATTAAAATCAGTGGGATTTCATTCTTAGCAGGATTTGAATATAATTATAAGTGCTTTCATTTTTCGTAAAACTTACCTATTTTTTATTCAGTCCATTCACACGGCGATATCTATTTCAAAGGTTATGTCAGAGCAACTAATTTAAAAGAATCAAAGGAAAAAAAAAGAAAAGCCCTGTTCTTGCTCATTTCAGTATTCTTCAAAGTGACATGGCTAAATATCTCAGGAGGGATTTCTGGGATATGCTTGGACATGAGTTAGCATTGTACATTGCTAATAGAACTTGAAATAAAGAAGACTCTTGAGAACCAGGGGACTTAGACCTAGACTTGCCAAAATTAGGTCTCTCATTTAAAAATTCTGCTTCTGTGTGCTGCAGTCACAGAAAAGACTTCATTATGTAGCAGAAACTGAGACAAGTAGCAAGTCTGATAAGTTTATTGAAACTCTTAAGTATCTTTTTAAAAATAATCATTCATTGAAGAAAACTGTCACTTTATAAAATTAATTTATTGAAAATCACAATATAAATATTGTGCGAGAACTACAAATGAGGGTTGAGCCTATAGGATAATTAGTGGGCTTTGTCTGTGCTCAAGATTTCTATCTTTTTCCTAATGCCTCTTTCCTATTTGGTTTCAAGGGTACATTCAGATCCTTTAAAAATGTGGCCAAGGGTATCTCTCAGTGTCTTTGGTGAGGTCCTGACCTTGTAAACAACTTACTGTAAGTGGGATGCTGAATGCACTAGCAGTCACAGTGAAATCATTCTTCTGCATGAATTCAGATTGGGGTCAGTTCAAAGACTGGGACTCAAGAAAATGCCGTGTTGATAAACGTAGAGGTGCCAGTCCTTGCAAAGCTTCTGTGCAGTGACAAAAGGTCATGCTGCTTCGGATGTGCATGTGATGCTCCATGTGATGTCGGTTAGAAACTGGTGATATTATTATCATAAAGTAATTATATAATATATAATCACATAGTAAGCATAGTAATATTTTCATTTCTTTAATTATTTAGTCGTACAATTCGTTGTCCATCCTTCAGGCTTGATGTTTACCTTTAGCCTTAAAGAAGTCTGTATTCTTTACATTATAGAATATTCTTTACATAATTCAGTATTTTTAATAGGAACACTAACTTATGTATTTCAATTTAAAACCCCAATTAAGTCTTATTAATTCCCTTTCCCAAGTGAAACTAAAGTCAGTATGTTGGGGAAAAGCTTTTATTTACAGTACTAAAAGCTATTTTGGGGATATGGAAACAACCAGCCAGCCATAAAACCTTAAAATTCCACAATTTTTAACTGAGAGGAAGATCACCTCTTATGAACCTTTAACAAGTGACAATCTGCTCCTTAGGCAGTCTTATATAAATGTATCAATTCGTGATTCAGAAGTTTTAAGGCATGCAAAATTTATCACATCGTCTTGAAAGATGAGCCTGTGGTTAACTGCCTTTAAAATTAAAAATATTTAATTGTGCTGATGAAATGACTGTAGGCAGTACTGCACATAGCTACCCATGTCAGGACATGAGAAAGATTTTGCTTGTACACTAATTCTTTAGATGTTAATCTAGGAGTCATTACAAAAACTGGCCTTTGGTGTTATTACCCTTGCTTTAGAAGACAGTAGGTTGTCCAACAGATTTCTTAGCATATCAAAATGAATGACAAATCTTTCCAGTCATCTATTATTCATGAATTTCAATAAGTAGTGTTAATTATATTGTACTTATTAATTTAACCTAGTTTTAAAAATTAGAGGAAGGAAGGAAGGAAGGAAGGCTGAACATAAGAGGCTGTCAAGGATTTCCCTTTTTTTTTTTGTGGTCATTCCCTTAGGTCTGATCTATTTTCAGTAGCACCAAAAACTGGATAGAAAACATTTAGCCAGCTGGGGTTGTAAGGTGCAACAATAATCGATATAAAAATATTTGCCTTCAAATAACTTAATTTTGCTGATTTGAAAAAAAAATTGCAAAAAGGAAAAGAGAACTTAAAGAATAATGAACTACAGAATTCTGAGCTGTTTTAATATATTCCAAAAGAACTCTGAAATTACTCTGGCTCCTTCAGAATTAAGCATGTTTTCAACAATTTAACAGGACAGTATAGAAAATGCAGTCAAATTCTTCACAGACATTAAAACTGATAGGTCAGGAGGCAGCAAGCACAAGATTCAACAAGGTTAATTCTAATTATTTATTAAAGATGTTTTTTTCCACTCAGAATGAGGGTAGTCCTGCAGTGAAACAGATTGGAACCTCGATCTTTGGAGATAGTTGCATGGCAAGGCACTGAGCAACCTGATCTCAGCTGTTCCTGCTTCAAGCAGGTTTATGGACCAGAGGTCACCTCCAATCTCTATCATATTACTATGCTAGCCAGGTCTGAGGGACTGAATGACCATTTCTAACCACAGTTAACACTAGGTGTGCATATAGAATGTATTTTCATGTTCAGTTTTGTCTGAAAGAAATCCTGTTCATGCCTGTTAGATTGCTTCATTGTACAAACCAAACCAAAAGAAAACCCAGAAATAATTAAAATTCTAATTTCTGTGACATACACTTGATGTAGATTAAAACATTGGTATTATTACACCCCTGATGAAACTTGAGAGGAAAGCTGGACAGATCAAAAATATCATGTAACCTGATCAGAAACTATGACACGTATTCATTTGAAATGTGTTAATCTGGGTATAAATAATTTATCTTGGACCTATATATGTGTACTAGATGAGTGTAACTAACAGCAGGGAATGCATGTTTTTTAATACCTGTGATGGCAGAATCAGATATAACATATAAGCATTCTGCAGAAGCATGACAGCAATTTGACTGCTAAAGGGGCAAAGAAGGATGTAAGAGGACAAATCAAAGAGACTATGAAGAGTTAAAATGTTCCTTCACAAAGAATTAAATTAAAGAATTGCCAAAGGTCAAGATGAGAACAATGTAGTGAGAATGAACAGAGCATCCTTCCAAATATATTTGGATATTGACTGACAAAACTACAGAGTAAGCTGCATCAGGAGCAGATGCACCCTCCCTCTGTTTTTTTCAGTTTTTGGGGTTATTTTTGCATCATTGGGAGGGTGAATGGCATAAAAACAACAGACATGAGGAAGGAAAATCAGAAAAGAAAGAAGACAAAACCACTTAAGTTCTGCCTTCTCTCACCAATGAGTTCTCAAATCTGACCACCCTGATTTCGGTGACCAAGGACCACCCACGACCATCAGCACCAAATACGCAGCATCACTTCTGTGGCATTTTGTACTCACAGGTAATTTGAGATGTTAAAGACTAATAATCTCATCTTCATATTAATAGTTATTAATTAAGTATAAGAATTAATTATTGGCGTGAAGAGTGCTGTGAATAAATGAATGAATTTAGTAAAGTTCTGCTTGAAAGTTTAAAACACCTGGCCTGTCAGTCTCATGAGAATTTTTGTCAGCATGATGCCTAGTTCCTTAATTGTATTACACATGGACACATATTCTGTTACTACAATCAGTATAACAGAATGGTGATTTATAATTAGTTTTCCTAGAGTTTTGCATTTCTCAGTAAAAATACAATTATATTGAGCTACAGCAGCAATGTCTACTACCTGGCCTTTGAAATAAGAAGTCAGAAAAAGATTTATGATCTTCAGTCTCCCTACCTAATTAGTATCTTGTGACCAAGCCCAAAATATGTCCCTAGCTTGTACATGTGTGCCATTGAATATTTAAATAACATTGCATTTAATATAAAATAATTTCCTTCTGGAATTGTATCCCAGTGTGAACTTTTGGTAAATCTCAGAAATTCCTAACCTTTCAGAAAAAGTTACTAGATTGTCATGAAATACACTGATTTTATCCTAATAAACTGCATAGGTTGGTGCCTACTAAGGTTTTATCCCCATTAAGAAGGATTTAATATATTTTTATTCTAGTCCACACATCAGAGCAGAAATTCTTTCAGAAGCTGCCTATTGCATTGGCATGCTTTGCAATCTTTACACAACTGTACAGTTCAGTTCAAACAAAAGGAAAAAAAGAAGTCACATCACTTGCAGACAGCTAAATAACCTAAACATTCACCTAATTGATTCAGATTTTCAGATGTAAAATTAGGTGTTCCCTTCAGTGAAATTAAGGAAGCTTGATCTTTAAACCAGTGTTAGCAGTTTATACACTCTGACTTAATCATTATCTGTTTTTCCATGGAGACAAGCATGTTTAAGAAAGAAGAAAAAAAAAAAA